>CM053599.1:159226248-159251936 GCA_028646575.1 Pseudocheirus occidentalis | reverse complement strand
TGTAATTTTGCGACTGTTATGAATAATAATGTAAATATCTGATATGCAGGATATATTTTCATTGTTACAAATTGAACATAACCCACAGGTCAAGAACTGCTGCACTAGAGCAAACCAGAAATACCAATAACCCACTTGGTGAAAGTACTTCAGTACAGATGACACTTAGTCACTACTAAAGCAGGCAAACCATGAGTGTATACGAAATGTACTGAAGACATGTACATATGTATTTATGCATGCATGCATGTATGTATGTAAGTATACATATCTATATATGACACATATAAGACATGTATAAGGCACACACACACCTAGTACTATATTGTAATAACAATGACAGTGGTTGTTACTAGATATAGGCAAGGACTTTATGCTACATTTTGACAATGATTCCCTCAGGGGACAAGTCACTGAAAAATACGCCAATGCACCTCACCAATACAATGAGGAAACAAGCAAACAAAATAGGACATGTGCTCTTCTTTTGCTTATTAAGCAAACAAAACAAAACAAACAAAAAGCCCTCATCTCTAGTGTATAGATGAAATGAAGTTCAATCAACATACTACTAAAATCTAAAAAGAATAAAGTTAAAGAACATGAGGTTAATAGAAATTTGCATTGATTGCAGGCCCCAGAAATTGTATATAAAAATATCAAATAAATGGAAAAATATTGCCAGTTTTTGGTGATTTTGAAAAAGACAAGGGCATACTTAGACTAAAATTTAGAAAAGACAATACAGACAAATTATGTAAAAGCAGAATCATTTTAAAAATCATTTTCTGTAACAATCATGAACAAATATCATTTTCTATAGGGTATTTCATATAAATTGTAGAATCTTCTTAGAACCTGGACATAACAGTATATATGGTGACTATTGCCATGTTGTCCTATAGTACAACAAGAATTCACACACAGGATGAAAAGTGGTTCTTTCTAGTCAAATACCTAAGAATAGACATAGAAGATGACCATAACAAAAGCAAGGAATCTACTGAAAATATGCAGAAATTAGATAAGTCATGTAATAAGAATGAGAGAAATCTGTTAGATATCCCTAGTAACCCACTTGTACCCATAATATATCAAAAGAAGCAAAGAAAAGTCTTTAGTAAACTAGTTGAATCACAAGAATAAGAATTATTCTGGAGGCAAACAGTCATTCTACTATTAGTCAAGAATGCCAAACTCATGGTTGGTAATAGAAATAAAATTTCTAGAACTGTCTATTCTCATCTCTCTCTCTCTCTCTCTCTCTCTCTCTCTCTCTCTCTCTCTCTCTCTCTGTCTCCCCCCACCTCCCTCCTTTTCACTGTGTGTGGTTCCTGGATTTTTATTTCTTTAAGACAGGGTATTCAAAAGAGCCCAGTCAGGTGTCTCAGGAGACCATTTAATGCAGTGGTTCTCAACCTTTCTAATGCGCTGACCCTTTAATGCTCATATGTGGGTGTATCTGCATGTGGGTGAACCTGCCTGGAGATGAATAGAGGAATGGTGTCTGCTTTCCTAAGACCATTGGAAATATGTGTTTTCCAGTGGTCTTAGGTGACCCCTGTGACGCCTGTGAAAGGGTCATTCAACCACCAAAGTGGTTGTGACCCAAGGTTGAGAACCACTGATCTCATTAGATCTCACTAGAAGGCAAGTACACTGAAATTTATGTTAATTAGAGGTAGAGGTGAGAGTGGGAGTACATAAGACAAAGGAGGTCTTCAGGTAACATAGGCAACCCTCCCTCAGAAGTTGATGATAAAGTGGTTAGTTGACTTGCCCAAATTATATATTGATAATAATAGATTTGGGATTCAAATTCAGTTCAAGATGCATCCAGTTTTATACTTATTTTATGAACCCCTTTTCAAATAATGTGACTATTAGATTAGATATTTGCATTGGAGAATCAAAAGTGGTACTAACTTTTTGAATGTTTAGGTTGGTAAAATGTCAAATAATGTAGCTTTTACCCTATAGGAAAATAGAAATTCACACTTATACAGAATTTCATTGTTTATAAACCATTTTTTCATGTAAACACCAAGGAAGTCCTCATTAATTCAAAGAATTTGTAAGAGTAATCTAATTATAAAAAGATTTTTAGCTATTAAATATTTTACAAAAGAAATGTAATTCCGTTATTTGTAAGCGCATAGAACACAAACTATTAGATGTTTAGTAATTGTAGCTAGACCTCCCTCAATAATATATTAGAGTGATTTTTAATTAGCAAATTAATTGTATACAGAGAGATGTTTCCAGACCTCTATAAAATAGATTAAATGTTCCCTTTTAATTGTACTTAAACTTCAATTTCTAACCTTCTTTCAAACACAATGAGATAGTGAACCTCTTCCCACCTCATCAAATCATCCCAAATTAATGAAGGCCAATTAGTAAGGCTTGGTTGTACCTTTTATACAGTAAGATGGATACTCTTGCATATAAGATGGTTTCTCAATTAATTAAAATGTAGAGGAATGAATATTTTGGCCAGCAGTAGTTTCCAATTAACTGAATCTTAGTAGAACAAATCATTTGAAGTGTTCTTGTTCTCTCCTCCTTTCCCTTGTGTCTACTCAGCAAGATTAATATGTTTCTTTGGATGTGACAAGAAAGTTTTGTCTTTCTTTGTGCAATAACTGGGTAAAAAAATAATTTTAAGTAAAAAAATGGGATGTACTAAATACCAAATTCTGTAAAAACTCTAGGCATAGTATTTAGGATTGACCCTTTGGACTTCACCCAAATAGGACTTGTAAGGCATTCCATTTCATTAACACCTAGAAAATCCAACCACAGATATAATAGGCTAAAGTAGAACAATTTTTTGAATATTCATTAGTCTAGAGAATTGCAGAAAGCATAACCAATGAGACAAATACAGTTTAATAGACTGGAAATGAAGAATTAGCAATGTAGTTTAGGTAGAAAAGAAACAAGGGTTATTTTTAATTTAGGGCAGATATTTCACATTTCAGGATCAATAATCTCTTTTATATAGAAACCTAGAAAACTTTTACCAGTTCAGTTAAGTAGCCCAATATCAGAGCAATGTAATAAATTGGAGGGAGGATGAAAGTGAGCTAAGTATTCTAAACTGGTTAAAGAAGTGTAAAGATGAACCATTGAAGTAAGCTACTGAACACACTTAATGTGAGCTGAGTATTAACTGAGAAACAAGGGTTTCATTCTCATTTGTGTATGAGAGACACAAACTAATAACTGAGAATAAATGTGATGAAAATAAAAAAAATGCTTTAGAAGTAAAATCAGGAATGCTATTCTAATAATGAGAATGTGTGAAGTTACTGACTGCCAGGAACTGAACATTATTCAATAGGCAAAACATATTCATTTAAATTGTTTGAGGAGAAGAATGATATGACCAGATCTATACAGGAGGAAATTTTATCTCACAGAATTGTGAAGCATGCATTAGAATAAAAGATGATGTAATAAGAATACTTGTAAAGAGGTGATTTGCAGTAGTCCAGAAGGATGGTCATGAGAACCCATGCTAAAGCAATTGCAATGAGAATAGAAGAACTGGAAGATTGTGAGAGATGCTGAGGCAGTAGAAATTATGGAACTTGTTAACTTTCTAGTAATTTATACAAAACAGAAACAATGCATTTTTATTTAATTGTAGAACTTGTATTTGTTATGAGAGTGAGGTGAGAGGAAAGAGAATTAACACCAAGGTTGAGAACTCTATAGCCTAGATGAAGAGTAGTGCTGGTGATAAAACGTTACTTTAATATTTAGGTGAGCCATGTGTTATTACATGTTCGAATTTACACATATACAGGCAACTAGATGGCTTAGTGGATAGAACACTGGGCCTGAAGTCAGGAACTTGTTTTTATTGCTTACCTGTTTTTAGTCATAAAACCATTTGGGGTTTTCTTGACAAAGCTATTAGAGAAGTTTGCTATTTGCTTCACTAGCTCATTTTACAGATGAGGAAATGGAGGCAAACATGGTTAAGTGACTTACCCTGGGGGGGCAGCTAAGTGGTGCAGTGAATAGAGCACTGGCCCTGGAGTCAGGAGGACCTGAGTTCAAATTTGACCTCAGACACTTGACATGCTTACTAGATGTATGACCTTGGGCAAGTTATTTAACCCCAACTGCCTTCCCTCCTCCCACAAAAGCTAAAATAAAATAAAATATTTTTTAAAAAGTGACTTGCCCAGGTCACACAGTTAATATCTGAGGCCACATTGGAACTCAGGTGTTCTATCCACTGCACAACCTAACTATTACCACTAAAATGTAGGGGACTTTTCCTCTCTCTATCTCATTCTAGGCTTCCCTTAGTTGAACATGTAAAAAATTATTTAGATGTTGACTACAAATTGGTAAAATCATAAGAGCTTGGAAACATTTAGTCTGAATCTCTTTTTTATACAGATGAGGAAACTGAAACCCAGAATGCCCTAGGTAACACATGAAAGTCAACAACAGTGTTAGGATTCAAACCCATGTTCTTTGAACTCAAATCCATAATACTTTACAATGTACCATACACTTATCATTTTATTTAGCAGTGTTAGTCACCTCTCTTTAGCTGATATATGCATGACTTCACTCAACTCATTAATTGGACAAGAGAGGGTAAAAGGCAAAGCCATACCCCTCACCAAAGAAACAGATAGGTGGAAAGTGCTAGATTTGGAGTTAGGAAGCCATAAATAGAAACTCTAATTCTGCTTTAGTCAATCACGGTGTGCCTCTATGCAAGTGACTTTACCTCTCCCAGTCTCAGTGTTTTCATCTGTACTATGAGAATAATAGTACCAACCCCACATGGTTCTGAGTATCACAGGAAATAAGCGAATTGATTTTTAAGCTTTAAAGTACTATTTGTTGTTAAAGCTGTCACTGGACATATTAGTCTATTCTGTCTCTCATGTATCTAGACCCCATTTGCAATCATCATTTATTTGCTTCCAGGATCTTAGAAGTCTATGTAATTTCAAGCTTCAGAGGCCTGGTTGGTGGAGTATTAAAATATAATTAGTCGGCATATCCTAAACAGAAAATCTCCATTTATTCTATAGAAAGGGTACAAATTGAAGGTGTGTTTTGGTCAAAATGTGCTTTACATACAACCATTATGGAACCTACTAAATAAGATCAAGAAACAGGTCCCTGTGTTTGAAACAATCATGATTCTTACATTCAAAGCCACTTTGCAAAACCTATATTTTATCACTTCAACATTTTGTTTATTTGGTATACTATTTCTTTATATACCTGTAGGGATAGAATAGTATTTTTGGTCACATTATTAATGTTTTGTTGTGACTACTCAGAAGAAAGCTAACAAAAAGCCTGTCCATTTCCTGTGGGGTCAAATTTCAATGGAATAGATTTTAAATCAAAGAAGACCACATGCTGCTCCATAAGGAGAGGAAACCCCAGGCTATAAATATGATATTTCCATTTCTTTGCTATTTGAACTATTTGGAATGTTGCCTGTGATTTATGAGAGAAGGACTCAGGACAGAATGCACATTAGTTCACCATTACAGACGAAATAATGCTTTATTCACAGCATTTTCTGCTCCTGGGAATCAAAATCACTTTCCACCTGTATTAAACCCCATGTTTCCATAATGAAAAAAGTACCCCAAACACCAGTGTTTGTGCTCTAATGAATGCTGTAGCACAATTTATAATAAAATGTTATGAATTTGTAATTTGAAGCATTCTCTATTGAAATAACAAAGAATGTTCAATATATGTTCTTACTTCATTTTGAGATGTATAACCATCTCATCCTAATAATGTCCTAATAATTGATTACAAGCTAGAGGACAACAATGTGCTAGAATGAGACATACTTTTCTCCACTGAATAAAAGGGAAAGGTTGCATTTGTGCTACTTTGTTTAGTTTTGATCAGCAGAACTTTTCAAAAGAATTTGCCTTTCAATTTTTTTAGTGTGTTCTCCAGCTGTCAGAAGACAGAAGTGAAAAATGTTGGCATTTTGTTAACTACGCATAGGTTGTAATTCCACTCTGTGATACAATCAGTTAGTTTTAATACTTTTGCCTTATTAGACAGAGCCTTCTGAAGACAACAAGTTTAACAGACAGTTCTCAAGAGAGGAAATTCAAGCTCTCTGTTGCCATATGAAAACGTACTCAAAATAACTAATAATTAGAGAAATGCAAATTAAGGCAATCTAAATTAAAGTTCTACCTCATACCCAGGCAAATTAAAAAAGTTGACAGAAAGTAACAAATGGGACTGTAGAAAGCAAGCACATTTGATGTACTTTTTGATGAAGTTGTGATTATAGTGGAATAGTTCTGCAAATCAATTTTGAACTATGTCTAAACAGTTAGTAAACTGTCCCAACACTTTTACTCAGGGATACTACTATGCAGTCTATATACTTGAGATAAAAAAGGAAAAAAAAAGGTCTTTTACAATATTTATAGTTGCTCTTTTTGTAGCAGTGAAGAACTGGAAACTAGGGAGATAATCCTGAATTTAGGAATGGCTGAACAAGTAATGGAATACTATTTTCCTGTAAGAAATGGGGGAAGATGTGCATAAACTGGTGCAGAATGAAGTGAACAGAATCAGGAGGAAAATTTACCCTATGAAATCAACATTAGAGAAAACAAATAATTTTGAAAGTTTTAGAACTTTGATCAGTACAATGCTTTACCATAAGTCCAAAGGACTGAAGATGGAGAATACTGCTCTCCTCTGGACAAATATTTTTGGATATAAATTGTAGAATCTTCTTAGAACCTGTGCATAACAGTATACGTGGTGACCATTATCATATTGTTCAATACGACAACAAGAATTCACACACAGGATGAAAAGTGGTGTAGGAATGTTTTGTTTGATCATGCTCATCTGTTATAAGGTTTTTTCTTTTTTTTCTCCTCCCCTCCACCCCCCAACAGAGAGGTGAAGGAAAGGAGAAAAATGCTTAATAATTGAAATTATTAAATTCTTAATAGTTGGAAAAATAATAAAAAGAATTTCCAATTTAATTTAATAAACATTTATTAAGTGCCTGCCATTCTAGGCACTGGACATACAAAAAAAGATTGTTCTTTCTCTTAAAGAGCTTACATTCTACTCTTTCTATCTCTCTGTATGCATGTGCGCACACATGTATGTGTGTGTGTGTGTGTTTGTTGGGGCATGGGGAAAGAAAGATAAACTTTTAGAGAGATAAAAACACAATATGATTTGAGAAGGGAGAGAGTTTGAATAATTCAAGAGATCAAGAAAAAGATTTTGTATTGAGGTTGGGTTCTGAGTCAGGTCTTGATAGGAGCTAAGGGTTCTATGAAGCACAGGTGAGAAGAAAGGACATCCTAGGTATATGGAAATTTTGTGCAGTCACAGAAGAGGGAATGTTAAGTTAACAGAACATGAAGTAGTTCAGTTTTGCTGAACATGAAGTTTATTAAGGGGGCTAAAATAACCTGTCTAGAAAGGTTGTGTGTGCCACAGTGACTGTGGCTGAAGTCATACTGTGAATGTATTTAAATGCCACAATAAGTGGTTTGTATTTAATCCTGGAAGAAAAAGAAAGTCACTGAAATTTGTGACCAGTGAAGAACATGGTCAGATCCTTACTTTAGGAAGATTAATTTGGCAACTGTTTAGGAGGATTGATTAGAAGGGGGAGAGATCTGAAACATGAAGTCTAATTAGGAGGCTATAGTAATAGTCCAAGAGGGAGATTAATGAGAAATTGAATTGAGGTAAGGGCCAGGGAACAGGAAAGAGAAGGTCAGATGCAAGACATATTTGGAAGTAGAATTGGGAAAACAAAACAGCATAAAAGTCACATAATTGTTTCCCTTTTTGGGGGTAACAAGCTTACCTTTATTATTTAATCGAAGTATGACAACACCTCACTTATCTGGAGGTCAGACTTCTGGCAATCTCAGCCATCTAGAATATAGTAAAAAACCGACAAGTTAAGAAAAATTTTCTGAAAAGGCAAAATTAATGCCACAGTACCATGAGATTAAAGAATATGAATTTTACTCAGAAAAGAGTCTCAGAGGTCTTAACACTGAAATTATTTACTTTTTCCTTTATTCATATTTTTAATAAGCTTGCTTATTTCTTTACCAGCCTGCAGAATATAATACTCTAGGAGGAGTCCCAAATGGAGACTGATAAGAAAAATAAAGACCAAAATTTCACTGGTAATATACAATAACTTTTTTGAATTTTTGAAGAAACATGATTATATAATTATCATCACTAGTATTTATATAGTACTTTAAAAAGTGCTTCAAATATCATTTCATCTGATGCAACAACTATGTGAGGTAGATACTATTATTACCTCCATGTTACACATGAGGAAACTGAAGTTGATAGAGGTTAAGTGACTTGCTCATGGTCACACAGCTAATAAGTGTCTGAGGCTGAATTTGAATTCAGATATTCCTGCACTGTATCTATTATACACTTTCCCCCCTTTTATGCTGTTGGTTGATGATTTGAGTTAAGAAAAAGTAACATTTAAGTGTTAGGAACTAAAAGGTAACAAGACATTTAATTTCTAAAGGGATGGAATTAAAGTGTATAAAAGGCAGACTGGGAAATTGTTTGAGATGCTCTTTGTAATCACTTTCGTTTATAATAAACCACCTCAAATCACCTCTTTAGTGCTTTATTTTAAAATTTTCTCAGAATCAAAATCAAGCTCAATGGCCTGTGTGGATGCAGAATCTGTTCTCATCCTTTCCAAATTTGTGGTACCTCTTCCATTTCTTGTGATCATTCAAATCTTAACTGACAGTCTAAGCAATTCCATCTGTCAGTTTTTTCAGTACCTGACTCTGCCACATGACCTTAATTCATCCTGAAGAATTAGATACTTTATGCTACCTCCTTACATATCTCGCATATCAATTTTGTGATAGCCACTGTATTCAAGTGCAAAGGTAATTTTTCTTGTAAGAGAGAACAGATATAAGAATAGAATAAAAGAATAATAATCAATGAGTTCTGTTTTCTGTAATCAATTTGCACCCTTTCATTGATCTTTTTCTCCTAATAAGTCTTCTTATTTAAAAAAGTCTTCTTAAAGACTTTTATTAAAAGACTTTTATTAAAAAAAAGTCTTATTAAAAGTCTTCTGTGTTATCCATTTCTTGTTTTTCTCTTGCTAATCTCAGTTCATTCTGAGTTTTAGTACTCCTGACACTTTTTTATGTGACCATGCTATCTATGAATTTTTCTTTATTCTTTCTCCCCTTAAAAAGTCTAATTATGTATATTGGAGTGTTCCCTGTGCATAAACATTAGTTTTAATTAGACAAATAAAATATAAATCTCTATTCCTACTCTCAACCTCCTTCCTGAGTTTGAGGTTTTCATTTCCAGCTATCTACAGGGCATCTTGCTTTGTTTGTTTTACCTTGAATTTAACTATCTCAATATCAAAAATCACTTTTTGGCCAAATGAGAGACTTCTTTATGAATTTCCCCATTTCTATGAATGAATAAGAGCTTAAAACTTGAGACTCCTTTCTCATACACCCTACATACAATGAATTGTCAAATTATAATGTTTTTCCCTTCCAAATATCTGTCATATCAGTTTTCTTTTCTTCAGCCCCTTATTGTTAACATTGTTATTATAAAAACAGTCAGCACAATGCTAATGGACAGCAACTGCTGTAGCCAACATTGAGGCTTGGAGGTAATGTGGGGAAGAGTGTTGTGGCTAACCAACCAACCAAATAACAAAAAAAGAGTCAGTACATCTGGATTGCATGGTCCACTTCAGATCATTTTGTCTAACACCCTAATTTTACTGATAGAGATTCAGAGAAACAAAGTAACGTGTCCAAAGTCACACAGCAAAAAGAATTGGAATTCATTTACTATGGTTTTGACACAGATTTTGTAAGGCCTGAATGACAACCCTTGGTGGAAAGGAGACTGGTTATAAAATTTTTGCAATACCCTTGAAAAGGGACAATGAATATTATTTCAAATATGTCCTTGAGCTATTGGGAGCAGAGTCTCAAAATAAGCTCCATATCAGAAGTACAGCTGAAGCTATCTCTTCAAGTTATCTCTCAAAGATCTGGTCCTTACAGGAAACATTGACTCTTTCTCTTGGAGACACTACCAAATATTACCAAGGTGATTTATAGATCTCATCCAACTTTCATGTTTGATGATTCTGTATGTGTCCAAGCTCAAAATACTCCACATCTTATATACTGTAGTAAAACCATAGGATTGTGATCCACCTCCTCTGGTGTTTTCCTATTCTGAGCTGGGTCTGACTCAGGCCAGTTCTGTGGTTTTATATATTCAATATTGGGGTGAAAAATGAAATGCTTACAAGCATTCAAAAGTTAACAAAATGAAATTTACTTAGTTATAGCTCATTATTGGGAAAAACTTATATCTTACAAGATCCCATTAAGAGCCCCCTTGATCTTCTTATTGAAGGGTAGGACCATGAATTCCAAATGCCTCATTTAAGGAGGGACCTTAGATCAGAATGTCTCATTTCTTACCACCTTCATTACTTTGGGATCTTTCTGACTTCACCATGCTCCAGAAAGCTCATTAATGGGAAAAAATCATCATCAAAAACTTCACCAAGATCTCTTCAGCTTTGGTACTCTACCTCATAACTAACTTCTGTCCCTTTTTCTGGATAATGGGGCTATGAACTCTAACCCTCCATTTAAGGAGCAAGCTCAGCTCAGAATATCTCTTTTCTTACATTGCTGAACTGCTTTGGGACTTTTGAGACTTCTCCACTCCTCACCCCCCCCCCCCCCAACTGCATGCCTTCCCCCCAATTTCAGCTTCCTTTTGTGTATTGTCTTTTCCCATTAGATTGCAAGCTTCCTGAGGTCAGGGAGTCTTTCTTTTGTCATCTTCATATTTCTAGAGCTTAGAATAATGCCTGGCACATAATAGGCACTTACTAAATGTGTTTAGAGTATTAACCATAGCAGGAAGAATATTTAGCAAGGATAAGCATTGAAGACACCTGAGTTGATTTAAATGAATGAAGCACCCTTGACTGATTTGTCATTTTTTCCCTATTGGCCAAGCATCAGAGATCTCTTGAATCTCTTTGTGACTGCTTTTTTCTCACCAACCAAGAAATGATGATAATAGCCTGAGCCTTTGGTCTCCTTAGCCAATCAAATCTTGAGTATAGTCTCAATATCTTTTTAAGGAAGAACTAACCTGACTGGTGTGGAGGTGGGATACTAATTCTACCACACTTACTTAATTCCTCCAACCCCAAAATAATTCTTCCCTCCTCTGAGGTTCTATAGATTTTTTTCACTTTGTGCAATTGTATATGTTGTTTTGTATTGTCCCCTTCATATATCTTTTCATCTTCCAGTCTGTTAGATTTTAAGCTCCTAGTGAGCAAAAACTATGAAGTGGATAGCACCTGACTGGATGGCACAGTGGACTTGGAGTTAGGAAGATGTGAGATCAAATCTTACCTCACAGACTTATTAACTGTTTGATGCTAGGCAAGTCATATGAACTCTCTGTGCTTAAGTTTCTTCATTTGTAAAATGAGATTAATAACAGCACCTACCTCAGAGCTGCTTTAAAGACCAAATGACACAGCATATGTACAGTGTTTTACAAAACTTAAAGCACTATATGCATGATAGTTATTACCATTTAAATTATATCTTATTTATTTTTGTGTCCCTGTCAACATCCAACATGGTGCTTTGAACATAATGGGTACTTAGCTGTAATGGTAATGTAATTTGAATTTGAAGATCCATTTTTGTTGACAAAGGTAGCGGGTTCTTAGCATTTAGTACTTGATCAAGCCTCTGTTGGGGCAACAGAAGGTATGAACTCCTGTCTCCTGTTGCTGACATAACAGGAAGGGGTTGACTGAAATAGGAAGCTAATGTTATGTGTATATAAGAAAAGCCCCAGAGAGGGAGAGGGAGATTTTCTTGGAGGAGGTTCAGTGGAGGCTGAAGAGGAAAGCCCAGGTTTGAGAGAATGATTTTGATTTTGAAAACCTGGATGGGATGATTTTGATTCTGGGAATCATCTGAAACTTCTGATAAGTCTGAGGGCCAGCTGGAGCTGCCAAAAGACTGAGGAAGCATCACTGTGAGGGATTTAAAACTTTGTATGTTTGTGGCTTTGTTAAGCCTTGTCTTCCCAGGAACAGAGACCATGAAGGATTTGAGATGGACTGGACACTGTGAGCTCCAAACTGGAGCAAGAACTGCATAAAGAGCTAGACAAGGACCTGGGAGCTGTCTGCATTTGAATCCAGGTGACAGTTTGGTGAATCCAGGTAGTATCTGGGACCATGGAAGGGGATCCAGAGAATCTGAGAAACCACCCTGACTCAAGATGAAAGAAGACTTTATTTGGATACTGTGTACTAACTGAGAAATTGTAGTTTACTAGTGACCTGGGGGGTGGGGTGGGGATGGGTGGAGGTCTGTGTAGTTCCTAATGATTGAATAGTGAATAAAGAAGGATGATTGATTGACAATGATTGTACTTAGTGATTGATGACTGAATAAGTAAGTGATTTGTAACCTAGTATGCCCCATGAGTCAAAAACTTTAACTATTGTACTTTGTGATTGAATTAAGGATTTTGTGAATGCTTGAGTTACTAAATGAGTGTTCTTTGTTCAAAACTTTGTGACCACTGTAATGTAAACTATGTGGACATTTTCTGTGATAAGCTGTTGTGAATGCTATATTTTGATTTTCTGTGATAAGTTGTAACATTGTGAATGCTATACCTTGGTTTACTCTGAAAGTTTTGCTTTGATTTGTTATGGAATAAATAGAGTGTTTACTATACTGTGTAATCAAAACCTTAAAAGCTGTTCACTTGTAGCATTATTCTGAAAAGCATCTAGTGCTTGGCTTTATAGCACCAAAGTAGAAAGTATCATATAGTGAAGGAGTATTAAATAATAGCTTCTAGGTCAAGTTCCTACACTTCCTATCTGACAATCTTGGGAAAATAAACAACCTCCCTGAGCCTCTATTTCTACATTTATAAAACAGGAATCATAAGACCATTGTCTATCTGCCAAGAGTGTAATAAAGATGAAATACAATGAAGTGCTATGTAACAACAAAA
This sequence comes from Pseudocheirus occidentalis, assembly GCA_028646575.1. NCBI lineage: Eukaryota > Metazoa > Chordata > Mammalia > Diprotodontia > Pseudocheiridae > Pseudocheirus > Pseudocheirus occidentalis. The sequence continues at coordinate 159,238,796 of CM053599.1, read as the reverse complement.
CACTATTTAAATTATTTATTATCATTATTACCAGTACACTCTATTTCATTCTGGCATGCAGTATGATATATTAAACCAATGGTTATTAACCTGGGTCAATGGGGAGATTTCAGGGAGTTTGTGAATTTGAATGAGAAAGTAAAATATATCTTTTCTTCCCCCCACTAACCTCTAACTGAAATGGAATATTTCTTAGAAGGGTTATATAGGCTTTACCAGATTGCCAAAGGAATCCATAATTCACAAAAAGCTTAAGAACTCTAAATTTAAATCCTCAACTGGTAGATTTTGCTAAGGATTCCAGACCTAACATCTTTTGATTTAAGTCACAGTTTATTATGCCTCAATATGCTAATCTGGGCAGTTAGGTGGAGCACCGGATACAGTACAGGGCCTGGAGTCAGCAAGACTCATCTTCCTCAGTTCAAATCTGACCTTAAAACACTTGCTAACTGTGTGACATTAGGCAAATCACTTAAGAAAAGCCAAACGAAGTCATGAAGAGTTAGACACACCTGAAACATGATTGAATAACTACATGCTAATCTACAAAAATGGAATTTATATACTAAAATTTCATAAACAAAAATGACTAACCGTATGTCCAAGAAATGGTTTTACTGAAAGAACTAATATTAGCTAGGACACTTAGCTATTCTGTTTCTGATTTCTGGCATTATATGAGAACATCCCTACTTATAGTCCTATGCATTCCTACCAAAGACAGATGGTCTGTCAAATAGGGTTTCTTGTCATGAAGAACTATATTTGCCATTTCCCGCAATATATCATTTACACTCACATGTTTTGTCTGTTTGCTTACATCTTTGCTTTGTTATTTCTAATTAAAGGGAAATATTCCACTACTTGAGCCGTTATGGTTTTATTATTGATAGAGGATAATGATTTTATGATTCATCTGTTCATTCACAAATATATTAAAGATCTGTCAGTGCAATGAGCTGTGTAAAATGCTGAAGAAATTGCAAAAGTAAATATAACATCCTACATTCAATCCTGAGGCGAGACAGCATTGTACAGTGCAAAAAACACCAGATTTTTAGTATGAGTATCTAGGTTCAAATTGTAATTCTTCCACTTTGAGCAAGTAAATTAACTTATTGGAGCCTCAGTATTTTCATCTGGAAATAATAGATTTAACATCTAAATATTTGTCCAGTTAAATAAGTCTATGATTTTACACCATAGCTTATAACCTGTTAAAAATGAATACTTCCAATTACTAGCAATTGGTAGCCTCAACTACTGCATTATGACTTTTACATCACTATTCTACTGAAACCACTATTCCCAAGGCCACCAACTGCTTCCAAATTTCCTCTTAAAACCAATAGCCTCTCTTCTTCCTCTTCCTTTCTAAGGAAGTTAGACAATTTATTGTCCAATCTATGGACAATCTATATCCAGTGACATAGATCTTCCAAATTATGATCAATTCTATTGGGTTATGTCATTGGGACTTTTGAAATTTTACATATCTTTCTTTTTGAAAAAGAATACATATCTTTGTTTTTATTTACCTGTCTATTAACATATGCAAATTGTATTTTATTTCATCAGAGTGGGGTGGAATATTCTCTAACAAACACAGATCTATAACTTAGTAACTAGGTCCCAGGGAAGTTCCTGAGACACAAAGAGATTAATTGACTTTCCTAGTGTCATAGAGAGGCAAGATTTGATTCCAGGTCTTTCTAACATGAATCCCAAAATTTTCTCCAGTATGGTTTGCTGCCTCCATTCCTGTGAAGAGATCTCTTTCCTTCTTTTGACCCCTTTAATCCTACCGTTGTAGTAATGAAATGTTTATCAGCTTTTGATTTCTGACTTTTGCATGTTGTTAAAACTAGTTCTTTAAGTTAAATTAATAATAGTCCTAATAGTATTCTATGCCAATCATTATTTATATTAGTGATAATACAAGTGCAATTCTTGCCTATATTTTGCCTATCTCACTCCCAAAGAGGACCTTGCTGTTGTACTGAAAACTTTCATCTTTCTGGAGATACTAAAAGAATGAGAAGATGAGGCAATTCAGTCTTATAAACAGTCTATTATATTGACAGACATCTCGAGTTTTCAAATTCTTTTTTGCCTGCCTTGGAATTCTAGGTAAGGTAGTCCAGTCTATCATTCTAATGGATTATGATTTGTCACTTCAAAATGGAATCTTTTGTGTAAAAATTGCATAGGATGATACTTGGTCATCAAAAATACATTTGAAATGTGTTGAGAACCTAAGAAAATGTTAGCATTTTCTTTACTAAGTTTCTAGTTTCAGCAGCTCACATTGTCTCTAACATCAGTGTACAGTTTCACTGATTTCATTCACATCCTTACTTAGGTATATTGTTTAAAGAATACTGTGCTCTCATTGCTAGAAACACTCAAGTACACAGGGAATTGGAGCATAGTCCTAGTTGGTCCTAGTATTCATATTCATCATAAGGACTTGGAAGCCAGTTCTTAATAGGAAGATTCTAGCAAGGCACTCTAAACCAGTGGTAGAATCATATGGGTACTGAGCAAATATATGCAAAAAGGTCTCAAGTTTCAGCATGAGAAAGGTCACAGATAGTTAGGTACTTGAAATTTGGCAAGAATAAGCTCTGTTTTACAACCTCTTTTATTAAATATAAAGCATATTAGTTAACCACCCACACTCATACCCTCCTTTTGTTATTGTTCATTCATGCAGTGAGAAGGTTGTAGCAAAAGATCAGTCTAATACACTTAGAATTTTTAATTGTTTGAGTCTCTAGTGGTTATATAGTAAAACACACTGAAATATATGATGAATAAAAAGGTAATTTATTAAGAATTATTCACTGGTAGCTCTGCTTTCTCACTATCTGCTCAGGCCTCCACTATCTGCATTATGACTTTCATCATTTCTACTCTACTGAAACTAGTATTCCCAAGGCTACCAACTGCCTCCAAATTTTCTCTTAAAACCAATATCCTCTCTTATTCTTCTTCTTTCTAAGGCAGTCTGGAGCAGGGGATAACACACTGGATCTGGATCAACATCAGGCTGCTGCTTGGGTTGTGCACAAGGCAGAGGCCACTATGGAACAAATCAGCATATGCTGCTTATGCAGGGAAAATAGAGACTGCAGCAAGATCTTGGGACAGCCAATTCACTTCATCAATAGAGCTTCTTCCATCTACTGATATTCTACCTGAATTCATTCTCCAGTGCTTATCAAATGACCCTAATACCTATGATACTGAATTCATTGATGCCAAAGAGCAATCCCTTCCACCCTGCAAATCCTGCAGCCTGCCCTCATCCCTTCTCATACAATGTTCTGTTTCATTCCCAATCTGTAATTATTGCAAAAATTTCTTCTAGTTTTCCCTCTAGAACTCCCACTTGGTAATTAAAACAAACAAGCAAATAAAAACCTTCCCTTCATTTGACATACTTTCATGTCATGTTCCCTAGCTATTCTTTGGCATTTTTTTTGAGACTTCAACTACAGTTGGGAATGGCCACATCCTTCATCTTATGGATTCCTTTATCCTATCAAACCTACCAGTTTCCTCCCTATGCCTTACTCCTCTTAAAGCTTTATCTTAGTGGTGACATTCAATCCCTCTCTTTGTTAGTTCTTATCCATAGCATTCACTTTTGTTATGGCTAGATACTCTTCTCTCTTCCCAGTTTTAACCACTTAGAGAAATCAATTCAATTCTACACCATTCTTCACTTAAAATTTTTTCTACAGTTGATCCACTGTTACTTTTGACTTGCCAAGCTTGTATCCTGGATAACTATGACCATCTAAGCTGTCTTTTCCTATTCATGTCCTTCTTAAGAGAGTTCTGGGTTTTCATGGCACTGCTTCTCCTCCTATGTATCTGGCCACTCTTTTGCTTCCTTTGCTGGATTTTGTCCTAGGTTACATCAACTAAGTAGACATACTTGTGAGGCACTATCCTAGGCTTCATTTTCTTTTCTCTCATCATTCTCTCATTTTGTGATTGCACTCCATCAGCTCCCATGAATTCAATTATTATTTTTATGTAGAAGATTTCCAGATGTGTGTGTGTGCATAGCTGTAAAGGTAATTAATTTAGCAGATATTTAGCCCTTAGTACCTAAGGGCTAAGTATTTCTGTGAAAAAAACAGAAGCTATGAACTATGTCTCCTGTTGATGACATAACAGGAAGGGGTTGGCTGAGACAGGAAGCCAATGTGTGTGTGTGTGTTTATTTAAGAAGAGCTCCAGAGGAGAGTCAGTCAGAATCAAGAACTTTTACTCCTGGTGGAGGAAGCAGAATTGTTCCAACATCTGGGAGCTGGGCTGCTACTGGACTGAGAACTGAGTTGGAGTTTTCTATGAAACCAGAATCTGGTGAAGGCTGAAGTGGTTGCTGCCCCGTGGAAGGCTGAGATTTCTTCTGGGTCCTAGCACCAGCTGAACTGCTGGAGGACTGAAGAAGCATTACCTGAATAAGGCTTTGTTTATTTGTGGTTTGGTTGATCCTTGAATTCCAGGCAACAGAAGTTGTGAAGGTTTTGAGATGTGCTGGACCCTGTGAACTTCAATGTGTACCAGGAACTGTCCCAAGGACTGCACAAGGAACTAGGAGCTGTCCGCCTCTGAATCCAGGTGATTGCTTGATTGATTCAGGTAGGAGCTGGGACCGTGGAAGGGGATCCAGGGAATCAGAGAGACCACCCCGAGTCAAGATGAAGAAAAGACCTCTCCTTGCATGTTGAACATGTGATACAATTGAAGTTTACTAGACACTGAGGGGTGGAAGGTTTGTATAATTTTCTAATGATTGTATTTAGTGATTAATGCTACTTAGTGACTGATTACTAGATAAGTGACTAATTAGGTTAATCTATAATTGCCACATGAATGGAAGATTGATTATTGTATTATAAGATGACTGAATGACTGAGTGAGGAGGCAAACCTCCTTAGGGATACCAGATGATTATTCTTTTGCTCCTTGTTCCAAATACTGTGACCACTTTGCTGAAAACTATGTGGCCATTTTAATGTTAAGCTGTTGTGAACACTATATTGTGATTTTCTGTGATAAGATGTGATGTTGTGAATACTTTATCTTGATTTGTTGTGAATGTTTACCTTGATTTGTAATGGAATAAATGGAGTGTTCACTATACTGTGTAATCAGAACCTTAAAAGCTGTTAGCAGTAGTATTCTTTTGGGAAGCTACTTGTGCATGGTATTACAATAACTTTGTTCTCGATATTGAGCTATAGTCTGGCATTACCAACTGCTTATTAAATGTTTCAAAATAGATGTCCTAAAGGCACTTTAAACTCAATATATCTTAACTAGAACTCATTATCTTCCACTCTTCACTCTTGCAAACTTCCTTTTTCCTGTTGAACAAACTAATATCTTTCTAGTCACCTAAGTTTTTAATCTCATTGTTGTCCTTGACTCCTCATTCTCACTTACCTGTTATATCTAGTAAACTGTTGAATCTTTTTGTTTCTATCTCTACTTCATGTATAGCATATATCCTCTCTTCTCCAGTCATATAACTACCTACTTCCCTCCAGTTTGTGACATTATCACTTCTCACTTGTATTATTGCAAAAATTTCCTTCCTCAGCATATTCCCAATCCAATGAATGCTTCACACAAGTACCAGAATGATTTCCTTAAAATATAGGTGTCTTTAGCTCTGTATTATAGTCAGTAAAGTTCAATGTTTCCCTCTCATGTCTTGGAACAAATTTAACTCCTCTATTTATCATTTTAAGTTCTTTATGGTTGTCCTCTCACCACAAGCCACCTTTGTAACCTTGCCTTCTTATATATCATCCTGCTCAATGTGATCTATGACCCATCTAGATTGTCCCACTTCTTTTTTTTTTTTGGAGGGGGTGCAGGACAATTGGAGCTAAGTGACTTGCCCAAGGTCATGTGGCTAGTAAGTGTTAAGTATCTGAGACCATATTTGAACTCAGGTCTTCCTGACTCCAGGGCCAGTTCCTCTATTCACTGCACCACCTAGCCACCCCTTACCTCAACACTTAGCTGCCCCTAGATAATCCTACTTCTTATTCTCTTCCCATGACAATCCATCTCCCATCTGCATCTGTGCTTTTGCACTGGCTGTTCCTTAGGCCAGTGGTGTTTTTCCTGCTTTAATATGCCCATTAATGAGCCTGATTTCCTTCAAGACTCAACTCAGGCACCACGTTTTGCAGAAGGACTTTTCTGGTTCCCCCAGATGCTAATGCCTTTCCATCTAAAGTTACTTTATGTCTGATTTATATGAATCTGTTTCCTTGTTAAAATGTAAGATTCTTGAGAGCAAAGGGAGTTTCACTTTTGTCATTGTATCCTCAGTGCTGAGCCCAGTGTCTTTCATATAATGGGTATTTGTCAAATACCTATTGATTGATTTGGAGTCAGAGGACCTGGAGTCAAATCTTCACTGTGACATTTAACACCAATCTGGTCACAGGGTAAATCATTCAATGTCACTATATATCAATTTCCTCATGTAAAGAAAAAAAAAACTTGTTCTGTTTGGCTCTTGAGAATTGAATCAGGAGCAATGGGTAGAAGTTCCAAAGATGAAAATTTAATCTTGATGTTAGGAGAAAAAACATGAACAAGCAAATAATAATTAGAAATGTAATGGGCTCTCTTTAAAGAGGTGAGGGGTTAACTAGGACAATTTATAAGGTATCAATATTATAAAAATGATCAACTTTAAAACCCTTAGAAACTCTGATCAATGATAAGCCATGACTCTAGAGAAGAGATGATAAAGAATGCCAAACACCAGATGACATAGAGGTGATGGATGAATATGTAGAATGAGATACATTTTTGCACATGGCCAATAGAGGAACTTATTTTGCTTAACTATGCTTATTTGCTATAAAAGTTTTGTTTATAAATATTTCTTTTTCTTCAGAAGGGGTAGGAAGTGAAAATAAATATTTGATAATTAAAAATAGTTTAATTAGAATAGGTTAAAAATTAGCCTTTCTTCAGAAGCATCATAGGTTGGATAAGAAATGGTTGACTATTATAGCAGGGATTACTTTTATGTATGGATTGGACTAAACAGATGCTATGGTCTTTTCCAGCACTCAGATGCTGTAATTTATCTATAAAATGGGATAAAGAATAGGCTAGATTTCCTTTTAGGTTCCTTCCATCACTAAATCTTAATATTATACTATTCTGTAGAATTTTATATACTTTATGCCACTTCCCCCCAGGAATCTGTTCACAATCATCTTCCTTTCTGTATAATACTATTACAGAACAATAATATTATTACCTGTAGAATAACTTATAATATTATTACAGAGTAATATTACATGTTAATACAGAAAGCTATAGTAGTATAAAGAAAGCCATACCTGAAGTCAGGAAGATATTGTCTCAGTTCCTGACACTGACATATTTAAGGTTAGGGTTAGAGTTGCAGGCACATTTAGGGCTAGAGTTGGAGGCCTGCATTTAGGCTTAGGGTTAGAGTACTGTATTACTTTATCTTGCATTGTTCCAGGCAATTCTTCAGAACTAAACGTTGCAGAGAAAGTGTTCACCTCTACTAGTGGAAGAATTACTTCACCTGGGAAATTCCCTATACCAATGAAATCACAGGTTCTAGGCCCTAGATCTAATAGCATTATCGAACACTAATGTATCTGACGTCCACATGGAAAACTCTATTTCGTCAGCACAAAAATATCAAGAACAATTTATGTAAAATGTAGCATTTTTGTTAAGGTAGAATTTGTACCAGTTATGGTTTTCCTAGTCTTAGGTCCAAATAAAAACCTTCCCAAATAGAATTAAACATGACAATTAAGAGCTAAATCAAAACATCTTATTAACAATTTAGTGTATGTATACACCATAAGCTATATGGCTCCAGTGATAAAAATGAAAAAGAAAACCAAAACAAAATTAAATAGTTCCTTTATCTTGTAGAATCTTTCTCCAATGATATCATCATTTCATTTTGCCTTGCTAAATGCAAAATTATGAATGTATGTCAAGAGAAGATGAAGACTCAAGGCTTAACATTTAACAGTGGAGTTCACACTTGACCCAACAGATAAAGGAAATAACTACAAATATCTTGGTCTCTTTCAGCAAAGACAACACATAGATAGCAAAAATGATTTTGCCTGACTATGTTAAGAAATTTAACTGGTATTCTGAAGAATATGTCTAATGGAAATAACACCTATATTCTGAAGAATATGTCTAATGGAAATAACACCTATTACTACTGAATACTAGTTTTGATGCCCAGTTTCAAAATATGAACTGGAAACTACCTTAACAAAATATCATATATATATTAACAAAACACAGTTTCCATTAAATTGATGCAGCTATAGCAAGATGCATGTTTTCATACCAAAAAAGATGAACAAGATTGAAAGACATTTAAGGAACACATGAAAAGCATGTAAAAATCCTACAGAAAGAGAAGGTAATAATAAATTAGAATGATACCAGGCACATGATATTGGATTTGTTGAATGTAACCAAAGTTGACTTATCTTTGGATGGAGACTATGAAATGTCTAAATTCAAGGGTTGGAGGTAGTGGAGGCAAAATGCCCATTATAGGTGATTTCTGTAGGAACCCAACTATGTCAACAATGAAGTACTGAATAAATGGCTGGGTCATATGTCTTTGTGGAAATGGAGTGGTCTATATGATAGCATTTCAGTATCAGATCACTGATACCAGAAACTACAGAAGTATTATTCTTAAGAAGCCTTGGACTGGTGATCAGTGTAGATTATGCAATGAAGACACAAAGTGAAACATCACTATAGACTACAAAATTTTAGCGCCTGTAGAATAATTCTGCCCAGTAACTAGAGTTTCACAACTATCTTTCATGGGACCATCTTTTAAGGAATGATAGACAAAAAATCCCCATACCACAAACACAGCCCTTAAAAATACTTAAATAGCAAAATTAAAAAAAATTAAAATACTTAAAGTATTTGAGACATACAAGGACAGGTAAAATGGTTAATGACAGAGTTCAGATCTAAAAGGATTTTGACAGGCTAGAACAATGGGCAGATCCAAATAAAATCAATCTTCCAAAGATAAGTGGGGGAAAAGCTTGGTTAGACAACAGTTCTTGTGAAAAAAAAATAGGGGTTTCAATAGTCTATAAGCTCAATAGATGAATGAACATTGTGACAGGACAACCAAAAGGATGTGAACATAATCTCAGGATGCAGTAAATGTTACAGGTGTCCAGAATGATGAAAGTCATAGTTCTGCTAGAGTCATACACATGATGAAGGCTACCATTCCTATGATGCTGCAGAGCTTCCATGTCCTTCCCCTCTTTATTCTACTCTTCTGGGTAGGATCTTTTTCAGACTCAATCTGGATCCCTGGACTTGTGCCTTTTCACAGTTCAACTACTAATAGGCCAATTTACTCTTGGCTCACAAACTTAGTCCACCATGACACCTTGCCTCTATTGCTTCTATTCCCTGATGGATGTGATAGCTCTTAGCAGGTGGTAGGCTCCTTTAGGTCTTGTATCTGATGGTGGGAATAGAAGATGGGAATAAAGGGGAAGGACAAATATCTTCTCCCAAAATTGAAAAGGAGTGATTCCCTTTCACTATAATCTTCCATAACTAATTATAATTCAGATTCTTCATTGCTGTCTTCTGTCTAGACTGACTTCTTACAGCAGAAATTCTTAATTCATTTTGTATCATAGATCCCTTTGGCAGTCAGGTGATGCCAATAGACATCTTTTAGAATAACATTTTTAAATACATAAAATAAAATGTATAGGATTACATCAGAAATCTTTCCCCCAAAACATATTATCAAAATACTTAAAAACAAATTCAGAGACTGGAGTTTACAAAATTTTCACATAAAAAATATCTCCATTTAAAAAATTCCATATGATCATGTCCAGTCTTTGATTATCTAATGTTTACTGCTCCCTAATTCCAACTATTTTTTAAATGAGATATTCTTCACACATTATAATTGAATAACAGGGTATAAAATATCTTTGCATTTTATTCAATATCTCTGTTCATTGTTACCTGTCAAATATGATAATATGTGTAAAGTGTTTAGTACACTATCTGGTACATAGTAAATACTTAATAAATATTTGTTCCCTTCCTCCCCCTTTTGTTCCTTCTCTATTACTTCATCAATTGGAATGGAGGAAAATAAACTGATGAGGAGTATCCTGATAACTGCCTTCTTTACACACACACATACACATATACAATACTTCTATCCCTTCCTCCAAATTAAACATTTGCTGTCCCCAGAAAAATCTACTCTTATACTTTGGTTACATTTGTCCATAGCCCCAGTTTTATAAGACTATTTAGCACCCTGAAGAGCCTGAATGATTGTCCTTTTATGTACTTCCCCCTGCACCTTGTGCTAGTGGGTCTCAGTAACATTCATAGTTACTGTTCATAGTAGTTGGACAATCTAAAAAGGAACACTGAGTTAGCCACTATAATCATTCTGAACTAAAATGGTAGCATAAGCAAAAGAAGTTCTTTTAGAGTGTGTTTTAATAGTAAGAAGACTGATTTCATAGAAGGCAAGGTAAAAAAGGCAGTCATAGTTGGCTGTCTTCCATTACTAGTAAATGAATATTGAAAATTCCATAAACCCTGACTGGATAAACAGTGCGCTTTCCAGATATATTTCATATTCCCAATTAGACTTTACTTTTTCAACATAGCACCAGTTTATGCTAACTCCACCTTTGTTTTTCAGCTTCAAAAAGAAATTTTAATGAATATAAGGTTAATTAAAACTTGGACTCGAAGGCGTAAGTAGAAATTTTGGTGCCCAGAGCAAGTATCATACAATGTGCCATGAATGCTTCTTCAAATCGAACACTTGAAGATAAATTCAGGTGAGTCTGTATTGAAAAAGACCAGAGACTTTGGAATTCAGTATTCTATGTTTGGATCACCTGAGGACACTAAGGAAACTACAAGGCTTGATATGGAATGGTTACCTCAGGGAACTGGAGTAGGTCTGGGCTAGGTCAGGAAGAAGCTAACCAATAATTTCCTACTTTAAGTAATTATTCTTGTGAATTAAGCTCACTTCCCTTCTACATGTTAAAGAAATCATTAAGTGCTTTCAGAATCCTTTAAATTTTTGCACCCTGGGGCAAGTCCTGTTTCCCTCTCTTAGTTACAGTTCTGCTTGGGCTTATAGATCTTATGGTGTTGCTTCAGATTATGTTCATTTCCTTTTCTCCCTCTTTTCCATCTTTTCTCTTCTTTGTTCTTCCTTCCTTCCTTCCTTCCTTCCTTCCTTTCTTCCTTTCTTCCTTCCTTCCTTCCTTCCTTTCTTCGTTTCTTCCTTCCTTCCTTCCTTCTTTTCTTCACAATTCATTAACTCTTGCTAATGAATGACTACATATTTAATTAGTGTCTCCCAACAAATTATCTAACATCAATGATGAGAGAGATGAAGAATTTGGTTTTAGATATGTCAAGTTTCAGGTATGATGACAAATTTAGGTTTAGCAAAATATAAGAAATGTACAATCAAAGCTTGGGAGAGAAGTCTAGGAAGGAGACAGTCATCAATACTGAAATGACAGAATGAAGTAGATCCCCCAAAGAAGAGAGAGTGTCTGGATATACAAAGAATTATATAGGGAAAATGGAAGACGAAGGGAAGATAGCAGTGTATGTGGAGAAGAGGTGGTCAGAGAGGTACAATGGAAAGAAGACAAAGGAGCAGAGAATTTTCAGAGGGGAGTCAAAAATAGTTACAAAAGGTGAGAAGAAACTGATAATAAGACTAATTAAAGTCAATTAATTGCCTTTATGTGCTGATTATTACTTAACTTCAAGTGAGCAGTTTTAATATGACAGTGAAAGGAAAAGTCATATTTCAAGGGGTTAAAATGAGATGATATTCAGGAAACAGGAATGGGAATATAGACTCTCTCTTGAGTAATGTGGATGCTATGATAACAATACTTATATGTGTATAACAGTTTATACGTTCCAGATATATTATCTGATTTTGCTTTGCACAAATCTCTGTTTTAAGACTGGGATTATTATTTTTGCTTTAGAAATGAAGAATCTTAGCAAGGTATTTAGCAATTCAGAGCCATTATAACCAAAAAGGGCTTGTCTTACAATTGTTCATCAAGTAGCAGCAATTTAATCACTTTTATCCTCTTAAATTTTTTCCCATTTTCCTAGGAACCTCTTGCATAACCAAAGGAAATCATGTCCTTCACTCAACTACTTTTTTTACTAATCTAAAAGACATGAGAAAGATTTTCATATATCTGTTACAACTGCAGCATGATGACACATGTGATTGGAGCCATAAGGACAAACAGCTGGACTCTCATTCCAGAGCCACAATGAGTAAGATTCTTAATATCAAATGCTCTAGAGAAGAGTTAGAGTATCAAAACTCTCCATCTGTGGACATGTCCTGGGTAGGCCCTAAGGATATTCTGGTATTGAAATTAAACCTAATTTCT
>CM053599.1:159205459-159225748 GCA_028646575.1 Pseudocheirus occidentalis | reverse complement strand
AAAGTTATTGAGGGTTTCATGTTATCTCACAATACAATACACATATGTGCACATACATCTATATACACACATGTGTGTTTATATGTATGTCTATTTATATGCATATATTCAGGCATGTATGTATTTGCTACCTCTCAGAGAATATTGAAGAGTCACAATCCTTCTTTGCAAGGAGAAATTGTTTCATCTTTTGTATTTGTATTGTCAGCACTTGGTATAGTTTGTGAAACATATTTATTAATATTTTATAACATTATGTAATAATATAATAATAATAATAATTAATAATTAATATTAATAAATATTTATAAACATGGCCATATAGTTTTAAACAAAACATATCATTTAGGATACAAAGTACAAAAGTCTCCCACCTCTTAGTCACATTGTCTTAATCTCATCAGTCAGAATGTCTCTTTCACCTTGATTAGAGAATAGCTTCCAAAAATGTCATACTTCAGTTTCTGTAAGTGTTTTGTTTGCTGCTGAATAAATGGAGAGTTTGCTATACTATGTGATCAGAACCTTAAAGCTATTCACAGCAACAGTCCTCTAGAAAACTGTTTGTGCTTGGATTTGCAATGCTTTGTCAGAGATTATTACTGTTCCTTTAATAATGGAGCAAGGAGAATGTGTATATTCTGCTAAATTCACAATGCCATTCTCTTACAGAAATAATGCCATAGTTTCTTTATGACTTTGAAGTCAAGCTTTGCAAAGAACTAGGTGGTTTAATGGCTTGCTAGCCAGGGAGTCAGGAAGACCTGAGTTCAAATTCTATCTCAAACACTTACTAGTTGTGTGAACCAGGTCAAATAACTAAACTTCTGGCTGCTGAGGTATTCTCATATATAAAACAAGAATAACAATAGAACCTACATTCCTGGATTGTGAGTATAAAATGAGACAGTATTTATAAAGTGCTTTATAAAATATAAAATGCTACATAAATATTACATATTAATACATTACATAGGTACACATGTACACAGAGACATTTTTAAGGTCTAGAACTGGCAACTACTTTCTGGATTTATAGAAGTACACAAATATTTCCCTAGCTTTTTCTTGCTGTTTCCATAATTCTTAATTCCACATATTAAATTATTTATTAGGAAGAGGAAAAAGCAATAAAAATGAATATGAATGTACTCTGATACTAGCATACCATATCCTAAGAGCAACAAAATTCCTCAGAAGATGCTGTCAAAGAAAAAAAAATCACCTTTAGCAGAGTGCAGTGGAAAGATTATTGGAAATAGAATAAGAGGAGATCATTTCCTTCTTCCTCTCTCCCCAGTTTTGCCATAACTACTGTGTTCCATTGAACAGGTCACTTAAACCCCTTTGGCCTAAGGTTCTTTATCTGTAAAATTTGTTGTAATATGTGATCCCTAAGATTGTACTCAGCTCTAAATCTATGATTCTACAGACATGTGATCCACTTTCATTATTGCCAGTTCCTTGGTTTTCTCCTGACCCTTTTCCTTGGATTTTAATCATATCAGCCTTATGGTCTCCTCTAGTACAGAATGCTCTGCCACAAAACACATAGAGCAAAGGGGTAACACATCTGCAGTCATATCAGAAAAATACCAAGGAGTACCTGAACTCCATCCAGTGACCACATTCTTTTGCTGCAACAAGGTCCTGCCTATCCCCTCTTTCCTTCCTCCATCATTATATGGTTGAGAATGGATGATGTCACAAGAGCTGGTTTCAAACAAAAGTACTGAGCCTTTACTTATGCCTGCTTTATTTATTTATTTATTGATCAATTATATTTGATATTCTACTGGAAGACACATACATTAAAATATTTAGTAATCAAAGACAGTATAATCAAAATCAAAATCAAGAGAACATCAACAAAAACAAATAATAAATTCCAAATAGAACAAATCACAGAATAAACAATTTATGTAAATGATTTAGCAAAGCTGCATAAAGTGTGTTTTGGACCAATTATAATGCAATTTATCAGATTGTTAGTTACAAATTTGTTGTTTATACATTTTGAAGGTCAAATGCCAGGTAATACTAATATCATCTATCATATTTACTATGCAATTTGATCTTCATGCTATTTCAAGAAGCCTCTATCAATGTTTTTGCATGCCATGAACTTGAGGAAAGTTTCTTCTATTCAATGCATGCCCCTTCTTTTTGAATCTTTTCAAGAAATTCCTGGAAACTTTCATGTGTCACGCTTATTCATTGTGCATGTTTAAATTGTGTAGTGCAACATGTACTATGATGGAGCTTCTCCCAACTAATTCCTGAGGTTTCCCTGCTCTAGGGGCATATCAGAGATGGAAAACCAACCAGATGGCATGTAGGAATCTCAAAAATATAAGTAAATTGCAACTGCCCAATGACTTTTTAGTGACAAAGCTCAGTTGCCCTGACTTCTTTACTTTGATATCACTATTAATGGTAGACTTCAATTTAATATAACATCCTATATCTTGGTAACTTTCTTCACTACTGAGTTTCATTAGAACTGATAGTACATCAGGAAATAAGTAAAAAAATGAATGAATTAATGAGAATATATGACCTGCGTATGCTAAATTTTTTTTAGCTACATGTTAATTAAAAAAATCTACCAAGTTAACTAGCAAATTTGAATATGAGAGCATCTTTGTCTGCATTATGTCATTCCATTGATTTCCAGGAATTCTGTGAAATTTGGCTTGTTTGGCAGGTTACTTATGCTTCTTTCTGCCTATTACATATGCCTCCTTCCAGAAATTGTGTGAGAGGACCTTTTTTCCCAATAGAACAAATATTTGAACCCAGTGTTGATATACTTAAGAGAGACTGGGATATAGATCTGGAAGACTTCTTGGAAATGACCTATTCTAAGCCCTCTTATATATGAAGAAAAAAGAGGTTGAAGCAAAAGAGGTTAATAGTAGTAATAATATTTAAACTCAGGCCATTAGACCAAAGTTATTTCAATTGTGATATATTTTAAGTTATCCTGCTTCTATCACTACCTGTATGACCTTGGTAATCAGATTGGTCAGTCAATAAATATTTGCAAGTGTCCTTTGTGTATCAGGTGGATGATGTCATATCTGTAGATACAGAAAAAAGGTAAAAGACAGTCCCTGTCCTTGGAGAGTCATAGTCCAATGGAGGAAAAAGCATGCAGACAACCATGTGCAAGTAAAGCATATAAAGTATAAACTGGGAACAATGAACACAGGGAAGGCACTAATATTAAGGGGGATCAGGAAAGTCTTCCTATAAAAGGTGAGGTTTTAAGCTGGATACTGAGGAAAGGTAGAAGCAGTGATGAGGAAAGAGAGCATTGGGGGCATACAAGATAGACAATAAAAAATGAATAAAGTTGGGAAATGGTGTGTTATGTTTGAGGAGCAACAAAGAGACCAGTGCCACTTTCATAGAGTAAATGAAAGACAGTAATATGTAAAAAGACTGGACAGGTGTGTGTGTGTGTGTGTGTGTGTGTGTGTGTGTAGTTTATGAATGCCTAACAAGAGAATTTTGTTTTAGATGCTAGAGGTGATAGGAAGTCAATAGAACTTTTTGGGGAAAAAGATGACAGGGTCGAAGCTGCATTTTAGGAAGATCAATTTGATATGCGAGAGGATCATGAACTGTATTGGGGAGAGACTTGAGGAAGGGAGTCCAACTAGCAGACTAATAAAAAGTCTAGGGGTGAGGTGATGAGGCACTGTGCTAGGGTAGTGGCAGAGTCAGAGGACAGAAGGGAGCCTATGTGAGATGTTATGGAAGTAAAATCAACAGCACATGCCAACAAATTGGATATTGGAGGTGAGAGAGACTGAGTAGTAAGGATGACACCAAGATTGTGAGCTTGGATAACAGGGAGAGTTAATGTTATTGTGCTCAGCAGTAATGGGGGAAGATAGGAAGAGGTGGGGGAGTTGGGAGAGAAATGATAATGAGTTTAGTTATAAGATAATATGAATATAAGATGTCTACAGAACATCCAGTTTGTGATGTCCAATAGTTGGCCTCTAAAGTGAAAGCAACTAAATGATTCAATGGATAGGATGCTGGGTCTGGAGTTAGGAAGGCCTGAGTTCAAATCTGTCCTAAACACTCACTAGTGGTGTGACCCTGGGAAAATCATTTAACTTCTGTTTGCCTTAAGCCAATGAAGAAGGAAATGGTAAATCAGTCCAGTACCTCTTCCCATTCCCCACCAAAAAAACAAAAAACAAAAAACAAACAAAAAAACCCCCATATGACAGCATGACTGAAATGACTGAATGGCAGAAGGTTCCTCCCAGCTCTAAATCTATGATCTTATGTAAAGCCAGCCTGAGACTAGTTGGTATACTAAGTAAGCGCTCCCTATTTTAGTTGTGAAGAGGAATCTTCTTTAATTTCCTTGAAGCTTTGAAGTCACTGGTATGAAGTAGAAGGAGGAAGAGTGGTTCCTTACAGTAAAGTCTTAGGAGATATGCTTATTCCTCTACTAGAAATCCCAGCAATCTGCAAAGGACATAGTGATAGAAGTTGTTGTATTGGGCAGTAACTGGATTAGGAATGACTTAAGTTGGGTTTTGGGATCTATGTTCTGGGGAATTTTCCCTCCCACTCTTTAGGTATGTGAAAAATACTGCACTGTGATTTAAATAAATTCACAGTAGAAGCTATACAGCTATAAGGCATAAAGAAGGAATAACTAAATGATTTTTAAAAGTATGGGTTATGAAGCCTAGATAATTCTGTACTACTGGGTCTATATCATCTGATGTTTTAGTTCATTTTCTTTAGGTTTAATTTTCTCAATTGCCTTCCTCCCCCACCCTATGCTTTCTATTTTGGTTCCATCTTGATTTGTACTGATGCAAAAGGTGTGTGTGTGTGTGTGTGTGTGTGTGTGTGAATGTGTCTGGTAGTACATGTGTGTCCTTTTACTAGCCCCCCAAATGCCAAAGTTAAGTCCTCTAGAGTAGGTAAGAAATTACTTTAAGCTAATTACCAAGCATAGTTCTTCCACGAATTCAGTCACCTGAACAATAGGATTTCTATCTTTACAACTTCAGCATAAATAATTACAAACTTTTTGATGCATTCTTTTTGATTGGAATGATAAGATTCAAGCTTTGTTTTAAAAATTTCTGATGTTTCTGATTCAATAGAGGCACTTCCCCCTCAAAGTCATTTCTGTTGATTATAATTTTAATGGAAGCTTAAGCTTCCAAAGTCTTTTAAAAATATATTTTAAAAAATAGATGCCTTTAGAATCATCAGTATACTTATCTATCAATAAGTAGAAAGCAACAATTTAGTATGAAACAATATTATGATTTAATCTCTGCTTTATTTTCTTCACATTCCTTACCTTCAGTTCCAAAGGCATCTGCTATCTCAGAAGCCCAAATGCATTGCAATCTGCTGTTTCCTTCACTACACCACAGAGTTTGATGCTGTGAGTCAGATAGTCTAACTCTAGAGGAGTGGAAAATTAGAAAGGGAGATATAACCAGAGGTAGGGATAATATACCATCAAAGAAAGCCCTTATTCTTGATATGGTAGCTTAAAGGAATAGTGCATGTCTTCTGGCATAGACCAGGTAGGGAAACCACCGAAAGCAATGCCATCTTAGGCAGTGAGAGGCAAAGGTGTAGCTTTCATTCAAATTTTGGTCATTTACTCACACACAGAGGCAGAAGCACTGTTATTGCAATCTTGGAATCAAATGATTATAATAGTAGATGATATTTTCATAGTTCTTCAGAGCTTGCAAAATACTTCACAGAATTGCCATATTTGGCTTAAACAATATTGTGAAGTTGTTACTACAGATATCATTACTCTCACCTCATGGATGAGGAAGCTGAAAGAGGTATTAACTGACCTGCTCATAGCCACCTCGTTCAGGGATCAGGATTTGAATCCAGGTCTTTCCAGACTCCTAGTCCACTCATCTTTACAGAATACCCTTCTGTTGTTATTGATATTATTTTAATAGTATATTAACTTTTAATCAAATTCATTGTGGTATTATGTTGACAAACTTTGATGGCTTAATTAGCAGAGATCTTAAAATATCAGTAATTCTTAGAGTTACTCTTGGAAATATTATCTTCTAATGACCGCATGGTACACTGGCAAGAGTGCTGGTTCAGAAATCAAAATTCCTGAATTCTAGTCATGGTTCGGCCATTTAGGAAGTATCATGGGCATGGCACTGAAGCTCTCTGATCCTCATTTTCATAATATCATGGATTTAGATTCAGGAGAGACCTTAGAAGTTATTTAATTCAAATCCTTCAATTCACAAATGAGAAAACTGAGACACCAAAAGGATGAAACTTATCCAAGATTACAAAAGTTTAAAATGGAAAAACTAGAATTGAACCCAGTTCAATCCAAGTCAAAAGGTTCTCTTAATCCACCATGCTTCACTTTGTGCCATATTGTTTTTTTTATGACATAAGACTTGTACTAGTTCTGTCTCTGTCTTGTTGGGAAGATGAAAGTAAATGATATATTACAATGTAAAGCATTTTTATAATATGTAAATGTATATTATATAAATAAATGTATAAATGTAAAGTATACCATCCTTTTTTGATCATGATTGAAATTGCTCAAAATGTAGGCATTTGGAGGGGAGAAGAGAAAACAAGGGGTGGTTAGGTCACATCTCTCACTTTCTGATATAACCAAATTGATCTTAAATGAGACAGCCATCTCTTCTTTCTGTGCCTTTCCACAGGATTCCTCAGGGTTGGAATCTACTCTCTATTCACCTGCACTTAGAATCTCTGATTTCCTTCAAAATTTATTTCAGATGCTTAGTTTACCTTCTACACAAGGTTCTTTCTGATCCCCTCACCTACTAGCATCTTTACCATTTCAATGAATCTCAGTATATGTTGAATATTTTTAATACTTATTTTGTATATGCTTAAAATATGTATTCTTAATCTTCCCCATAGAATAAAAGCTTTTTGATTTATTAAGATCATAGAACTACAATTGGAAGAGACCTGAAGGACCATCTAGACCTGTCATCTTACAGATGGGGAAACTGAGTCCTACCTAGGGAAATAAGTGATGCCCCCCAAGGCTAAACAAGAGTCCAGGTTCTCTGTCAGTGCACTTTTCACTGTACCACAATGAATCCCTGAGGGCAGGGACTTTTATTAATGTCTTTGTATCTATAACACTTGACACAGTGCCTGGCACATGGTAGGCTTTTAAAAAATACTTGATGATTTCTCTGACTTCCTTTGTAGGCAATCCCTATTCTTCCAAAATCAGAGCACAGGTAATTACCTGAGGGCAATTAACTGCACTCAATTTTTAAATACAACAGTGTTTTGAAAATGGATTATTTTGTTGTTGGAGCTACAAAATGGTAGTGCCATTTTTGAAAGCAGTTTGGAATTAAGCAACTAAAATGACTAAAATATATTTGCCCTTTGAACCAGAGAATCCATTACTAGATTAACAACATAAGGAAGCCATTAATAAGAAGAATGTCTCAATTTGTTATCTAGTCATTTTTCAGTCATGTGCAACTCTGTGACCCCATTTGGGACTTTTTTTTGGCAAATCTAGCTGGCAAATATACACCAAAATATTTATAGCAGCACTTTTTTTGTAATAGCTAAGAGTTGGGGCAGGTAGGTGGTACCATAGAGTACCAGGCCTTGAGTAAGGAAGAATCATCTTCATGAGTACAAATCTGGCCCCAGACAATTGCTGTTCATGTGATCCTGGGTAAATCAATTAACCCAGTCTGTGTCAGTTTCCTCATTTTTAAAATAAGATGCAGGGAGAAATAGTGACCACTCCAGCACCTTTGCCAAGAAAACCCCAAATGGTGTCATGGTGTCAAATGCAATTGAAGATGACTGAACATAAGAATTGAAAACAAATAGATGCCCATTGATTGGAAAATTGCTTAACAAATTAGGGTACGTGGATGTAAAATAACATTATTGCGTTCTAAGAAATGATGTACATGAAGGCAGAGCCAAGATGTTGGAGCAAAGGCAGGGACTCACCAGAGCTTTCCCCCCAAACCCTCCAAATACTTTAAAAAGTGACTCTAAACAAATTCTAAAGCAGCAGAACCCATAAAAAGATGGAATGAAACAAATTTCCATCCCAAGACAACTTGGAAGTTTGAGAGGAAAAATATATTGCATTCAGGGTGAAAGAGGAATGTACAGGTCAAGGCAGTGCAGACTGGGTCCCAGCCAACCTGGAACAGGTCTTGGGGCTACTGAATCACTGCCAGGAGTGGTGGTTTCCAGACGTCTTACTCCCTAGACACCAAAGACAACTTATAAGGTCAGCAGGAAGAATCAGACCACCTGGGAGAGAATGGAGTGCAGTTGAGCACAGGTGGTGCCAGCACAGCCCCAGCGCTAGGAAATGAGGAACAAGTCTTGGGAGTGACTAAGTCAATGGCAGCAGTGGCTGCTTCCAGAGCTGTCAGATCATAGGGAAAGGGGATTGAATATTTAACTTGTCAGAAGAAGATTGCAGGGGACATTTTACTAGCACTGAGCCAGAACTCTGTTGCTATACTCTATTTTGTTGTGTACTCAGGCCTGAGTCTTTGTACTGCCAAGTAGTACCATGGTGAGAAAGAGGTCTATCATAGCAAAACTTGTGGATAGGGGGACTTTCTCACAGTTTTAGGGCAGAAAAGAGTGCTTGTGGTCACTCACAGATGAGAGCACAGGCCAGGAGACTAGTATAAACTCCCCTCCTTAGATTTTACCACCTTTGAAGAACTGAAAACCTACAGGCCCCTAGAAGTATCTCTGAAAACAGCTACACAAAACCCCTGAAGCTTGGGACAGTGCACCCTGGAAATAGAGCCCTATTTGAACAGTTAAAAGTCAAGTAATAGTCTAGGAAAATTAACAAACAATAGGAAAAAAAATCTGACTGTATCAAGTTACTATGGTGACAAGGAAGATCAAAACACACACTCAGAAGAAGACAACAAAGTCAAAGCTCCTACATCCAAAATCTCCAAGAAAAATAGGAATCAGTCTCAGGCCATGGAGGAGCTCAAAAATGACTTGGAAAATCAAGTAAGAGAGGTAGAGGAAAAATTGGAAAGAGAAATAAGAGCAATACAAGAAAATCATGAAAAACAAGTCAGCAGTTTGGTAAACCACACACACACACACACACACACACACACACTCACTACTGAAGAAAATTTTAAAAATGGTGAAAGAGGTCCAGAAAGCCAGTGAGGAGAAGAATGCCTTAAAAAGCAGAATTGGCCAAATTGTGAAAGAGGTACAAAGGCTCACTGAAGAAAATAATTTCTCAAAAATTAGAATGGAGCAAGTGGAAGCTAATGATTATATGAGAAATCAAGAAAAAGTAAAACAAAACCAAAATAATAAAAAAAATGTAAGACAATATGAAATATCTCATTGAAAAAACAGCTGACCTGGAAAATAGATCCAGGAGAAATCATTTGAAAATTATTGGACTAGCTGAAAACCATGATAAAAAAATAAATAATCATCTTTTAAGAAATTATCATGGAAAGCTGTCCTGATATTCTAGAACCAGAGGATAAAATAGAAATGGAAAGAAGTCACTGATTGCTTCCTGAAAAAAATCCCAAAATGAAAACTTTCAAGAATATTATAACCAATTTAAGTATCATTGAATGGCAATCAGAATAACATAAAATTTAGTAGCTTCTACCTTAAGGAATCAAAGGACTTGGAATATGAGATTCTGGAGGGTAAAGGAGCTAGGATTACAACCAAGAATCACCTTCCTAGGAAAACTGAGTATAATCCTTCAAAGGAAAAGATGGATATTCAATAAAATAGTGGACTGTCAAGCATTCTTTATAAAAAGACCAGACTAAATAGAAAATTTGACTTTCAAATTCAAGACTCAAGAGAAGCATAAAAAGGTATCTCACAGAGACAGCTGCCATTAAGGTTGCCACCAGGGACATACACTTCCTCAGAACAAGATAGATAAATAATGTAGCAGAGGCCAATGGCAAATCCCAAGTCTGATCCAGGACACATGATACTGAAACCATGCCAACTAAAAAAGAATACTACAACAAGTTACACAAGACAAGAGTTGGAAAAAATTTCAAGAATGCCATTGCTAATAAAATTTCTTTGTTTTCTATTGAACCCAGATACTGCTGAACAGATTTTTAGGAAGGAAGAAAAAGAAAAAACATTTATGTAGCACAAATTACGTGCTAGGATCTATGTTAAGTGTTTGACAAATATCTCATTTCATCCTCACAACAACTCTGTAAGGTAAGGGATATTTTTATCCTTATTTCATAGTTGAAGAAACTGAGGTTCAGCAACTTGCTCAGAGTTACAAGTAGAAAGTGTCTGAGGCCCGATTTGATTTCAGGTCTTCCTGACTCCAGACCCAGAATTCTATACACTGAGCTACCCACTGCCTCTTCAGGCTAAAACAACTTTCATTCTGTCTCCTCAACCCTGATAACTATATCTTCCAAACTATGCCATATAAATATATAGAAATGAGATGGCAAGAACTCAGCTATACCACGACATGGTTCTTGGAAGTAGCATAAGGTTCAGTGCCCTGAACACTGGGAAAACCATATATGCAATTGAGCAAGGGAAACCATCCATACACAATAGCAACACATACAAAAGCCAATGGCCAACAATTATCCATTGTGTCTCTAGCTTAGAAGGATTGCAAAGTATGATCAAAAATTAAGCTGAGTAAAGATTCTCATGACTCAATTTTTCCAATATGACATTTCCTCTTGAATGGAAAATATCCTATCAGGCTGACTTTAAGCCTGGCTCATTGTATTCAGCTATCTATGTAACTTTTGGCTGGAATTGACATGAAATTAGGGAAACATTATTCCCTATGTCCCTGATTGTTCTTTATGGCAAATTTTTATAATCCTGTTAAGTGATCAGTACTATAATAAGACGCAGGTATAAGATTTAAGCTATATGGCTTAAAATTTTAGTTCTTTCTATATTCCAAACAACTAAGTAATCAATTATTTAGCTTGGACATTTGTTACTAGTTATACATCCCTATGTAAGTTAAGGTCCTTAAGTTTCTCACAGTGGTATGAGGACAATTAGGCAAATGATGAAAAGACTTGTAATGCTAAGATATCATTTTATTATTTCTAGGACTACTTAGCATTCAATAGAAGTAGACAAGTGCTGAGTCTACAATTTTGATCCAACTGCTTAGACTAGACATTCTCTTTCTTACATGTTGTAGATCTGATATTCTTCAGATATTTTGAAATTATAAGGTATGGTGCTTGACCCTATGTGAATCTTTGGTATAGGGAACTGTAGGTCAGGAAATTCTCTCCACCAATGCTGGTAAGAATTTATCTGCAAATTGGTCTTAGAAAGCCCCCTAGAGGGCTGAGAAAATAATTTGCTTTCCCAACCAGTATTTCAGAGAAGCACTTGAACCTAGATCTTCCTGGCTTTGAGACCAGATTTCTATCTCTATGCTACAATGCTTTGAAATCATAAAACTATAGACTCCATACAAATCAAAAGGTATTCTTTCCAAAGTCTTGAAGACCAGAAGTATCGTATAAGTTACCCATGAAGTGAATATGGCTCCCCAAAATTCTGAGTGTGGCTAGAATCAGGTTAAAATGTAATTGGGAAATATTTAACAAAATAAATATGAAGCAAAACAAATGATAATAACATGTGGATTTCTAAGTCAATATGAGGCCCACAGGCTTCTTTATGTATGATTTAGTAATCTCCATTTCTGTTTGAATTTGATTAGACTCATAGCTCAATGTCTTAGCTCTATACATGCAATGGTAACATAATTTGAATTTGAAAATCCCTTTGTATTGGCAAAGGTAACAGGTATTTAGCATTTAGTAATTAATCAAACCTCTGTTAAAGTAACAGAAGGTGTGAACTCCTGTTGCTGACGTAACAGAAAGGGGATGGCTGAAACAGGAAGCTAACGCTGTGTGTATATAAAGAGAAGTCCCAGCTGGGTCAGAGAGATTGATGACTGAATAAGTGACTGATTTGTAACTTAGTGTGCCCCATGAGTGGAGAACTTTGGCTATCGTACTTTGTGTGCCTTAAAGAGGGAAATCTTCTTAAGGATGGTTCAATGATTGAGATGATTGAATGCTTGAGTTGCTAAATGATTGTTCTTTGTTGAAAACTTTTGAGTACTGTAGTGAAAACTATATGTATATATTAGTGATAAGTTGTTTGAATGCCGTATTTTGATTTTCTGTGATAAGTTGTAACATTGTGAATGCTGTACCTTGATTTACTGGGAATGTTTTGCTCTGATTTGTTATGGAATAAATAGGGTATTCACCATACTGTGCAATCAGAACCTTAAGAGCTGTTCACAGTAGCATTCTTCTGGAAAGCTGTGCATGTGTGGCATTACAATATACCACATAGTGTTCTTCTAAATCATAATTCATTAGTTTTTTTCAATCACATGATAATGACACTTCTCTAATTTTACCACTGAAATTTACTGGCAGTCTTAAACCCCAAGGCATAAACTCTTCAGTGACATCAAACTGCAGACACTAGCAACTACCATAGAACTGAGATGAAACTTGAATTACGACACTGGGTGGGGAGCATGTAAATTAAATTAGAGGGCACATTCTTTCACAAATAGTCTGTTACAGTATACCCTGCTTTTAGTCTTAGTGGTCTCAGAGAATGAAATGGCTCCTTTGAAATATGCATTCATTTAAGTGATAAAATGGCTTCAAATGTTTTTGCATAAACTTGCAGAATATTAAATATGGTAAAAGTGTCCCAGTCAATTTAGAGAGCAGAGGTGTTTGGGTTTTAGAGCAATCCCAGTATTAATATTCATTATGGAAATATGATTTGATAACCAGAGTAAGAACATGCACCAAGCTTTAGAGATAACAGGAAATTATTCTCTCAATGTTCTTTGCACATTTTGCTCTCACCTTCACAACTTAAGGTTGACATCGAAATTTATGTTCTCCTTTGGAATGCTTTTTATTTTATGCATGTGTTCTTTTCATTGTCAGACACTTCTGTTTTTTATTCCTCAAAATTACAATAAAATTGATTTTGGCTAAATGCATTGTAATACATCTTATTATTGATAGCTGTAGGGCTTCAAGTTCAAGAAAACTTCTAGGAAAGTAGTGGCATTGAGAATATAGCAAAATAACTTCTATTAGCTTCTTAAGAAGTTGAGAAAGATACATACTCTATTTTCAATTTTCATGAATTCATGCTCCATTGGGTTAGATCAGTTTCAACCTTTAAAATCAGCCAAATAGAAACTGAAAGGAAATAAATTGAGATTCAAAGGATAATATAGTTTTTGCAGATAGATAGCAAGGCTGGGTAAAATGAACTGAATGCCAACTTAGAACAAATATTTTTCTTTAAACAAACAAAAAAACAACAATCCTCCCTACATTTTATTGTCTTCATGTCTTCTAAAACCATCATATTTAAGAATTTTGACCATGTTTCTTTTGGAAATGCCTGCTTCATGAGATTGATAACACAATCAGTAGCCTTTCTCAGAGACAGAGCTCAGTACATCAAAACATACTGTTTTCACTTAGAAGTCATTTTATTTGACTGCAGATTTTTTGAATTAATGCTTCTTACCCCAAATAATAGTTATGAATGTAAACAAAAGTCTTGCTCACTGAATCCTGAACATGTTGTTGCCCCATTTATCCCATATTCCTTTCCTGAATTCCAGAATGAGCTGAATTTTTTACATAAGCAGACCATGCTTAGGCTCACATAGCAATAGAGTCCATTGTACTTTAAATAAAAACGAAATGTAAATATCCACAAAATGAAGCCTCTGAAAATGAAGCATTATGTCCTTTCCAAACTTCAGATAACTGTCACACATAGGAACCCAGATCCTGGAACTTCCAAAGTAGCATTAGCTCTCATAGCTCTATTTTTTATCTTCATCATTCATCTATCTCTGGTTTACTGTGTGACCTTGGGCAAGTAACAACCTCCATCCACTTCAGTGTGGATTAGTTAAATAAAATCAGACAGCATGTCTGTAAATCACTGAAGGTACTTGGAGTGAGGGACAAGAACAGAGGGCACAGTGGAAATTTTTTGTTTTTATAATGCTGTTGTCTCTGCCACCAAATACTGTAATGTTATCTATTTGGTCAAATATCATTGAATGAGAAAAGCCTTCTCTGTATTCAGCAGTGTATCTAGCTATGAGTTCAGTTGCAGAAACAGTTTTCCAAATGCTACATTAAAAAACAAAAAGATGATTAATAATAACAAAGACCTGAGCTATCAGCCTGCAAAAAATTTATTTATTTATTTATTTTTGACATTAACATGTGCTCAGCACAAGTTTCCTAAACCTGTCACCTCCTAGGTAGAGAAATCCTTATCTCCACAAAAAGCCATAGGCAAAATTCTAAAGTAAAACTAGTTTCCTGTTCCTCCTGGCTTCTTTTTCTTTACTGCTTTCCTTCTTTCCCTCTGTTGGAAAGACAAGCATACTTAACCCCCTTTCAGAACCTGAATTTAGCTCTTTTGTTCCTCAATAAAAAGGATGAAAAATTTAAAATCAATGGACCAAGTACTAATGGTGCAACTTAAGACACTTGCCAATAAGGGGTTAGGGTATGAGGGTAGTGGTGGGGAGAGGGAGGATGAGTGAAAAATTTGTACTGGGGCAATATGGATCTATATTTGTTATCCACATAGGTGGTTACTTTCTTTACTTATAATTCCAGTCCTATTTGTCTCATTTTTTCTTTATTTCAGGCTAACAGAATCCTATTGTTTGCCACACATACAGACACACACACCATGTGTTTGATATGAAAAATACCTAATTATAAAATGGTCAATCTGGTGTCTTGGATTTCATTAAATACACATGCAAATAAAGGTTAATTAGTGACTGCATAAACAGATGATTTTAGATAAAGGTTTTCATGAAGCCTATATGGGAAATAGAGAAAAACACAATAAAACTAGATTTCATTATTGCTTAATTTTGATTTTGATTAGGTCCATAAGATTGATGTCATTATTATTTATCATGTATCCATGAGACCATGATAGTCTTCCATTAATCCTTCAATTCACTAAAGTCCACAACCTCAGTCTTCTAACATTTCCAATCATTTGCCTAGTCAAGTTGATTCTTTTATCTTCTTTTCTTGGCTTTTTGGAGGAGGGAAGGCAGGGCTGGGATTAAGTGACTTGCCCAAGGTCACATGGTTAGTAAGTGTTAAGTGTCTGTGAGGCTGGATTTGAGCTCAGGTCCTCCTGACCCCAGGGTTGGTTCTCTATACACTGCACCACCTAGCTGCCCCAAATCTCAAGACTTTTGGGACAGCCTGGATAGATTAAATGTACCTCAAAGAAGGAGACTTTATTGAGTGAAGGGGATGTTAACTGAGTGTCAGTCTGGAAGTGACATTGGGGAGAAAGAAATATTTCAACTCAGTCACCATGATCCATAGCTTCTGAGTGGAACTTTGTGAAGTTTGGTTTAAAGGAAATTAAGATAAGGGGCTGGGGAATGAGGGATGGAGAAAGGACATTTTACAGTGAAAGCTGAGAAGTCAGAATTACTGGAATGTTGAAGCTAGTCATTAATAAGGACATACACAGGGTTTTGTAAAATTTACTTGGCTGAACAGTACCTGCTTAATGCTAAGTTTAATTCATCTGACATTAAAGGTCTTCCATAGTATGACTCCAACATACTTTTCCAGCAGTATTTCCAACTTCTCCCCTAGACAATCCCTATGTTCCAACCAGAGGAATTATTGTTTTCTGAACAAGCCTTATACTCTCCTTACATAATCTTTCATTTGTTTCCTTTTGCCTAGAATTCTTGCCTCAACCCAATGAAAATCCCAGCTATCCTTTGAGTTTCAGTTCTAAAGTCAAATCTTCTGAGGATTTTTTAAAAATAAAAATCCCAATTGGAAGTTATCTTTCCCTCTTATTTTGGAGTCAGAGGATTTGAGCTACATCTCAGATTTGAAACTTACTACGTGACACTTAAATCCTTTGGTTGTGTTTCCTTCTGTGAAAATGAGGACATTGGACAAGATGATATCTATGGTCCTTTCTTTCTCTCAGTTTTATGATCTTATAAATTCTTATAGCATCTTGTAAAACACATTATACTTAACTTGTCCAGTCATATAGTCTTTGTGTATGTACTGACTCTCTCTTACTAGATAGCAAGCTCTTTGAAGGTAGATTGAGGCAGTCTGAAAAGATTAGGGCACCTCCCCCAGAGAAAGGAGATGGAAAATATAAAGAAAAAACAGGAGAGATTGGTGAATCTATAGTTACTTTAACTTTGCTAATCTGTTGGAGTATGAAGTGGTACTTCTGAGAACAAACCATATTTGATAAACACCTACCTGTATCTGTCAGGAAGTGTGTGATGCATTGAGGATTTAAAGGCAAAAAAAAGTCCCTAATCTCAAGTACTCATACTCTACCTCAGGGAAATATCTATGCAAATAAGACAACACAAAAATTATACAAAATAAACCTAAAATAATGGGGAGGGGTGGAACAATAATTATTGGAACAACAGAAAAGATGTTCGGTAACAGAAAAACTTAAAGTGATCCTTGAAGAGAGTGAGGGACATCAAGAGTTAAAGGTGAAGGAGGGCATTGCACAGAGGATAAATCCATGCAAAGATATGAAGGCAAGAGATGGAATATTGAATAGAAAATAAGAAATGAATCTGAGACACATTTTGAAGGGATAATAAACATTTCTAATGATTTTGCTTGGTAGATAAGATAGAGAAAGATAACTGGAATCTTGAAAATAAGTTGTGAGAACATCAGTACTATTAATGGAAATAAAGATTAAAATAAAAAGAACTCAAATTGGTGAAAATGTGATGATTATGGTTTTGGACATATTAAATTTGAAGTATTGCTGTGTTGTACAGTTGGGTTTGAATCTTTGTGACCCTATCTGGGGTTTTATTGGCAAAATACTAGAGTGGTTTGCCATTTCCTTGTCCAACTCATTTTGCAGATAAAGAAACAGAAGCAAACAAGGTTGAATGATTTGCCCAGGGTCACAGAGCTAGTAAGTATTTGATGACAGATTTGAAGCCAGGAAGATGAGTCTTTCCAACTCCAGGTCCAGCACTATATCCACGGAACCACCTAGCTGCCCCTACATTTGAGATACTAGAGGATTATTCATCTGGAAATATTCCAAATGCTTCAGTTGGAAATAGTGTGCTATGTCTTAGGAGATGGCCAGGATTCAAAAGAGATTGGGGGGAAAATATATATATACAGACACACACATATATAAATGTAAACACGCACACATACATGATATTTTAAGACTGATAGGGAGACAGACTTCATCTTCAAATAAAGGAAACTAGAACAATTAGCACTGATCAAAGGTATAATAGCTGCCTTAGGAGGTACTGAGTTTCCTTCACTGAAGCAGTGTAAATGGAAGCTGGATGGTCACTTATAGGGGAATATTGTAGACAACTCTGTGAGTCAGGAGTTGGTCACATGACTTCTGATATTCCTTTCACTCCTACTATTCTGTGAATTTATTATTATTTTCCAAAGAAGTTTCCTATAGTTCAAGAGAAAGTATTCCTTGCATATATCTGTGAACATAGAACAGGTTAACTAGTTCCATGAATGTAAGATTGAGTTTAGGTGTTAATATAGCATTGATGTTTAATGTTGTTTCTAATAAAATATTTAATTATAAAAAAGAATTCCAGATTTCTTTTCCAGATAAAGTACCCAGAGAGTCCATCAAATTTTTCCAGCTACCATATCATCTGCATACCAAAATAGAATTAATTTTTTTCTTATAAAATGAATTTTTTTTATGACTCTTACTTCTGTGTATAAAACATTATCTTGGCTTTCTTAGTTTCTTGAATTCCTGTACTGCTCACCTCTTACAGACTATGATTTCTCACTGGTTTTGGTGTTGACTCTATAGAATTTGGGGCTTCCACCTGTCTCTAAAATCTGGCAATGGAATATTTCTTGACCCCTTACAAACTTAACTCTTTATCCCCTTGTCTAGGTCTTGACTTTTATTCTTGGATATACCTTAAACCACAACCTCCTCCTTTT
The DNA here is from genome assembly GCA_028646575.1 of Pseudocheirus occidentalis. Classification (NCBI taxonomy): domain Eukaryota; kingdom Metazoa; phylum Chordata; class Mammalia; order Diprotodontia; family Pseudocheiridae; genus Pseudocheirus; species Pseudocheirus occidentalis. Next base: position 159,207,587 of record CM053599.1, on the reverse strand, counting down.
CCTACATGTATCACCTCTCATATTTTATTTTCTTTTTCTTTTTTTTCTTTTGAAGGCAATTGGGGTTAAGTGACTTGCCCAAAGTCACATGGCTAGTTAGTGTGTTAAATGTCTGAGGTCAGATTTGAACTCAGGTCCTCCTGACTCCAGGGCCAGTGCTCTACTCATCACGGCCCTCACCTCTCATCTTTTCAGTCACATCTTTCTCCTTTTGCTTTTTTTGCTGCTGATGCTAAGATGTTAGCAGATGTAGTAAAGTCTGGAAATGAATTCTTTTTATCATTAAGCCTTTTGATAAAAGCTACATTAAGCATCAATACAACCATATGATGTTACTCAGGAAATATTTACAGTCAAATTAATTCGCTTTCATGTCAAAATATTATAGATGAATAACTGTATAAAGAAGAATAGTGTGAAATAAGATGGAAAGGAATGTTAAAGCTAGATTTTGGAGATGCTTTATTATCCAAATAAGGACTAGTGAATTTGTGGAGTAAAGAGAAAGAATCTCCATATTCCAGGTAATTCTGTAGCAGAAATTAAAGCAGGTCATTCAGAAACAAAGTAGCACCATGCTAGGGTGTATGGTCCCCATTTCTCTGTTATTTATTCCATTAAAAATTCTTCCTGGAAATTAGAACTGATTTAATAGAGGATCCTTCCATTTTAGGATCTAGGGACAAAATATCTACTTTTTCTATTTCTGAATTCACGAGATCTTAACTATTTTGTGTATGTCATGGACCCTTTTGGCAGCTTGATGAAATTTATGGACTATTTCTGAGAATATTGTTTTTAAATGTAGAAATAAAATACATTGGATTACTAAGGAAATAAATTATATTGAAATATGGTAGTCAAGATGTAAAAAAACAATACAACTTAAATGACCCAAGGTTAAGATTTCCTGAAGTCTCTTTTAGGCCTGATTATTGCTTCTACCTACATATACTGTTGACTGCTTTTTTCCCCCCAATTCTAGGTGTAAGTCAGATAACCCAAGATTCGTATGCGTGACAATTTGTTTTTCAAATCCTGCAGTTTTATTTTGCATTGACAAAATTCCCAATACATTACATGGGTCTTATATTGGTTTAAATCTTCTTTTTCATATGGTAAGTTTTTTTTAAAATAAGGCTTAATTAGTTGTTTTGGGATAGCATCTATTACATTATCCAGATTGATTAATCTTCTCCCAACTGAATCATCTTCAGTTGGATGGTAAGCTTCATGGTTCTATGGTCCTTGGCATGAATATGCTGTAGAGTGTGAGGGCAGAAACCCCAAGATATTAGACCCCCAATCCTGATTTTAATTTCTCTATCCAATTAAAAATCATCTTATAAACATAAAAGAATATTGTCAAAAGTCATTTTTCTGCTCCTATTTTCATCTCCCCTTTCTCTCCTCTCTAGAAATTGTAGTATTTTATAAACACCAAATTTTCTTAGTAAGTCCCTGAAAAACAAGGAATTAGAGCGCAGAGACTATGCTTGTGGACATGATTTCTAAGATGACTTTTGTACAATAGGGACAAAAACATGTTAGTCATTTTTACAAAAGACATCAGACATATTAAATATTATTAAGATAGTTTAAAGAAGATGTAGAATATAGGAAAGATTTCCAGTTGAGTAATAAAATTATATCCATTTTCTACATACTTTCGCTCCACTTTCATAAGTTCTACTTGCCAATGGGAGGCAGCATGGCTAGATATATTGTAGATTTTGAAATAAAAAAGGCCTGAATTCTTATCTTGTCTTTGTTTTTTTGTAAGTTTAACAGTATCTTGGTTTCTCATAAAGTCATTAGCTTCCACTTGCTCCACTCTAATTCTGAAGGAATTATTCTCTTCAGAATGCTTTTGAGACTCTTTCTCCATCTGGCAAATTTGACTTTTTAAGGCATTCTTCTCTTCATTGGCTTTCTGGGCCTCCTTTGCCATGTGAGATAATTTGCTCTGTAAGGTATTGTTTTCTTCAGTCAGGTTGTTGACTCTCTTTTCATGACTTTCTCGCATCATTCTCATTTCTCTTTCCAATTTTTCCTCCACTTCTCTTATTTGGTTTTCAAAGTCCTTTTTCAGTTGATGTATAGCTAGTAGGCATTCTTCCAGTGTCTT
>CM053599.1:159188032-159204959 GCA_028646575.1 Pseudocheirus occidentalis | reverse complement strand
AAAAGTCTTGGAGGGATTTCAACCACCCAAGTGGAATACACAGGTTTCTGGTGCTTCTCATAGTGCAATGAATTGCTCCTAAATTAATCAGCTTCATTCTCCCCATTGCTATACATAACCCTGCTCAGGGCTTATGTTTCCCAGTTTCAAGACATGCTGGGGCTGCTTCTGCTGCTTGAAAACCAGCTGTTATTTTTATTCCTGGTGGAAACCTTGTTACAAGAAATTTTTAAATTTCTTTTTAGGTTTTGCTGATGTGTATATGTGTATGTATATACAGATATACACACTTATGCACATAAGTGTATATGCACATATATCTGTATGTGTATACACATATTTGTATGCTGTTTTAATCCATTTAAATTGCACAAAGGAGAGAGATATCTGTAAAGGGCAAAATAAAGTTTTTTTTTTTCATGGAGCTTCAACTTTGGATTCCTATTCCTACTCAGCATGTTATCCAGGAAGCCTATACCATCTACATATATTTCCAATAATCAAATTAGCATTTTCATTCCTGGTTAGGACCTGTAAACTAATTGCCTTGAAACTCTAATCACCATCCCTCTGGTACCTCTTTCAAGGCCAACAACCTCTATGTGTTTTGTCTTCTCCATTGGGAAGGAAGGGTAGAAGAGAAGGAAGAAGGGAAAGAGAAATAAAGAAAGGAAATAAACATGTATTAAGTGCCTACTATGTGCCAGGTGCTTTACAATTATTATCTCATTTGAGCCTCATGACATCCCTGGGAGAAAGTTATTATTATCTTCATATTATAGTTGATACAACTGACACAGACAGAGGTTAAGTGACTTGCCCAGGGTCATATAGCTAGTAAGTGTCTGAGACTGAATTTGAACTCACATCCTCTTGACTTCAGGACTAGGACTCTATCCTTTGTGCTACCTATTGGAATATTCATTGCAGGCAATGTTCATATTATTCTCTTCTTCACTCTGCACAATTCCTGGTCCATAGTAAGTGGTTTATAAATTCTTTTTCACTTATTCATTCATTTTGGTAAATATTTGCTGACGATTTTTCAAAACACTCATTTGAAGTTGGTTACCTTAAAGAATCACTGACTGCTAGAGCTTGAAGGCAGCTTAGAGATAATTTGTTTTAACCCATTCTTCTTTTGCAGAGAAAAAACAAATGCAAAATGAAAAACCTAAACTCAGCTAGAGAAAGTGACTCATCCCAAACAACTGAGTTATTAAAATGAGAATTAGGTCTTGAACCCAAGTCTTCTGATGCCAAACCTGGCCACCATTTTTTTCTATTTCGTGAGGTTCAATTCCCTACACCACACTTTTCACATCACAGATTGCACAAAGACAAATTACAAGCTTATAGTAGGACTTCTGTTTCTGTAACAAGATGTCAGAAAATCTTCCCAATAAAATGTAAAGTCTTTTGTGCTTTGTCTGTGTATCTTTCTTGCAGTAAATGAATGAAAACTGTTCCTTATTCCTAACTCAGTTATTTTGTGGTTGTGTCCAACCTTTGTGACCTCATTAGGCATTTTCTTGGCAGAGATATGAGTGGCTTGCCATTTCCTTCTCTAGATCATTTTGCAGATGAGGAAACTGAGGAAAACAGAGTTAAGTGACATGCCCAGAGTCACAGAGTAGTAGGTATCTGAGGTCAGATTTGAACACAAGAAGAGGAGTCTTCTTAATTCCAGGCCTGGCATTCTATCCACTGCACCACCTAGCTGCCCTTGTGCCTAGCGAGTGCTCTATAAATGATTGTTGAATTTGATGAGGATTTCAAAAACACATATCAAATTTCATGTTCCATATCTGTGATCCTGTGGTACCTTGCAATTCTAGTCAAAAAGGAATGCTAATATCTACTAGTTCTAAAATAAATGTTCTCAAAACATTTTCCAGATCAAAGAATTTTTCTCTTTAATTCTAATAAATCAGAATTATTAGAGTGACATTTTTCCTTATCTCCTCAAGACCCTTTTGAAAATTCTCACTTAACTCTGTCACTCTACTGCCTTTTTTCCTTCCTGTTCCAGAAATCCACAAATTTTCTACATAGATTTACTCATTTAATGCAACATCAAACCACAATTTCAGTTGAATAAGTTATGAAGACTTAATAAACTTTAGTTTCTGATTTGGAAATGGTAAATAAATGAATTTGAGAATTTTTGTTCTGAGCATATCAGTTACTGATGCATGCCTCTTAACAATCCCCTGAGGATATTTGCAAATTGCACAACTGTAAACAACAATTCAGCACCTTGGCTGATGTGCCTATTTTGATATTTAAATTAAGCAAAACAAAATCTTTTATTTGCCTGTAGCATCTGTGCTCTTTCTAGAAACTTCAGTCCATGGACTTTTGGCAAAACAATGTTGAATTAACATGGTTTAAAAATTCTCTCCCCAGTATACTTCAATTCTTTTTGACACATCTTCCTTTTTTTGTTTCATAATTTTTTGTCTTTAAGGGATTTGTGTGTGCACAGCGGACCAAGTTGTAAACTGGTTTACAGGGCATATTTGGAAATTTGTGTTTTCATTGTGTCAATGCAGTTGTTAAAACTTAAGCTAATAAATTATTCAAATGATACTGACTCAGATGTAAACTGGATTTTCATACTTAAAGTGAACATGTCAAGAGAAAACTATATTATTGTGGTTTTATTATATCTATATATTTACATATATCTATATATAGATCTATCTATTCATCTGTCCATCTGTCCGTCCATCTGTCTATCTGTCTATTCGTCTATCTACCTATCCATCTATCCATCCATCTATCCATCCATCTATCCATCCATCCATCCATCCATCTATCCATCCATCTATCCATCCATCCGTCCATCCATCCATCCATCTATCCATCCATCTATCCATCCATCCATCTATCTATCTATCTATCTATCTATCTATCTATCTATCTATCTATCTATCTATCTATCTATCTACTATGTTACTATCACTTTTTTTCCTGGCTGTCCTGTAGAGATTAATGTTTGGAAAATTATGTAAATTAAGAAATTGTAATTATTACCATTAAATTCAGACACTGGGTACTGAACTGAGACATAATGCACTAAACATACAAATCTTGCCATTCATTATATATAATATATAATTACTGTATATTAATGTGTTTTTTTTCTTTTTCTTCATCTAAATTCAATAAACATTTAGGCTTTGGGAATACAAAGAAAGATATTATTGATGTTCTATCAAGCTGCATGAGAGACTGCAAGATGTAGCTAGCATTTATAGAATACTATAAGAACTGCAAAGGGCTTTACATATGATTTCTCATTTGATCCTCACAAAAACCTTGTGAAGTAGGGGTTATTGTGTAGGGTTTATTGTTATCCCCATTTTACAGATGAGGAAATGGAAAATGAGAGAAATAAAGTGACCTGTCCAGGATCACACAACTTATACTTTTTGAGGCAGGCTTCAAACTCAGGTTTTCCTGACTCCAAGTTCAGAACTCTGCATTGTGTCACTTAATTTCCCCTTACCCCCTTCTCTCTCTGTCTCTTTCCCTGTCTTTCTATTTCTCTAGAAATTTGTTACATACAATTTATATTTCCTTGTGCATACATACTTAAATGTATTTGCATGCATGTATATATACTCATGTTTAGATGAATATATTATACATATACATACATATATATAAATGCACACCAATATATCTATATTCTTATAGAAATATGACATACATAAAACATACATGTCCCCAACATATATATTTACATTAATGAAAAATACTGAATATGGAGTCAGAATCTAAATGTCAATCCTAGTTTTCCAACTCACAACCAAATCATCTTAACCTTTCTGTGTCTCAGTTTCATCATTTTAAAAATTAAGTAATTGGACAAGATGACTTCTAAGGTCCCTTTGACTTTATTTTTATGATTCCATTACATCTCCAGGGCCTATTAAATCCTCAGATCCTTTGAGGACAGGGACAGGGATACAAATAAATTATAATACAAAAGAGTGAGAGGAAAACAAATTGGATGTACAGGCAAGCCTAAGGGTAAGAAAGTTGAGAAAGAAGATATTATTTGTCTCAAAGTTGTGGGATAAGGGTAGGAGGGAAAAGATCAGAGAAGACTTCATGGTGGAAAAAAGAGATTCTTAGTCAGGCCTTGAAGGAAGGGAGGGAGGATGAATGTGGAACTGAATTAAAGGATATCACAGACACCTGTTGTTTTAGGGAGCATTCACTCAGACATGGGAGATGGCAAGAGAGAAGATATAGAGACTGGAGAAGAATAGGAGATGGAAAGTGATCCAACTTAGGAAGACCATGAAGGTAGAAGGTTTTTAATGTCAGGATTAAGAGCTTATATTTTTACTTTATATGCAATGGGGAGTCAGTAGAGGTTTTTAAAGTAAAGGAATGGATAGCATTGTTGCATTTCATTTGAACACTAACTGGAGTAACAGTGTGGAGCAGGAAGCAGGAGCAGACAAAGAACAGAAAGGCCAGTAAGCACTTTATTTTGCAGTAGACAAGAGAAATTATGGGCCTGAATATAGCCATGCTGTGGAAATAAGGAGGAAGGTGAGATCCAAGAGATATTGCAGACATGCCTTGACAATGATTATAAGCAGGAATTAAAAGGAGAGAGAAGATTTCACAGATTCTGAGCCTGATGACTTGAATCAGTGTTCTGCAAAACACTGGGGACCGGCCCACAATTATTGTGTGATTAACAAATTAGATCGTGGGAAGATGAGTTACATCACACCCTCCTCATGTAGCCACTGAGGGGGGGTTGTTTCCAATATAATCACACACTGCCCCAATACTCCCCTACTCCAAAGACTCCCTCCATATGTTGTGCAAGTTCCCGATGTCCCACCTTCTGTGTCAGGCTTGGGTCCCATAGGGCAGTTTAATAATTGTGTCTAAGCACTACGTAGGCAAACACAGCAACAGCTTTGTAAGGAACTCTCCCCTTCCCCACCAAAGCACTGATTCTCCCCAGACCATCTGGTGATTGAGAGTGATCTCTGCATTCAAGGGCAGTCACCAGTAAGACCCACCCTCCCCTCCCCTTTTTAATGTATGTATGCCTATATGTATACATAGACATATACATATATGCATATATAGGTATATACATATGTGTGTTTGTATGTGTGTGCATGTATATATGCATGTATGTATTTCACCCAAATACAGGATGGAATATAGGGAACAGAAAAAATGAGCAGGCCTGGATTTTGAAGTGTGTTGGAACTAGCTGCTACTGGCAGAGAACTGATGATTAAATTTTTGGTGTGAGCATTTACACTTCAGAAATCGGAAAATGTTACAAATAGGGCTTGATTTATTGTTTTGTCGATTGTCTAGAATTAAAAAACTGATGGGTGCAGCTAAGTGGTGCAGTGAATAGAGTACCAGCCCCAGAGTCAGAGGGACCTGAGTTCAAATATGGCCTCAGACACTTAACACACTTACTAGTTGTGTGACCTTGTGCAATTGCCTGGCCTTCCCCCCTCCAAAAAAAAAAGTAATGGAGAAAATATTTATAATGCAGATTTAACTTAAAATTGTGTTATGAGTTCATTTTTTTTTCTCAGAGAGCTAGCTGTTAAACATTTATTGCCACACCTCTGCTTGTGATCTACACATTACATCATCTGCACCTATCCAATTGTTTCTTCTTATAAACTTGTCTATTTCTGTCAAGTGCAGTTCCATCCTTTCAGTTACCTAGGTTTGGAACACATATTGAATCTGTTGTCACTTCCATAACATTTCTTGCAAACTTTTGTCTAATCTAATTGTCTGCCACTGTAATTCAGTCTCTCATCTCAGAATTGCAAGTCTTCTAATTTTCTCTTTGTCTCATGTTTCTCCCCTCTCCTATCTATCCTTCATACAGTTGCCAAAGTGATTTTCCTACAGCATAGCCTGTGACCATTTCATTCCTTTACTCAATAAATTTCAGTGATTTTGTATTGACTCTAGGATTTACTTTTAAAAAATTTATATTTATTCTGAAATTCTCTATTGAACATGACTGAAATTCTCTATTGACTCACTTTTTCATTTCATTTTTCTTGGCCTTTTAAAATGTATATTTTTGTAAGTTTTAAAATGCTTATAATTATTAGTAGAGTAATATGTGTTTATAATTTATAAATAAGCAAATATAGACATATTTGCTCAAAAAATTTAAGGACAAAGGTGCACAATAAAAAAAAAAGTGAGATCCTTCACTATCTGTCTTCAGTACCAAAACAGAGCTAGAAAAGACTGGGGAAGGGGAAGATTTAAAGGGGAAGATGAAGAATCTTGTTTTAGACATATGGAGTAACAATAGAACATTTGCATGGAGATATGTACCAGGCATTTGGAAATAGAGAACTAGAGCAGTAACACAACTGTGCCAGAATGAAAGCTTTGGGCATCAATTGTGCAGAGGTAATAATTACAGTCATTTGAATATATGAGATGAGAAAGACAGAGAGGCAAGGGGAGATGATTGAATGTAGGACAGAATCTTGGAGGACAGCTGTATTTGAAGCCAAAGAGCCTACAGACATCTTTCTGCTGAATATTCGATTTTTGGCTTATATTCCTCTACCCCTTATATTTGCTTTTGTTTTGGGAAAAATGTAGACAGCTAGGTGGTGCAATGGATAGAGCACTGAGCCTGGAGTCAGGAAGATTCATCTTCCTGAATTCAAATCCGGTCTCAGATACTTGCTAGCTGTGCTGGAAAAAACCCACTTAATCCTGTTTGTCTCAATTTCCTCATCTGCAAAATGAGCTAGAGAAGGAAAGGGCAAACCACTCAGTATCTTTGCTGAGAAAACCCCAAATGGGGTCATGAAGAGTTGAACATGATTGAAAGCATTCAACAACAACCACTGAGGAGAATAGAACATACCAATAAAACCTTAAGATACTCATGCTAATATTAAGTTCATGTTATAAACATTGGTAGCTAATATAATTTTATTGTTGTTCAATTTTTCAGTCATGTTGGACTCTGTCTTACCCCATTTGGTGTTTTCTTGGCAAAGATACCAGAGTAGTTTGTCATTTCCTTCTCCAACTCATTTTAGAGATAAGGAAACTGAGGCACACTGGCTTAAGTGACTTACCTATTGTCACACAGTTATTAAGTGTCTGATGCCAGATGAGCATCTCAGGAAGATGAGCCTTAATAAACAATCCCCACATTCAGCTATTAAAACAATATCTGCTTTTCTTAGAGAAAAAGCATGAGAAAACAGGACTCTCCCCTGAAGGCCAAAAGACTAAGTAAGTTCTTGAATATCTTAGCATTTTTATAATACTTTATGTTTCTCTTAAGTCTTCTGTTTTTCATGACAAATAACTATATAAATTGCTTTAATATATTATTTTCCATCATTTATAGATAGAAGCAACATATATTTCCCAAGCAAGATGGAGTAATAGAAAATGAGACTGCAAGCACCTTTCTCACTATTTTAAGCTTTGTTCTTGGACTCATGTTGTTCACTAAGTCACTCTACTCTAGAGAAGGCTCTAGACTTGTGGATATTCTATTTGACATTTTCCTAGAATTCAACATTAATGTGCATGTTAATGGACCCTGTAGCTGTTGGGATGCATTTTATCCTCACTGAACTTTCTGATGTGCCAATATTAGAAATATATGCACACATTTATATGCACACGTACATACATTTTTATAGACATTTATATGTAACTTTATATGTAACTTTAGATCTTGTCCTATGAAGTCATCACTGTAGGTAATGCCCTGGTGAGGAAACTCTATCTACTAATGTAGATCGCCAATTGCTCCATAACTAAAAATTGACTGGAACATTAAAAGGTGAAGTAATCTGTCCAGAGACAGTATCTGAAGCCAGGCCTTTCTGAGGATATCCATTCTCTGTGTCTCATTATTTCTCTAGTCCATTTTGAGAACATGTTTACACATCACTGAGTTTCAATCAAGGATAAATAACATATTTCAATGTCCTTTTTATGTATTATGCTATTAAATAGATAATATATATATATATATATTTACTTCAGTAAGAAAGATCTGTTACCCTTTCTAGATGAAAGACATAATTAGGAGGTAAATGCTACTTTTGGCTCTAAAAATATTCAATATGACATGTTGAAGAAAAAAATACTATTTCTAATATGGCAAATTAGGTCATGCGTATAAATCTCAGCAATTACTATCTACTGAAGATAGAAAAACAGATGATAATTTTGCCCCAAAACAAGTTGAATGGGCATTCTATTCCCATATAAACTAAGCTTTTGTCAAAACTTAATAGAGAATAGCTGTTAAGCCATTTCATAGACTGTCTGGACTTTATCAAATTGCATGACATAAGGAATAGTATGTCATACTGAATTTATACAAGGTAAGAGAATAGTTGATAAATGCTTACACAATTAACTTATTTTTTTTTAGTACCTATATGCAGAACCATCAAGAAACAGGATGATGGGGGCGGCTAGGTGATGCAGTGAATAGAGCACCGGCCCTGGAATCAGGAGTACCTGAGTTCAAATCCGGCCTCAGACACTTAACACAAAAAAACTAGCCGTGTGACCTTGGGCAAGTCACTTAACCCCAACTGCCCCCCAAAAAGCAAAAAAAAAGAAAGAAAAAAAAAGAAACAGGATGATGTACTACAAAAGTATCAAAAATGCAGCTCCATAACCCTTAGGATTGAGGTCTAATTTGCATAAAAAGGTAATTTGGAAATATTTAGCACAATAAATAAAAAGAAATTAAAGATAATATTACATTTTAAAACTAAGCCAATATGCAACCTGCAGGTATCCTTTTATATGGATTAGTGGTTCCCAATTCCTTTTCAGTTTCCTATCATTGATGTACTGGATAGAGGCAGTTCAAGAAGATTGGGTTCAAATTTTGCCTCAGATACACATTGGCTGTGTGATTCTGGGCAAGTCACTTATAATCTCTTAGTGGCGATTCTCTAAGAATATAAGTCACCTGAAAAGTTTCTAGTTAGCATCATTGGAAGGAATTTATAGTAGGTCTTCCTCCAGACCAATTAAATCACAGATTTACAATCTTTTTTTTTTCTTTTTGGAGGGCAATTGGGGTTAAGTGACTTGTCCAAGGTCACATGGCTAGTTTTTGTGTTAAGAGTCTGAGGTTGGATTTTAACTCAGGTCTTCCTGACTCCAGGGCCAGTGCTCTATTCACTGCACCACCTAGCCACCCCTAGATTTACAATCTTAGAACTGTCCTTGCCCCACTTTTCTCTATTAATTTTTAAAAAATCTTACATAGGTTAGAAGTCAAAAGAAGACCTTTTAAAGCCATCAGTATAAAGAGCTTCAGAAACAAGTCTTTCTTGTTTAATGCAACTCCTTACTTACTAAGATAGTAGATGGGGGATAAGGGCTTATGAGTATATAACTTCTCATATATCATAACATCTGTTGGGTTGATCTGACTTCTATGTTATACACCTTAATCTCAATATAATTATAAAACTAGGTTATATCTTCATTTTACAGAGAAAGGATAAGACAGTCAACAACTTTAAGAGACACTGCAAAGTGAAGGGACCGTCTCAGGACTAGGATGACAAATACTTTGACCATTCGCTGTGCTTCCTCTATCTGTGAAAAACAAATGTACCATTTATCTTGACGTACATTGTGACCAGACAAATTAAAAGGAGGACATCTCTGCCATCTTGCCTCTGTTCTAATCCCACCCCTATATCATTGTTCTTGTTCATTCCACTGGAATATTGATTCTTGATGGTAATAAAGCAGCTGAAATCAGTGTTTTTCCTCATACAGTCACTTCTCTATTAAAATAAGTACTTAATTAAAAAGCATTCAGAGGTTGTGTTCTAATCGGCAGGAGATAAGGTGAGCTATTTTATTTTTGTCCAGGGAGGTTTAAAAAAATCTATTTTGCAGTATCTAATTTAGAGTGTACTTCAAATATTGAATGATTACCATTAACTTATTTAGATAATAACTTTAGCTTCCTTCCTTTTTTTTAATTATAAAAGCAGATTGATTTATTAAAAGTTAGTGGAATTCTCTCAAAATTCCCAGTAGTATTTCTACACTGTGCCACAGACATAAAGGATTTTAGTACAGGGTGTGATGAGGATTGGTTGATATCTCTTAACTAACAAAATGATATTAAAGTCTGAAAAGTCATAGGATATTTAAGGTGGAATATATTCTTAGAGAAAATTTAGTCATACTACTTGCCAAATGTCAGGAGTCTCTGACCAAATGGTCAAAAAGCCACTGCTCAGATGCTCTCTTTTCTTTCTTGATATTTTCTGTTTCTTAAATTATCATAGTATCCCATGTATGCCTCACCATTCCCCTCCTTGAGAGCCATACCACATGACAAATAGTTTATTTTTACAGAGAAAAGAAGCAAGCACAACTGACTGACATATTAAAGGAGTTCAAAAACACTTGCAGCATATAATACCTGAGAACCATGAAGGGATATGTTAGGAGTGATTTTGCTTATCTTTTCATCCAAATTTCACTTCATGTTTATAATTTTGCTATATTGATTTGATTTTTTGGGTGTGTCTTTTTTCTATTTCCTTTGCTCTAGTTACTATTTTACTCTGCCTCAGTTTATATAGTTCTTTCTATACTTTCTATATAGTATATTTTCAATATAATAAAAAGTATCCTTCTCTGAATTCATCACACATAGTACAACACAGTAGTATTTTATTACATTCATGATATACAATTTCTTTTTATTTCTAATTCTTAGATATTGCAAAAATTCCTAACATAAATATTCTGGACTACACAGGGACATTTCTTATAGATAGCTTATTTCATCAACTAAGTCCAATAATAGAATCTCTAGTTCAAAGGGTGTGGACATTTGAGTCACTTTATCTGCATAACTCCAAATTGCTTTCCAAAATGATTGTACTACTTCACAGCTCATTTGTTACATGCCTCACCACAATCTGGTAGTGTACACATATTTTCACAACTCTTCCAACATAGATTATTGTAATTTTTTGGTTATTTTTGTAAATGTGCAGGGTGTGATGTGAAACTTCAGGGTTGTTCTGATTTTCATTTCTCTTATTATTAGTATTTTGGAGCATTTTTCATGTGTTGTGAATACTTTGCAGTTCTTTTGATAACTGTTTATGTATATCTTTTGGTCATTTATCTTTTGGGGAATGGCTATTTGTGTGTGTATAATAGATGTATATATGTATGTATGTGTATGCATACACAGAGACACACACACATATACACTGACACATATACAAACACACACAAATAGTTTATGTATCTCAAATATCAAACCTTTATCAGAAAAAATTTGATAAAAAGATTTTTTTCTCATTTGAACATTTTCCTGTTTATCTTAGATGCAATAATGTTGTTTGCACAGAAATTTAGTTTTAAGTAATCAAAGTTATCTATTTTATCTTTTGGAAATGATCCTATCTCTAATTTGGTTAAGAATACATCTCCAATTCATACCTGTGAGAGGTATATAATATGGTTCTCCTCTAATTTTTTTATGTTATGGTCTTTAATGTTAAGGTCTCATAGTCATTCAGAATATATTGTGGAGTATTGTTTAAGGTGTTGACCCAAGCCTATTTTCTGCCAGACTGTTTTCTAGTTCTCCCAGTAGTTTTTTTTAAAAATCAAATAAGGAGGAGTCCCACCCCCCCTGCCAGGTAACTTGTGTTTTCTTCTTCATTAAACATTGTATCATTCAGTTCTATTGTTTCTGAATCTACCTTGTCCAGTCTCTTCAGTTGTTTTTTCTCTCTCTCTTTCTCTTTATGTCTCTCTGTCTCTCTCCTTTAATCAATACCAGATATTTTTGTTGATTGTTGCTTTATAATATATATAGTCTTAGGTCTGGAGGTGCTATTACCTTTTCATGCTTCCTTCTTATCATCATTTCCCTTGGTACTTTAGATCTTTTGTTTTTTCAAAGGAATTTTGTTACTATTTTATTGAGCTCTCTAAAGTATCCCCTTGGTGATTTGATTGGTTTAGCATTAAAAGTGTAAACTAGTTTTGTTTGTATTTTTATTTTTTTAATTACATGACCTAACCATGAACCCTGAATATTTCTCCGGTTATTAGGTTGGTCTTTATTTCTTTAAGGAGTGTTTATAATTGAATCCATTTAAGTCTTTTTCATGCTTTTAGAAATTGATCCCCAGATATTTTATGCATTTTGTAGTTATTTGGAATGGAATTTTCCCTTCTGTTTTTCTTGTATTTTGTTATTATTATATAGGAATCTGTTGATATTTGAGAATTAATTTTTTAGGCTGTAACTCTGCTGAAACTATTGTCTTGGTTATTATTTTTGCTGATTTCTTAGGATTTTCCAAATAAACCAAACAAGGATAGTTCAATTTCCTCTTACCTAACTTTATTCCTTAATTCCTGTCTCTTGCCTTATTGATATTGTTAGCACTTAGATCTACATCACATATTAATGGAAGAGTGGGCATTCTTGCTTCACTCCTGTATTAACTGGAAAAAAGTTCTAGTGTATTACCATTGGATATGATGATGCTTGATATTGGTTTTAGATAGATGTTTTGTATGATATTAAAGAAGGGTCCCTTTATGCCTATACTTTGTAGGTTTTTTTTAAAGCATGAAAGAGTGATTTAAATTTCAAAGGCATTTGGGTTTAGATGATCATGTAGTTTTAGATGTTTTGTTTTTTTATTTGATTAATATTGTTGACTATTTTCCTAATACTGAACCATCCTTGCATCCCTGATAAAAATCCAACTTGATCGTAATGATTTCTTAGAGAAATCACTCTACTCTGCTTTTACTGTACAGCTCAAAATAGTTAAGGTCCTTCTTTGCATCCTGTTAAATAAAATTTTATTTTGTATTACTATTTACAACATTCATACTATTTTTTTATATTGTGACTCAATTTATATTATAATTTTTAGTAGGAATGATCACTTTATTATATAGTATAATATGAAATGGCTCCATAGGCTATTGCTATAAGCAGTTTTGTAAAGAAATTAAAAAGAGGTTGACTCCTTCAAAGTTTAACCACAGTGGAATTAGTGGCAAGTGTAAAGGGAGTATAAAGCTACAGAAAAATGAGGTCTTTGCTCACTTATAATATGTCTTATGAGTCTAACTTGAAGACATAAATATTATCTAACAACATTGCCATGTGGAGTAAGGAGAATTCTTTATTAGACACATTAGCTGACATTTATACAATATTTTGAGATTTGCAAAACTCTTTACATACATCAACTCCTTTGAGCCTTAATAATTATCCAAGGAGGGAAGTCATGCTAATATTATAAGTTCTGTTTTATAGATGGGGAAACTGACAGAGTAGTCATGATTTGTGCTATGTAAGTAGCAGGGTAAACATTAAACTACAGATCTTTGAACTCTGATTCTTATTTTCTTTCTTCTATACCATAAATAAAAATAGAACCCTAAATGAATTTAAACTAGTGGAAGACAAAATGCAAAAACTTCTTGGTAGCAAAACATCCTTTATATTTAATGTACCTCCTTCAGTTCTTCTGTTAATAGAAGTGGGGACATTCATTTTCAAGTAACTATTAGTTGAGTCACAAATAGCAACTGAAACATTTTGTTGATGTTGACTATGTTCATAATAAAAAATAAAATAAAAAAATTGAAGCCCTAAATGAAGGTAGTCTCCAGGAGGATGGTATGATCAGTAATGTTAAAAGACTCAGAGAAGTCAGTATGAATCAAGATGAGCAAAATGAGGATTGAGAAAAGACTACTAGATGAAGTAATTAAGAGTTCATTGGTAAAATTTAAGGAAGGCTATTCAGTTGTGCTGGCTAGAAGCAAGGCTATAAAGGATTCATAGTTGAATGGGAGAAGAGGAAGTATAAACAGAGAGTATAGATGTCTCTTTATCAGAATTTGTCTATTTTTTTCCCCCTTAGAACATAGAAGCAGTTTGTGTGACCCAGCGGAGAGACCCCATGATTATAAGCATGGAAATGAGGATAGCAGCCCTCTCCCTTCCATCACTAATGTCCTTATCTATAGGCAGGCACACAGCCTACCCATTCTGATGGTAGATAATGAGGTTCAGCAATAGCCAAGGGTAGTAGTGAGCTAGAAACATTCACTGGGATTCAAAGTAAGTAGGGCTGGTAACAATGATGCCAGGGGGTGGAAGAAGAGAGAGATACCCTACTCTTCCTGATTGTTGGGGAGGCCCACTGGAGGGATAGCTATGGGATCTTGAGGTAAAAAAAGGGGTGGAAATTTATGGCAACTCTCCTCTATGCCAATAAGATTCACTGGTGCCCCTGCTGTCATTAAATGTTGGGAGTAGAAGGTAGATAGTTTTCCATACCTTGCCTCTCTACCCAGCGCAAGAAGTCTCAGACCAGCAGTTGCTAGACTGTAAAGAATCCTGTTGCTGCAGGTCTCCTTTCCTCTTCTGTGTTGTGGGTCATCCACAATACTTTCTGCACACCCCCTCCCGCCACTGAATGTTCAGACAACCAACTCATCCTTTATGCAAAAAAATTACATTGACAGTCATAGCTCTTTCCATCTCTAAGTCCCTCTATAGACTTCAGCTTGAGTGCAGAGATCCAGAGTACTGGATCCATAGAACATCTAGACAAAAGGAGACTAGACTCCAACTTTCCCAGATGTGCAGTTCCACTGAATTTTCAGTAAAGATATGAAGGTACTCCTACCCCTCTGGACTTCACCTTCCTAGATGTTGACCTGTGACTCTTTTCTGATTCTTGCTGCATTGGTTTCATGTCGTATAATTTGACATCAATAAACAGAACTCTGTCCCCACGTGGATTACAGCGCTATTCTACAATTCTTGAAAACATTCAGCATTATGTTCTATTCTCAAAAACCCAAAACAACAAAAAATACAAAGGAAAAAAACTTCATCCCCAAATCCTGTTACTACCTCAGGCTATCATTAGATATTGCTCTTTCATTGCCAAATTCCTAGGAAAAGTAGAGGACACCTGGTGTCCTTCACTATTTCTTCAGTATATACTCAGATATCTGAATTAGGGAAAGTTCCCAATGATTTCTAAATCTGACTAACTTCTGTTCATCAGTACCAACTTACCTTCCACAGTATTATTCTCAAATACTTCA
Source organism: Pseudocheirus occidentalis (assembly GCA_028646575.1). NCBI lineage: Eukaryota > Metazoa > Chordata > Mammalia > Diprotodontia > Pseudocheiridae > Pseudocheirus > Pseudocheirus occidentalis. The sequence continues at coordinate 159,189,776 of CM053599.1, read as the reverse complement.
AATCTTAGACATAGAAGGTACCATTTAATTTAAGCTCCAACTTACTTTTCTTCTTAACTTCCTGATTCTGTTGTCCAGAGCTCACTTTTGCTAGTTACTAATAAGTCACAGCTTCACTTCATGAGCTTATCCACTAACCCTTTTGTCTCCTCTTATTTGCAATGTTAGTCCTAGAGTCCTCTTATTATAGCTCTCTTTTTTCTTCTTTCTTTTCCCTTACTAGCCCTCAGTTCATCTGGCTCCTTCACCCCAGAAACCTGAGCAGTGGCTCCTCCTCCCTAAGGTTGTCTGAGGGCTCCATCCTCTTTCTCCCACACTTCCTATACGGTCCCAATATCTACTGTTAGATGCCATTGTCTTATCCCTCTCTACATCCTGTCTCCAGTACCCTCTTGACTCTCTCCTTGTGTTATGTTCCCCGATAGTAAACACATATACCTTCTTCTGCTCCCAAGTTCCCAACTTTGAAGCTCTATCCATCCATTCCTACTTCTTTGATGGTCTTGGAAATCCTTACAGCTAATCAAGAGAAATCCATCCAGAGTTCCAAGTCACCTGAGACAGAGACTGTGCTGGTATAGGAACTGTGCTGGTGAAGAGAATGGGGGGGGGGTGGAGCCAAGATGGCAGCATAGAAGCAGCAAAGTTTGGCAGCTCCCATAGAGCCACCCTAAACACTCATAAAATATGACTCTAAACAGATTTTAGAGCTCCAAGACTCTCCAAAATACAGAAAACGCTGTGGGGCACAGCCCGAAACCTTGGCCTGGCCAGGCCCCAGGGCAGTCGGGTAGAGCTGAATCTATAGGAGAGCAGATCGGTGGTACTGGAGGCACAGTTCCCACATTTATCAGGCCAGAGGAAAGAAGGCTAAGAGAAAGGTCAGTGGATTTTGCTAAATTTGGGGGAGAAGAGTGGTCTGCCCAAACTGCTCCCAGGGTAAGGAAGCAGCAAGAGGCCAGCTGTGGCAGCAGGAATGGCTGAAAGCAGCGGCCTCCACTGGGCTGCTTCAGAGCCCCTGGCCTGCAGATAGCAAGGGGGCTGAGGCGATTAATCAGGGCCAAGAGCTCTTGCGTTGAGCGGCCTGGACCTGGATCATGGTCTTGAGTGGTGGTCTTGGGGTGTGATTTCAGTGAGCCAAAGCTGGGGGGGGCACTGCAGCACCCAACTAATAGCTCTGGCACCTGTGAAGGCCCTGGTGATTTGGGACAGAGCTTTCCCCCCCAGGAAGCAGAGTTCCACAGAGCTAAAAAATCAAACAATTGGTAGACTGGCCAACATGAGGAAAAGGAAGCAGAGTAAGAATGCAATAAAACTCTAGAATCCTTTCTTGTGGACAAAAAGGATCAAAGCATGGAGCGGGAGGAAGACAACACGGTCAGAACTCCCATACCAAATGCTTCCAAGACACTGGAAGAATGCCTACAAGCTATGGATCGACTTAGAAAGGACTTTGAAAACCAAATAAGAGAAGTGAAGGAAAAATTGGAAAGAGAAATGAGAATGATGCAAGAAATTCATGAAAAGAGAGTCCACAATACTTTAAAGAACAAATTAACTCACATGGCAAAGGAGGCCTAGAAAGCCATTGAGGAGAAGAATGCCTTAAAAAGTCAAATTTGCCAGATGGAGAAAGAGTCTCAAAAGCATTTTTAAGAGAATAATTCTTTCAGAATTAGAGTGGAGCAAGTGGAAGCTAATGACTTTATGAGAAACCAAGATACTATTAAACAGTTACAAAAAA
>CM053599.1:159132026-159187532 GCA_028646575.1 Pseudocheirus occidentalis | reverse complement strand
TCTATATCTATATATATATAATTATTATTAACTACATGCAACTGGGAAATGAGACGTGCAGGAACTGGGGTAGGGAGACCCTCCCTGCCCTACTTGAAAGTTAGAGGGGCATTGGAGGAGGATGTAGAAGAAAGCAGATTGTTGGAGTGGCTTTGCAGTAGGATCAGTGTTTTGGGCTTGGGGGTGGGGGAAAGAAAGGGAGAAAATCTGTTAACTCAAAACTTTGTGGAAATGAATGATGTAATTAAGAAAATGAATTAAAATTTAAAAAAAAGAAAGAAAAAAGAGAATGGTGGGACAGGACATGAGGTTACTAGAATTTGAAAGGTTAACATACAGAAGATAAATCAGAATTGGTTTGTACTCTTACTGAAGGCTAATTTACAACAAATTTAATTAAATAGAATAATATGCTACAAAGGTGAAGATTCTAGATGAACTTGAGGTTGTAATAATACAGTAAACATAACTGTTCAATTGTGGAATGTTTTGTTCAAGAGATAGTATTTTCCTTTACTAAATGCATTTAAGTAAAGAATAGGGTGTCCACTTCTCACTGAGTAGACAAGCACAGGAGTGACTGGAGGAGAACCAGGAGAGAGTAATGTCATAAAACTTTAGAACGGAAAAAAGTATCTAGAAGGAAGTGAACAATGTCAAATGCTACTCAGAGGTCAAGAAAGATCAAGACTGAGAAAAAGTCATTAGATTTGGCAATTAAGAAATCAATGATTACTATGGAAAGTTTCAGGTGATTAATGAGGTTGGAAATTATAGTGCAGAGAATTGAGAAGTCAGGCGATTAGCCATTAAGGAGAACTATAGGATGATAATTAGTGGGGTGGTTGCATTAAGTGAATTTTTAAGGATGGAGGCAATGTGGACCTGTTAGTAGACTGGGATAGATCCAGGAGAAATATAAAAAAAGGAAGATAAGAGAGTAGGAATCATAGGGGGCAATTTGCTAGATAAGTTAGGAGCTAATGGGATCACGAACACTTGTAGAGGAGTTTGCTTTGGCAAGGAAAAGGGCCACCTTTTCATTTGAAATCAGAGGGAAGGAGGAGATGGTGGTAGGATATGTTTAGGTAAAGTCAAATGAGAAGAGAAAACTGTTGGTGAATGATCCTAATTTTTTCATTAAGTATAAGACATGGTGTCAGGGGAGAGGGTTTCATGGGAAGCTTGAGGAGATATAAAGTTTGCAACAAGAGTTGTGGAGAATAAATTGGTGAATCAATTAAGAAGCAATAGCATATTTGCCTAGTTACATTGAGGTCCTAGTTGAGGCTAGATAACATAAACTTAGAGTGGACTCTTTCTATGCATGGGACAAAAGGTTTTTTTGTGTTTTTGAAGTACTACAGTCTCTTAAGAAATTTTAACATGTACTAGAAATTAATGGAAGTGCATAGAAAGTCTAAATTCAATTTGTTGCTTAAAAAAAAAAAGATGTCAAGATTCAGGCTTTTGAGTCCAACCAAGTAATAATGGCATTATCTAAAAGAGATTTTGGAAATGAGATTTCAAATATATGTTGCCCCCTATCAGCAGTGAGATTGATAGCAAGCATACAATACAAATACAATACAACATAGATAATGGCAATTTGTAGTTTTCTAGGTCAATAAGTGACTGACAAGGATGCTTGTATTTGAGTTTGACATCAGTTCTCACTGACCTATTTAAAGAATAATCCAGCTCCACAGAATTTGCTGTTTGCCTAAATATATCTTCCTTGCTCTGCTGTGAGGCTTGGGAAATGTATCTATCCTCTACTGACTCTTCCATGTCTAATTCCTCATTGCTGGGTGGCAAACCAACTTTGAGTTTCTTGCTTTCCTGTTTATTTGCTTTCTACACTTTTGTAAGAGATTTTGTCTCCAGATATAAAGATACACTGATTTTTTTAATGTTCTGAGTCAGTGTTTGCTGTAAAAAAAAATCAACACTTTAGGGAGAAGATAAAAGGAATCCCATGAGAACAGTTTTTCCTAGATTTAACCATAAGTCTCTTTCTCTGTTAACACAAAAGAGGCTTTATAAAACTGATAGAGCTGGAACAAACAACTTACAAAATTAGAGCTACACAACCAGATGATAGACTAAAAATGTAGGAAATAAAAATGTCTGCGGCTAAGGCCAAAAAGTAGGAAACCAGGATCTCTGTTGGTGGTTGAGAGAATCTCCATTAATAATATAAGGACAGGAGGGGGAAGTACTGAGAAAGATTGATGTCTTAAGATGAGACAAACTGACTAATATTGTGACTGATGCTAATTTTATTTGGAAATCACCCCTTCTGTGGCTTCTTCTCACTTTTGTGATAACATAATGATCTCAATTCTTTGTGTGCCTATTTTAAATTGCCCCAGAAGAATCAAGACATCAGGGAATGACTAGATCAGAAAAGTAAATGGGAAAACTGGAGTTCAATGTGCATACTTCTATTTTTCCTGAGTTCTGCCAGTATGATTAGGGAACTTGAGGGTTTTTTGTTTTGTTTTGTTTTGTTTTTTAACCAGGGAGGAGACAGGCATACTGTCATACAGACTATCTCTCCTGTATTTTCCCTTTTGCCTATAGTTTCCCAGTTCTTAAAGCTAAAGTTCTCCTTCTAGTCCAGCCATTAACTCTTAATGGCCCAAACTTTCTAACTTTGCTAGCTCAGCTTTCATCAAGTCCCCAGTCCCTCTCTGTTTCTTTGAGGACGGAGTTGACTTTGTGCTCTGTGATACTTAGTTTAAGGTAGAAAAGAGACATCTGTCATGTGACTTTTTCCCAATTAGAGAAAGTTCTCCCCCTTTCAAAGAGACATGAAAAAACTGAAGACAAAGCTGGGTAAGTTCTCATTGGCCTTTCTCTTGATCAATGATAATCAAAAATATTACTCTCTATGCAATAAAATTTATTAACAAATACCTAAAAGGTTCAGAGGTCTGTACTGGGCCCTGAAATAGAGACAATGCTCAAATAAGACCCTATAATTACTGATAGGTTACTAGGAAGAAATGCCATGTATATAAAGGAAAAACAATGATAATATAAAGCAATACATATTAAGTACATTAGAGAGGAGTAAACAATATGCTATGTGAATGCTGATGGGAAAAAAGTCATTACCAACAGAGAGGGTCAGGGAAGGTTTCCTGGAACATGTAGCATTTGAAGTTAGTTTTAAAAGATGCATAAGAATTCAATAGGTGAAAAGAGAGAGGGAGGACAGGACATGAATAGTATAATTAGCTTGATTCCCACTTCTCCTGAAATAGCCTTTAATTTTTAAAAGAGTCAATACTTCTTTTCTTAAAAGCATCAAAAAATACTCATTATAACCTAACATAGACAATCCTTAAATATAGCTAGGAAGCCTTCCCTAGAAGAGGAATTGTATTTTCTTCTTAAAAGAAAAAAACAACAACTTTAAAAGCAGCACACATGGAATCCTAGATATAACAGTTTGATACATCTTGAGCATAAAAGCTGTAGGTGAAAATATAGAGATAAGCATTTGGATAGATGTAAAGTGGATAATCATGGGAGCCCTCCTGATCTGCACCCAGAAATATTAGCTCTGGCTCATTGCTGAAGGACTTGTACATTGGAATGATGCAACTACCTCTTCACTTCTATCTCCGTGAACCTGTCCTTTGGGGTGAAACAATCTCTTTTTTGGTCTCAGTCCTTATAAAGGTATGCCTGTATTTGTATCTGTATCTGTGTGTGTATGTGTGTGTCTGTGCACATGTGTGAGTGGTATGTGTATCTGTGTATGTGTGTCTGTGCATGTGTGTGCTGGGGAGGATAGGATGGCAAGGATTCAAGCATTTAATAGGTTAATAAAAGGAAAAAAATATTCTGTGGTTCTTAATCTTCCCACCTCTCAAGTGCATCAAGACTTTATGAGTCTGTACCTGATTTCCATGAGGTACTAGACAAGATATATCTCCTGTCCTAGCAGATATGACTATGGTTTTCATATCACACACACACACATGCACATATACAGACACATACACAGATACACACACCACACATATGCACAGGCACAAAGACACATACATACACACACACAAACACAGATATAGATGTAGGCATACCTTTTTAAGGGCTGAGACCAAAAAGGAGCCTGTGGTTCCTGGTGTGAATAAGGCTCTGCTGGCCTTTTATTTTTGCTTTGTATTTCTTTCCTTAAACACAGGTGATCCTAAGAGATGGGCTTTTTGAGCCTGGTTTGGCACTTCCTTGGTTACTTGGTAGGTGTTCCCTGTAGCTACAACTTCTCAGAGAAGAATATGGCTCCTAATAGAATGATCCACATGTAAAAGGCTGATTAGGAGTCATAGACCTTGCTTAGACAGTACAGTTTCCAGGTGAAAGTAAAGTATCTGTTCAGTAGCCTCACAAGATGTTTTACAATAATACCAAGCACATCTATGTCTATGTTTATGTCTATCTCAATTCGTGTCTATCTTTATATCACTTCCTATGTACCACACTGTGCTAAGTGCTTTATAAATTTTATCACGACTCTGGAAGGTAGGTGTTATTATTATCCCCGTTTTCACTTGAGGAAACAGGCAACAAAGAGAACAAGTTACCTGACCAAGGTCACAGACCTGGAAAGTTTTTGATGCTAGATTTAAGCTCAGGCCTTCCTGATTCAAGGACCAGTGCTTTATCCCTTGAGCTCATTGCCTCTCGCTGCTTTTCATGTTTTTAGTATCAACCTCCTGGAGGATGTACAGGAATTATTAGTTACTATTTTATATTTTATGTCTTTGTAAAAGTGCGCTTATGATTTTTAGGTATTTTAAGCATTTCCTGTGTGGTGGAAGAAATACAAAGAAGTTTTATACTAGATCTACTTTGCACATTAAGTACTTTTCTAGAAGGGACCTAGTTAATTCCTTTTGGAGAGGCCCTAGTTGGGAGCCAAACCAAAATTTTAAGAGATTTCCCCCTGAAGCTCTTTGTTGTTGTTGTTCAGTAGTATCTGATTCTTTGTGATCCCATTTGGGATTTTCTTGGCAAAGATACCAGAGTGGTAGGCCGTTTTCTTTTCTAGATTATTCTACAGATGAGGAAACTGAGGTAAATAGGGCTAAGAGACTTGCCCAGAGTCACTGAGCTAGTCTGAAGCTAGAGATGAACACCATATTTGAACTCAGGAAGAGTCTTCCTGATTCTAGGCCTGGCAGAGAACCTAAATTCAAATCTCAGTTCTTCCATTTTCTATGTACTATGTCACCTAGCTGCCCTTAGATTCATTGAGGTTCTTAGGCAGGTGCATAATGAACCACACTGTGTGAGAAAATGCATTATCTAAATGCATTCTCAGTGGGCCCAGCCTCTCCCAGTACATGAATCTTTTCTGATTTAATCCAGAGCTGGGTACCTTTAATGAGAGAGCATGACCTGAACTCTGGGTCATTTTACACAGTTTTTACACAGACTGAGACAGAAAGATGGAATTTCAAAAAGAAAAAAAACAACAAAAACAAGTAATTAATCTTTACCCATTTCATGTTTTGGCCAAATTGGACATGTGATTTACCTTCCTCATATTTATATTCCATCATCTCTACCTTCAGAAGTTTTATCTTTAATTAGCTGATAAAAGCTCTTCAACTCAGGTACTACATTACTTAGGCAACTAGTGTGACACGATAATATAAGTACTGTATTTGTGGTCAGAGAACCTAAGTTCAAATCTCAGTTCTTCCATTTTTTTCTCCATATGACTGGGCGAATTACTTTTCCTCTTAGTGCCTCAGATTCCTTAAGATGAGAGGGCTGGGCAGAATGCTTTCAAAAATTTCCTCTAGCTCTAACCCTGTGGTCCTGCTTTCTTGATGTGCTTGTCTGTTATTTATTGGTCTCTAGCTCCACAAATTCTATTAAAAACAATAGAACAAATCAAGAGCTAACCTCTTTAGAAGTTACAAAACACTTCACAGAAATTATTTCATTTGATTTTCACAAATTTTATTAGGTTAGTATGTTAGTTATACCCATTCTACAGAGGAATCTCAGAGAGATTAATTGGTTGATTATTTAACAATTATTTGGCATTATTGTATTTTTATAAATTAGTTATTTAGTAACTATTTGACAGTTCAATAATTTGTCAAACATCCTGTCAATCCCAGAGCTGTTTTTTAAACCAGTTCAGTCACAGGATTTAGAAATGGAAGTGATTTTAGTGAATAGTTAGACAACTTCATTTTACATACTGGAAAAGGAAGTTAATGACTTGCTTGAGCAGGAAAGTATGACATGTATAGTAAATGGGAAAAGAATTTAGGTCTCCAGATTTAAGTTCAATACTCACTATCACATGTGGATTTCAAGTGATGGCACCTGGACTCCTAAAAGGAAAAGACCATGTCTTTGAAAATAAATCATTCTCTGAATTTTCCCATACATTTCAGCAGCCCAGATCACTGGCATCTTGCCCAAGGCATCTAGCTCACTCCAGCCCACCTAGATACTACAAGTCTTTTCAAAGTTGCTCTTGGCCCACCCCAGACTACTTACAGCTCCTTAATCCCATTCTGATCTTTTCACCATCCCTTTTTTGTATACAAGTCTCAGTCTCATCCCCATTAAGTTGCATATTCACTAAGAATCTAGCTCACTCCTGTTGGTGCTACAATAAGCCTTCACTTAACTAGAAGAAGGTTTGAGTGCATGAATTCATTCCAGGCAGATGCTGCCTTGTGCCCTGATATTTTTGGGTTCCCAGCAACCCTAAACCACATCATTGGGGTTCTAAGCAACCCTAAACCACATGAGAATTATGATTTTCATAATAATTGATATGATAGGTGTAATGAATATATTAATAGATTAGAGTTTTAGAATTGCCTTTTCTAGCTTGAGTCAGACTTATAATGCAGCTTGATATGATCAATCAAAACTTTGACAATGCTCACAATTACTGGTGTCCTTAGGTCTCTGCACCTTAAGTGAAGCAAATTAACGCCTGTAGAACCAGTTCCCATCACAGAACTCTGGTCCTGTAACCCACCAAATAACAACACCAAAACAATGTTGTTTCCATAGAACTTCAGGACACCTATACCTTAGTGATTGTGAGATTTGTGACCTGTTCTTGGGTCTGGCCCTAGGCCCACTCTGGCCCTAGGAAAGATTATTTGCGATCCACCTTCCTCCCTCCCTTCCCACTGTGATGTACATATATAATTTCTGTCTTCACTTCAGCAAGGTAAAATTCTGATCAGGAGAATTATGATTTGTAAATCTGTTCCTCATAGTGAAACTAATTAATTAAATGGCTACCTGACTACTGGCATTTTGTCTCTGACCTGCTGTTTTGTCATCCTCATGGCTCAGTAAAATTCTGCTAACAGAAGACATTTTTACACACATGGTCATACTTAAGAGATACTTGTTGGTAAAGGTCTATAAATTCCCAGTTTCCCCCCCCCCATTTTTTTAAACTTTTGAAGACAGGATTCATAAAACAACACCAACAACCATCACATTCTCAATCTTTTTCATGGCAATGGGTCAACCAGTCAGTCAACAGGTATTTATTATGATACTAATTTGTATCAGCACTATTTTAGGAGCAGTGGGTACAAGTACAAGGAATGAGACAATCACTACTCAATGTGGGTTTACAACCTAATGGGGAGAGAAATCAAGTACATATAAGAACATATACTGCATATATACAGTTAATCAGCTAATAAATGCATATGTATGTATGCAAAGTAGCTAAAAATAAAAGTAGTTTGGGAGTGGGTGCTAGCAGTTAGATAATCAGGAAAGGCTTCATGTAGATGATTATAAAATCAGAAAACGAGAACTGGAAGATGCTACTAAGTTGGAGATTTTTTGTGTAATGTTTCCATCTGCTCTTTACTTTAATAATCTTGAGCTTCTCTGGAAAATTCTAAATTTACAGCACAGTTGAAAAATTATCTTTCCTCACTACTGAAGTCTCCATTAACACTTCTTGTTTCAAGTCTTTGTTGTTTTTTTTTTTTCCCCCCTCTGGCAGCGAGCAGTCTGCACACCACTGAATTTTCATCTCAGAAAGACTTGGCAACATAACAAATTAACTTTTGGCAAAAGAGAGATATGAAAAAGTCACTGGTTCTCAATGGGTCTTTGGGGTGATATGTCATAGGCTGACTGCCATGTGACTTTCACTGATGAATCAGGCTCTGATATCTCTGTTTTTCAGTTTGTACGGGTCCTAACCTCAGAAAATGGACCTAAGTGTAGGCCACTGTCTTTTACCTTGAGGCCTAGGATTAGTTTGTAGTTGAACTGAAAGATAAAATATTTAAGTGAAAGGGCTTTTGCCATTTAAATTCCATCTTGAGCCCTATAGAAAAAATTCACCTCTTTCATCAGCTTCTCAGATTCTCCTTTTTAGGTTCCCATTAGAATCTCAAGATGGTAATATGGTCTCTTCACTTACAGCCTTCTGCAATAAATCTCTTCTCTCTTCTCTCTTCTGTCCTGTTCCCCTTCCCCCACCATTTTTCCTTTTCATCAAGCCTTCATAATTACATGGACAGCTACTTGAATAACACAGAGAAGAGGATACTAATTAAAGAAATATTGCCACCTGTCATTTCAATGGAGCTGGGTTAGCTAATTACATGTTTCACTAGAACCAAGGAGGTAGAAGAAGGGGACATATTGTGGAAATTTCTACAGAAACAAGCTTATTTCATGAGTCCAACATAATGAGGTTTCACAGTGCATATTGCACCACTGGAATGAAAACAGTGTACAAATATAGGACAGACTGAAGTTGGTGCAATCTGCCTGCAGACCTTTGTGTTAATGAGATATTCTGCAGGACAGCCTGGCATACATTGCTTTCCTACTTCCCTGGTGCTAAGATTGGAGGGCATCAGTATGTACCTCCAGGTCATTTGAACCTGGCACTTATTTCTGAATCCCTATCATACCTGGCAGGGGAGACACTTTCTCAGACACATGAACCAACTACAGCACTCTAAGTGGGATAACGAGCATGGCATTGTCTATTTTAGAGGATTGTGGTGCTTTAGTTTAGCAGCTGAATTTACTTAACACAGAATAACAGCCATACATGACTCTAGGGAATTTATGCTTATGGAGAAAGAAGCACTGTACTACCACTAGCATCTAAAAGGAATTTGTCAGATGGATCAGAGTACATAAAAGAGAAATCTGAGTGGGGGAGAGAAGCAAGCTAGGCAATTTTGGACTGTCTTAATAGCATCTGTAGGAAGAAAATTCTCTCTCTCTTTGTCTCCCTTTCCTCCTCCTCTTCCCTCTCCTTTTCTCCCTCGTTCTTTCCCTCTCTCTCCCCCTCATTCTGCCCTTTCCTCTCTTCTTCTGTCCCTCGCTCTTTTTTCCCCTTCTTCCCTCACCCTCTATATCTTTTTCTCTCTTCCTTTTCCTCCTCCCTCAAGTGCCTAAGGGAATTTCCCCTGGTTATTACTTCATTCCATTTTGAAGTTACTTTTTCATACAAAGCTTCAGAGACTTGTGCTAGTAATAAATCTGGCTTCAAAAACAATCTCATTACTATTTATCAAATTAATTTAAATTTCTATCAAACTCATTGGGGGATTGGATTTACAGATTTTTCTCTTTCTTCTCCATTCCTCAGAATTATATTCTGTATGGAGGGATGATATGTATTATGAAAACAAACACATTCTTTCTCAAAATGATAGCACATGTCTATAGAACAGTTGAAGGAACTATTTCTGTTAGTTTAAAAAATAGCTACCATAGATATGTTGGTGCCCCAGGGCAAAGCCCCAGTGGCCTCAAGCTAGTTAAGATACTGTTTTACAATTTTTTCTGAGTCTTCAACAGTTTCATTTTCTAATTATCTCCATTTCACTTATATGATGCTGCTGCTGCTGACTGTCCTTTGTTTGGGAAGAGGATTATGACTTCAGGGCCCTGATTGGCTCAGAATGAATTTAAAATAGCAATTGTTTCTGTTTCGGCCAGAAATCCTGAGGATCTTACCTTCCCAGAACTATTTTTTTTAAAGAGGACATTATTTGCCTCTTTTCTTATTAAGCCTTAATCAGTTAACAGGCATTGCCTCAGTCCAACTGAGTCCAGTTAAAGACTTTAGTTTGAAAAGGCCAAGGTTGGGGCGATGTAATAGTAATTAGTTTATCAGATACTTAGGGCTAAGTAGCACCTAGTAACTTAGAGCTAAGTATAGAAGGTATGAACTCTGTCCATTGTTGAAAAGGTGTGAACTCCCCTGTTGACTTGGAAGAAGGCTATTGGCTGAGACAGGAGGCCAGTGCTGTAAATAAAGAAGAATTTTAGAGAGAGAGAGACAGAATTGGAATTGGCTCCTCAGTGAAGGAAGATTCATGGAGACTGAAATCAGTTGAGAAAGAGAGGGAGAGAGAGACAGACAGAGAAAGAGACAGAGAGAGACAGAGAGACAGGGACAGAGAGACAGAGAGACAGAGAGAGAAAGAGACAGAGAGAGAAAGAGAGAGTGTGTTCCTCTTCCAGTATCTAGAAGCTAACTGAAGATATGAACAGGATCGACTTTGTTTGTTGGTGGCCTGGCTGATCCTTGAGTTCCAGGCAATAGAAGTGGTGAAGGGTTTGAGATGTGCTGAACCCTGTGAACTTCAGTGTTTGCTAGGGATTGCCCTGAGCACTGGACAAGGACTTGGGAGTTGTTTATCTCTGAGAACTCAATAAGAGCCCGACAGCTGTCAGCTCCTGAATCTAGGTGATTGTTTGTCAGATTCAGGAGGGAGCTGGGACCAGGGAAGAGGATCCAGGGAATCAGAGAGACCACCCAGAGTCAAAATGAAGAAAAAGCCTCCCTTTAGACTAAACTGAGGTTTGTTGGAAATCAAGGGGTGGAGAGCTTGTGTGGTTTTCTAAGGATTTTATTAGAGACTAAAGTTAATGGTTGCCCCATGAGTGGAAGATCATTATATTGTGAATTGTTGATTGAATCTTTAAGTGTTAAGCTGCTTTTCCCCTTAGGGAAACCAGGTGATTCTTCTTTTGTTCCTTGTTCTAAATATTGTGATTTTCTGTAATAAGAAATATTGTGACTTTCTATAATAAGATATTATACTGTAAATATTGTACTGAATCTTGATTTGTAATGGAATAAACAGAGTGTTCACTACTACTGTGTAATCCGAATCTTAAAAGCTGTTCACAGTAGCATTCTTTTGGGAATCTACTGTTGCTTGGCTTTACAGGCGGCTAGGTGGCCCAGTGAATATAGAGTACCTGGAGTCAGGAGGACATGAGTTCAAATCTGGCCTCAGATACATAACACTTAACTAGCCCTCTGAACTTGGGCAAGTCACTTAACCCCAATTGCCCTGCCTTCCCCCCTTCAAAAAAAAAATAAAGAAGAAAAGGCACAGGTCCCTCACTGCGTCCTGGGCTGTCTCTGCTTATCCTGATCCCTATCTGGTCCCTTGACCCAGATGGTCCCAGAGGAGAAAGTAGGGCTGATGATTTTGCACAGCTCTCCCTCACTTAAAAATTCAATTCATAGGCACAAATTTGAAGATTTCTTGATCACAGAACCATCTCCGATAGTGCTGTCAGGTTTCCAGGTGACCCAGTACACTGTGGTTCAATTAGCAGAAGAAAAAGGATCGTTTATTGCAATCACAATGCAGCTGATTAGCATGGATAGAGCCTGAAGGCATATATTTCTAATTACATTTTATAAGTGATAATACCAAAGCAGGGAAGGGAAGGAAACAGTTATGGGTGGGGTATTCTGGGTAAAAGTTTCACCCGTTTCCAAATTATGGAATTTGCCTAAGTATGGAAGAAGCAAAGATTTTCAGTTTGAGTTCTTCTGAAGTTCTAACCTTTGATCCCCAATGGAATACTGCATCATATTCCGAGTCCTCTGAAACTTTGTTTCCATATATTCTATCCAGCAGCCCTATATTCCTGAAATTTGCTAACCCTATTAGAAAATTTAGATGCTTCTGGTTATACAGCAATTTAACATCAAATAATGATTGGGACTGGACCTGGCCCAGGGAAGTCCCTGATGAGGAAACTTCCTCTACCAAGGCAGATCGGCCCTTTCTCAATAACCTACAGTCATGGAAAGTTGCCTAGGATATTAATACCCATTAAGTCACTAAGATCCCATGGTTTCCATTAACAGAACACTATTATGAAAGAGAATGCTGGAATTTGAGGTGTACTATATGATTGTAATGTTGACAAAGACAGTGTTATGTTTTCAATGAAAGGAAACAAATAGAAATGGAGCTGGTAGGAGGGGAATTAGGGTGTCATTACACAAAGATTCCTGTAGGGGCACATTGATTTAGAAAACTACACATTAGCATTATTTATGGCCTATTCTATTTTTTACTTATTTTGTTAAAATTTTCCTTGCATTTTAATCTAGTTTGGCCACACTTGGGAGTGTTGTGGGCTGCAATGCACTGTAAAGCCCACAAGCCTTATGTTTGACACTTATTGTAGTAATGTTTTAAGAGCTAGCCTTAGAAGCAGGAAGTCCTGGGTTCAAGTCAAACCTCTGACAAATAGAGGGTGTGGAGTGTCAAGCAAGTCATCCAACCCCTAGTGCTCTAGGAAGCTTTCTAAGCCTCTAATTTGCAGAGAACATTTTCATCATAATGACCCTCCAACATACAGTGACCTACCTATAAGGTATAGTGAAAAAATACTAGCTTTGTAGTCATAAAATATGGGGTTCAAGAGAAGGGAAGGGAGGAAGAAAGAAAACAGGCTAAATGTATTCCCAGGGGATTTTGATAAAAAAAAATAGTGACAGAAATCTTATGGGATGCTTAATAATTAAAACAAAACAATAATGGAGAATGGGTAATATGCTGCCTTTGGAAGTAATGGGCTCTTCATTGTTGTAGGTCAAGGAGAATTTGAGGTATTGTACAGTGGATTTCTATTCAGACACAGGTTATTCTGGTAGATGTCTTCTTGTGTCCCTTCTCACTCTGAGATTCTCTAGTCTTGTAATATAGACAATTAATTTATTAGGCTATCATTTAAACTTGGCACACAGCTCATAGCTAGCAAAGGCAGCATGCCAATCTTGAAAGACCACAGGATCTAGAGTCAGAAATAGTGGTATATAAATAGCCATTGAGACCATTAGTAGCTGGGTGATCATGGGCAAATCAGTTAACTTCTCTGACCCTTTATCTCCAGTTATAACAATCTGCTATAAATAAAGGAATTCAAAATAAGCATGACTTTTTTTTAACCTGAAAACTGCAGAAACATTTTTGTGACACTTTATTACTATTACTGCCATTACTATGTCAGGTGGTGCAGAAAGAAGAGTGTTTAACCTGAAGTCAGGAAGACCCAAATTCATTAGTTATGTGACTGGGCAAACCACATAAGTTCTTCAGCCTCAATTTCCTCATTTCAAAATGGGCTTTATAATAGTATTTACCTTATAAGGATGTTATCAAATAGGACAATATGTGCAGTGCTTTGAAAGCCTTAAAGTGCTATATAAATGCTAGTTACTATCATTTCCATCATTATGATATGGGCTACATGCTAGAATCATAGATTTATAAAGACCTATGAGATCATAAATTTAGCCACTTTCTTTCAGGAAGATATAATTATTCACAATTTACAGACAATGAACTGAAGCTCGGAGAAATTGATTAGCCTGCCTAAGAACATAGCATTCATAAGCAATGGTGATGTAGTGGTGGAAGATTAAATTATCGATCTAATGAGCAAAGTTTTAGAATATAGATTTTTCATTTCTACTATTAGTTTTAAATTGTGTCATCATGGTTGTGTTTACACTAAAAGAATAAAATATAGCAAATAATTCAAACAGTTTGTGTAAAAGCTCTGAAACTTTGTTTTGTTCTTTGGGCTTAATTACACAGTTTTTCAATAGAAATGGTAGAACAGTAATTAGGCAGATGGCATGGTTGTTGTGACTGCACTTGTGATCACAAGACCTGATGCGACTGTTGGCTATGATACTTGTTATCCAAGTGGCGTTAGATGAGCAATCACTCTGAGCCACTGATGAAATGAGAATAAGTCATTTTTGTAATAGTTGCTTCAGAGGATTTTTTTTTAAAGAAAGGTATTCACAAGAAATGGGTGTGTGTGTGTGCATGTGTGTGTGTGTGTGAGAGAGAGAGAGACAGAGAGAGAGAGAGAGAGAAAGAGAGAGAGAGACAGAGAGAGAGAGAGAGACAGAGAGAGAGAGAAATATGAGAGAGGGAGTAGGGAAGAGAAGAAGAGGGAGAGAGGGAAGGAGGCAGAGAAAGAGAGAGAAGAGAGGGATACACACAGAGATAGAAAGAGACAGACACAAAGAAAAAAATGGCAGGTGGTTTTGTTGTTGGAATGGTGGAAGGAGAACTGGTGGCAATAGCACCATCCATGAGGCTCAGATGGCATTCTAGTTGAGACTCATGGGACTAACTGGGATGTAATTATATGTTCTTTGTACTTTGGGCACATATGTTGTCAAGAGTCATATTTTTGTCATCTAAGGGATAAGAATGGGGTCAGAAATTTCCTTGCTAGAACTAGGGCTGTAGACTGTAGGGAGCAGGAGTTAAGTAAACAAGAATCATTAGATTTACTTCCTGGCTCTTTTTCTCTGTTGCTTTCTCCCCCTCTCTTTTTCCTTTGTTCTTCTATTTCTACCATTTATTTTCTCTGTCTTCTTTTTTATGCCATACCCAATGACATCCTACCCCCCTCCCCCTGTTCTTTTACTTCCCTCTTTCCCCTTTTCTCTTGTTCCTTTTGCTTATCTCAACTCCTTCAAAAAAAGTCCCTGTCCCTTCTGCAATCCTTCAACTGATTTGGGGAAGAGGTAATAGAAGGTTTCAGCAGGGAGAAAAATTGCCCAACAGGTTTTCATGAAATATTCTAGGTACAGAGAAAAAATTACCGAAACAAAAACTACAACACTTAAGCCATCATAAATAAAAGTGGCTATTTAATAGGGGAGGCTGTTGTAAGGAATCTTTCATTTGTGCCTTGACATACCATATTTGGAAAATGAATGCTTTTTACATATCTAAACCTGATTTCCCAGGCATTTTGAATTTTCCTTTTAGGGGTCATAGCATATTTGCTTAAAATTGGAAATGATATGTTCTCTCCTTCGGTCTTCCAACATCCTCACATGGGCTATACCAAAATTTGATTTGATTTCTGATTAAAAAAAAAATCAAATGAAATGCATAGCCTCCCAGAGGGGAGAGATATTTTAATTAGGAAATATTGCCAAGCAGAGTTTCTGGAAACCTTGTTGAATTTTACTTCTGAAAGGTATTTCATATCAAATATACTAACCCTTACCTGGCAATTCATCTTTATGTCAAGAGCTGGCTTGCTTTTGTTATTATTCTAGATTTTATTTCCTTGCAAATGAGTAAGAGAATCTCGATTGGCTTTCTAGGAATGAATCATGTGCTTTTCCCTTTTGGTTGCTATGGTTCCCTAATGCTTTTTCCAAAAGGCTAAAAGATATTTCAGCCACTGTCAGCATTTTTAAAAAATACAGTTTTAGACTGGGTTCTTGATTACAAGGTGTTATATTAGTGATCACAACTGTCCTCAAATGTGACAGCATCTAAAGTAAGTCTCTTAAGGACTGAGCTAAAGGGTAGAGAATAATATTATGCTTCTCTGGTATGTTTTCTGTGAAGTACAGTCATTTCAAGTGGTGTATTCTCCCCTCTGGGCTGTGCTGCAATCTCTCAGGGCTGATCAAAAGTCCAGTTGGCTTTGAAATGGAGGGTGAGGAATGCAATCTATTTCCCCTAGCATTTAACACTTTTGAGATTTTTGAGACTTAGGATCCATACCTCGAGAGCTGAAAGGGACATCAGGAACCAATTAGTCCACTCCCTCTCCCTTATTTTACAGATGAAGAAACTGAGGCCCACAGAAATTGAAGTATTATAAGAAGCAGCTTGTTTTTATATTTAGGTTTTTCTGGGGATGAAAAAAAACCAAAGAATTTTTTTTAAAGGAGTTGATTTTTCTCAGAGATTTATCTGTCACATTATTAGTATTATTTTTTAAAAGTAGCTGTATTTCGGGGTGGCTAGGTGGCGCAGTGAATAGAGCACCAGCCCTGGAGTCAGGAGTACCTGAGTTCAAATCTGGCCTCAGACACTTAACACAAAAACTAGCCATGTGACCTTGGGCAAGTTACTTAACCCCAACTGCCCTCCAAAAAGAAAAAAAAAAGTAGCTGTCTTTTAAAGAAATCCATTTAAAAATAATGTATGTGAAAATGTTTACTTTTAAAAATATATAGTCCAAATCCACTCACCTGGATGCCAGGCAGCCAATGAAGGCACATTATAGGTAAGGGCATATTGGCTTAGACAACAGAAATTTTTTAGTAGCTTTCCACATCTCTCATATTGGGCTTTTTCTCTCAATTCACAAAGCTACTACCTTAATTTAAGTACTTCACTATCTCTCCACTCAACTCTAGGTCTAATTGGTTTCCCTTCTTTAAGTCTCTACCTGCTGTCCACCCTCCAAACTACTGCTGAAGTGATTTTCCCTAAGTGCAGTTCTGAAAACGCCACTATCCTACTCAATAAACTCCAAGGTTTTTCTATTACTTCAATGATAAAATATATAATTCTCTTTTCAGTTTTTAAAGCCCTTTGTGCTGTGCTGCAGTGCATCCTTCCAGCCTCCTTACATCTTACTTCCTCTCCTCTGCTTGATCCAGCCAAACTGGCCTCCTCTCTATTTCTCACTGTGATACTCATCCTTCCACCCACATTTGTGAGTGTCATGTCTGGAATTCACTTCCTCTTCATATCCACCTTGTATACTCCCTCTCTTTCTTCAAACTGTGCCTCAACTGCCATTTTCTACATGAAGCTTTTCTTATCCCTCAGCTACAAGTTTCTTCTGTAAAAAACTTAGGTTGCAGTTGACTATTAGATATTAATATCTACATCTCATCTGCCTATACTTATATGTATTCTTTTCTGTCTTGTTAGAATGTAGGCATCTTAAGATCAGGGAATTTTGGTGTGTGTGTGTGTGTGTGTGTGTATGTGTGTGTGTGTGTGCGCATCTTCAGGGAATAGCACACAGTTCACACAATAGATGCTGACTGGTTGATTGATATAATGCCTGAGAGGAGAAACTGATCCTTTGGTGCTGTGGTCCTGGCTTTGACATTCTAGAAAAACCTGCATCACGCCCTTTCATGCTTCTCATGTTACTTATGATCCTATGTGGAGGAAGTGTCACGCTATTCTCACTGTTGGATGAACAGCTTAAAACACATGCTTTTGAGAGGGTGCAAAAAGGATCATCTTTGTTTATGAATAATGATGATAGTTCACAGGATTTTACTGACATTTATTCATGTATCTATCCTTTAGATTATTTACATTTGTTCATTTGTTTAGGTGATGCAGTTGATAGAGTTCTGGGACTGTTCTTAGGGCTGAGTTTAAATCCAGTTTCAGACTAGCTCTGTGACTCTGGGCAAGTTACTTAACATCTGTTTACTTGAGTTTCCTCAACTGTAAAATAGGGATTAAAACAGAATTTATCCCAGGCTTGTCGTGGGGATCAAATGTAATAATATTTGCAAAAAGTGCTTAATGTGGTGGTTCACACATAGTAGATGCCATATATAAGTGCTTATTCCCACTTTCCCTCATAAACTAAGAGGAAACTAAGTTAGAGACTTGCCCCAAATCAAATAATTGACAGGATTTGAACTCAGTTCTGTTATTTTGAAGTCTAGTGCTCGTTTCACTTTCTAGGTTTGGCTTATATGATTACAAGTGTATTTTATGGTAACAATATAACTTAATAATTTAGTTATAATTCATTTATTAGCAGAAGTAGGAATAAATTTAGAGTCAGGAAGATATGGGTTCATATTCCTTCTCTGATACTTATTAGCTATGTAATCTTGGGCAACCTATTTAAATTCTCTGGATCTCTGATTCCTCATTTGTAAAACAGAGATAAATAATACCTGTAGTACCTACTTACTGAGACCATAAAATCTGATAAGTTTAATGATGTGTGTAAAGTATTTTTAATACCTTAAAGCCTTATACAAATATCACCTTTCACTACCACCACCACTATCACCACCATTGTCATCACTATCATCATTTTCTTGTTTTAAAATTTACTTTATTCTGAACTTAGAAAATAAAATAAGCATTTTCATAACATAGTAGGATAGAAAAGAAAATTTCTTTACGGTAAATATGCTCACTGTGCTTATAGTTTCTGGGCCTTGCCTTGGGAAGTCAAAAGGAGTCAAGGGAGAAAGTCCTCTGGACAAGTCACTTAACCTCTGTTACTCAGTTTGCTCATTTGTAAAATGGGTACCCTGTGGAAGAATGAAAGATTGGAGAAGTGCAGAAGTGAGTATCCTATTAGAAAGTTATGATGTCTACCAGGATATAAATGACTTGATATTAACCCAAGATCAGTGTCTTTCTTTTCTTGAATAAATTTTTCACAGGGTTGTCTGAATGATATCCATATAGCACAGATTTTACCATGTTACTTCCTTATTCGATGAACTCTAGAGGTTTCTTAATCCTTGCACCAATAGGGATAAGGACTAGACTTAATTTCATTACACATAGAACTCCCAGAGTAAAGAATTCTCTCTAACAATTCAGGTTGACAACTTATATTCTTAGAGAGCTCCAAAAATCTCTGAGGGGTTAAGTGAGTTGCCTAGGATTATATGGTCATTATATGTCAAAGGTGGGACCATTCTGACAAGAGGAGAACCCTCTAGCCACTAAGGAATACTGCCCACCTCCCCTCTCTCTACCCTCTCTTTCTCCCCCTCTCCCTTTCTGTCTCTTTGTCCATCTCTCTGTCTCTTTATCTGTCTGTCTCTAAGTATATGGAAAATAAATATACACAGAATAAAAGAAAAGTAAATATAAAGCAATTTAATACATGTTAGGTAAGGAGGACACTAGCAATTGGGGGAATTTGGGAAGGCTTCATGTAGAAAACGGTGCTGCTTTTCTAATCTTCATATACTTAGCCACACACAGAAACACAGACACACAGACACACAGACACAGATACACAGACACAGACACACACACAAACACACATATACACACACCCTCCAAAGACCCTATGGATCCTGGAATCCTGATCTAATTATCCTTCCCTAAGACACTAAGTCATTTAACTGCTTGTCTTTACACTGGCTTTCTCTCATGTCTGAATACTCTAGTCTTGTCCCTCCCCACTGCCTCTCAGCTTCTCTGACTTCCATCAAGATTCAGCACAAATTCACCTTTTAGCAAGAAGCCTTTTCTGGTAATTCTTCACATTCCCCATTTCTCCTGTTGTTCAGGTACTTTGCCTCTGGGATTATTACCTTCCATCTACTATGTATAAATCTTGTATGAACATAGTTATTTGCATATTGTCTTTCCCATTAGAATATGAGCTTCCTGAAGGAGGAGTAGGTTTTTTTTTGGGGGGGGGTGGTGGCTTTCTTTATATCTGCAGTCCTTAGTGCAGCCTCTGGTTCATAGTAAGTACTTAATAAATGCTTATTGACTGATTGCTGCTGTAGCTGTACCTTGAAGGAGTCCAGAGATTCTATGAATGAAAGTGAGGAGAGAGTATATTCTAAGCATGGGGGAACAGCCAGGGCAAAGACATTAGAGATGGGAGACAGAATGTATGTAGAGTTCAGAATTCAGTGTTGCTGAAATACAATGTGTTGTCAAGGGATAAACATATAATAAGACTAGAAGAGTAGGTTGGGATCAGTCTTGTGAAGGGTTGAAAGCACCAACGAGGAATGATGAATTTAAGAACAACATTTTTAATAGATATTGGCATACCAAGTACTTAGTCTCTGAGCTACATGAAAAGAAAAACTTTCAAAATATAGAGACCTAGCAGAGGAATCAAAATCATGTAGGAACAGGATGAGGTGTTTATCAGTCCTGTTGTCCTATCTGTCATTGAACTTATACAGAGGATGCTTTTAGTGGGCCTGTGGAAGATGAGATTATGTTTAAATATTTTTATTTAGCTACCAAAAAGCCCAAGTTATTTTATCTCCCTGTACTCAGTCCACAGAACATTGAATATAGAAGAATAACAGCAGGATACTGACTTTTCCTATCATCATTTCTAAATTAACTTCATTGAAAACATGAAGGCTGAAAAAATAATAAAATTATAACATGCTAATCTTATAATTGGGTCAGTGAGGACCAGCAGAAATTGCCCTAGAGTCAAAAAGACCTAACTTCATATGATTTGGAGTAAAAAACCATTAACTTCATATGCTAGAACTGACTCTTATTAATTGTGTGACTTTGACCAAATCATCTTACCTCTCCGAGCTTCTGGTTTTTTTTATCTCTACAATGGGAATAATAATATACATACACACATATGGCACCCAATTCAAGGGGTTAAATATCACCTATCTCTGAAATTCTGGTGCAGTTTTAAACTATTAAAGCTTTAAAAAAATTAAATATGTAATTATATTATTACATAATAATTAAAGCTTTAATGGTTTAAAACTGCACTAAGACTTTTGGGACTGTATATATACAGTTTCTCTCTCTCTCTCTCTATATATATATACAGTATATATAGACTGTATATATACAGACCATATACATAATTGCATATATATGTACAATTATGTATATATAATTGATCATATATAATATATTGTTATATATAATTAAATACACACACATATATGTGTGTGTTTGTGTGTTACTATGCTAAATATTGAACACATACCTCCTGCCTCATTAGGGTTTGTGATCCAAAAGGAACACACACTTTCCATTTATTTAGTGCTTTAAGTTTTACAAATCACTTAATTAGTAATATTTCATTTGATCTGTATAACCCTCTGAGATAGATACTGCAGACATTCTTATCACCATTTTGCAGAAGAGGAAAATGAGAGATGAAGTGATTTGCTCCCAGTTACACAGCGCAATACCATTATCTGAGGTGAAATTCACACTTTCCTGGTTCCCCATCCAGAACTATTTGCACTTCATAGTGTTACCATTCCAGATTATTAATTTGATATATGCGTGGAAGACATGCAGTAGAAAAAATAGATTAAGTCAATATGTGAATCTAAGAAAATGTTAACATCAAGGATAGATGAAAGGTTAAACATTCAGAAAGTTATGGGGGAACATAACATGAACTGATACAGAGTGAAACAAATAAAACAAATAAAATATACACAGATACCAGAAGGATGTAAATAGAAAGAACAACAGCAAATCAATAAAACATGAGCACTGAACAATTACAAAGAACAAGGTTGGCCTCAAAGAACAGCTATGAGAAAACACTTTCCCCTACTTGTTTGTAGAGGTGGGGGTCTGTAGGTATGGAACTTTGCATTTATTTTCAGATTTCTTCCAATATGTTCATTGTTTTTGCTTATTATTTTCCTCTTTCTTTTCCAAAATTCTTTGTTAAATGGGGTTTGCTAGACTATCTAAAACCAAAAGATATTAATGAAATTTATTTTGAAAAAGAGTTATGGGAAAGGCTGAATGTAGCAGTGAACCAGATAGAACTTCACTTTCCATAATGTCTGGAGAAAAGTATACCATGGCTGAAAACTCCAATGAATAATAAAAATAATCATTATGATGAATTCATCTTGGTGGTACTGTACACACATTAGGTACATACAACAGGATGAAAGAATTCTGACTCTAGGTTTGAGTTACTAGGTTTGACTCTCACAACCCATCTCCAGTGGAATGGGATGCAGTTATGAGGGAAATAAGTACTTTGTTACTTTTTGAATCTTTTGGCTTTTGTCTCATGGCTATTGGAAGACAGTAAATCAAGTCAAATAAAGACAAAGGGGCAGTAACAGGTCCACAGAAGTTGTCAGTAGGGTAAAGAGACAATTTATGCTTTGCATGATGAAATGTGCTCACATCACTGTGCCTGAACTATCAACCTTGACTTGAAACAAGTGGAAGAGATAGCTGACCTTGATATAGTCAAAGTGCTAATGTAATTCAGCAATCAGGAGAAAAGTAAAGAATCCAAGTCTAGAGGGAGTATCAGAAAGCTGCATAGTGATTTCATAATGACACCTACATGGCTCTACAGAAAAAGAAACAGCTTTTGAGAGACAGATGAAAATACCCAGCAATAGGTCTTATGTAGGGCCTGCCCCTTCTTGCTTTCATCAAATCAGTATTTTTTCTTTTAATTTGGGACCACCACCATGTCATCTCTGTACCAGAATTCAACATCATTTAATTCATAGATATGCACTGAAATCTTGAACATCAATGTGTAACATAGGCCAATTGAATTACCCAGAATTTTCTTAATTTAGGACAGTGGTTCCTTATGTTTTCTAGTAGGAGCATCCATTTTTATCATCAAAAAGTTTTACCATTTTTCCTTTCCCCTCCACACAAAAGTTGTAGGATTAAGAAAATATATGACTGAATATGGGCCCTTTATATTGTTTTCATGATCCCTCTGGGATCAATAGCTTGTAGACTGGGGACCACTGGTTTAGAACATTGAGTTTCCTGCCATGTTTTGCTTTTTATTCAACCTGCATCACAAGTTTTCTATCTAGTTTCAGCTGAAGAGAACTAATCTAAGTGCCTATACAAAACCAACCTGGCATCACTTACTTAAGGGGCATAGCTTTTCTTTCTCCCCTATATTTGCTGAAGGAGGGCATAGCTAAGCAATGTAAAGGTCATCCAAAAGAGGGTGGTTGCTAGAGAACATGTCCTTTTTGTAAGGGAAAATGTAGTAGAGTAGCAAAATGTCATCTGTTCACTTCAAATTTCTTTTTTTATTTATTGTCTACTTCAGTTCTGGAAACATTACAGTACTGTTTTTTTGGTATAATGATCTACCAATGAATGAATTATTTTAAATGCATTCTGAATTCTCATGGGCTGCCTTCTAAATTGGATCTGAAATTGTATTTTGTGACATTCTTCCCCTGAAAAACATGTGTTATACTGAAATTGGTATTATAGACATTAGTTAAAGAAAGCTATTGTAGAATGCTCCTTTTTCCCTGGCTTTTGGGTCTTCTGCCTGCCACTCCTAACAGTCCCAAGACCAGAACTACTTTGATATCAAAGCCATGGGGCTTAACTGCACTTCTTTCATGTCATACTACATAATGCCCTGCTTTGTAAATCATACCCCGGTGGACTTGCTTAAGAAAACAAACGGTAAAAAAACCTCTCAATACCAGTATATGTATGTGTTATCATAAAACACAGTATGATTTTGCACAGGGATCCTTAAGCTGGAGGCTCAATGCAAAAGAGAAATACAGAATAAATTTAAAAGTGGCATATTACAAGGTCAGACAACAGCACCGGCGATAACAATATCAGAGAAACGTTTAATCACCTTACCAATCATTCTGGTCTCTTGCTGTGTTTAGTACACTGCAAGGTAGATGGAAGTTATCCTACTTTTTGAGTGCTTCCTCGTGCAAGGCTCAGACATTTTCATTAGGGCTAGACGTTTAACCTGGAGCAGGAATCATCTTCTGCAGAAAATAAGTCTGCCTTAGTGAGACTTAAGTCTCCCGGAGTTCATTGGCTGAGATCCTCTGTGAGCAGTAATGGAGCCAACCCATGGAGGAATGCATTTGTGGATCACCCTGGATTGTTTTGATACATAGCCTAATAAAATCCAAAAGCAAAAGATACCACTGGTGCTGACAAACTCAACTGTTCATAGTAACAATAGTTTCTTTAGTACAGTTAGGGAAAAAAATTCAAATGACCATGTCTCTTAGCAATATCCGGGCACTACCTCATACATTTAATTAACCCCCAGAGAACGAGTCAAGTAGCTGCTCTGATTATAAACTAATGGGTCCATCAGGCACAATTAGTACCTGAATGAAACATGGCAGCTTATGAGAAAAAGGATTGAAGTAAACAATTCCTGGCCCTGAAGGGGGCTCTCTTTCTAATTAACCCTTAGAGGACTAATCTGTTTGCTTGCACAAAAGCAAACTGATTGCACTTACCAATGAAAAGTGTTACTGGAAATTATATGCATGCATTTATGTATATTTGCACCAATGCTATAACAAAATCTGGCAAAGGTTTAAGAAGTGACTATTGTCTAATGGGGACCTATCACATAACCACTAGAAACCATGCAAGGTTCTATCAAATAACTATAATTCTATTTATGAAAAGTTCTGGGAAGTGAGCACTAGAAAGTTGTGAGGGGCATTTTAATGAGCATTGAAGGCTGACTATATCTCTCATATACCTCTTTATTTCCCAGTGGTGACTTGCATAATGTATTATACCTAATACATCCTTAATACATATTTTAAAGTTAGACTGAGGGAAGGAAAGAGGCTATGACTTGCCCTCATGGAGCTTACAATTTACTAAAAGAACTTTTGGCTATAAATGTGGGTGAGGTATGTCATTCAATTAAAAAATTGTTTATGCCTGGAACTGACCTAGATTCTAGGGGAGATATGTTTTAAATAACACATAGTCTCTGTCCTCATGGAATTTGCACGGTGGGAAAAGAGAGAAAAGCACATTATTATGCAATAAGGAAGAATGATCAAATAAGTGGCTCTGAAAAATTTGAAAGGGAAGAAATAACTTCCAACTGGGGAGGAATGAAAAAAGGGGAATTAAGAGAAAGCTTCCTAGAGGTGGTATTAACTGTTTTAAAACTTTAAGAAAAGGAAAGTTTTTACAGAAGAAAGAGTGTTTTAGGAGAATAGGATCATAGGTTTAGAAATGAAAGGGAATTTAAAGGTTATCTAGTCCCACCCCATTCACCTCACATTATAGATGAAAAACTGAAGGGTTGAATACTTAAAGGATTTTCTCATGTCACCTAGATAAGTCCTTTGGTTCCAAATCTGTCATTTTCTCTCGTACCACACTACCTTTCCTTTAGGCATGAGGAAGAATTTTAGCAAAACCATGGACATCCAAGAAAGGGATAATAGAATAACAGAGGTTCAATTGCAAAGGAAAATAAATAACTTAACCCATCTCTAAACTTTATAAATATGCATCTGTCTACACTTATAGTGAATAAAGAGAATTGATTTACCCTTGGTAGAATGTAAGCTTATGTAAGGGCAGGTACCATTTCGTTTTTGTCTCAACATCCCCTGCATCTAGCACTATGCCTTGAATAAAACAGTTACTTAATATAAGTGTGCAGAATTGAACTGAATTCTTATGAGTGTGTCCTGAGACTGTAAAACTAGAAAATCTCTTGTTTACTCTTGATATTCTAAATAATTTATATGTCAGCAAATAATAATTGTTCCTTACCTCATCTAGCATGAGAACATAGAGTTGGAAGGAACTTCAGAGTCTGACCAAGTAGCCTGACTTTCTTATTTTACAGATTAGAAAACTCAGGTCCCTAAAGGTTCAGTGATTTACAGAAGGTCTCATAGTTATAAAGTGTCAAAGGCACTGACTCCTAAGCCCAGTCATTGTTATACTGTATGACCTGAGTTGTAAGTATAGGTATGAAACATTCTGATTTGTTCAGTGATCCATGAATACCCTGAATATGGAGGCACAGGTATTAAATCAAATCAC
The DNA here is from genome assembly GCA_028646575.1 of Pseudocheirus occidentalis. NCBI lineage: Eukaryota > Metazoa > Chordata > Mammalia > Diprotodontia > Pseudocheiridae > Pseudocheirus > Pseudocheirus occidentalis. Next base: position 159,161,874 of record CM053599.1, on the reverse strand, counting down.
ATTGACTGCTATATCTTTATGAATTAAGTAAAAAAGACATCTCTACTATGCACAGCAATGCAAAAACAGGAAATATTTTAGTGATTTGTGAGTGATTATTGCTAGAAGGAGAAAAAATTGGGAGAGAGGCTAAAAAGATACTATATGCTTTGCTGAGTTTGTGTAAAAAAAGGGCCCTTGACACCTCCAGTTTTAATCAACTTTTTATATATAATGTGAAACATAGTTCTTTGGAGCATGTATGTTCAGGGACTACACCATGGCAATGAAGATGATATCACATGATACCACAGCTGAAGAGAAACAAGTTCTCAACTGGGCTCCTCCTGGTCCTGAAATAATGCTATGACATCAGCCTCTCTTGGGTTTCCAAGGTAGAAACTTGCATGGGAGAAAAGTAAACCTACTGAGAACCTGGTCAGATCTTGAGATCCTTGTCCTCTACTTAGCTACCATTAAATGTTATATGATATTTTCTTTGTAAAAGATTGTATTTCATCCTAGGGCATGTTTTAAAGCCTCTGCTCTCTGAAACACGGAAGTGTTAGTGAAAATGTAGAATCTTCTAGAATTCTAACTTTGGGTTCATGGGTCATAGATTTGTGGTTGGAAGGTATCTTCATGGCTACACTAATTCAACACCCTTTTTAAAAGATAAAGATACTAAAGCTCAGAAGGGGTGCAGTGATTTGCTCCAGGTCATCAAGGAAATAAGTGATAGAACCAGTATTTGAACTCAGGTCCTTTGAATTTTCAGCTACACTGCATTTCTGTTGATGCTATCTGAGCGGTGAATGTGATATTATTCACATTTCCTTGATAGCATCAATATCTTCATTATTCTCCATGAATAATGCCATTCAATGAAACCACTTATCCTGATTTTCTGCTGTATATGAAATAATCTTTGTTGTTGTTCAGTCGTTTCAGTTGTGTTTGATTCTTTGTGACCCCATGGGGGGGGGGGGTCTTGGCAAAGATAGTGGAGTGGTTTGCCATTTCCTTCTCCAGTTCATATTACAGATGAAGAAACCAAGGCAAACAGGGTTAAATGACTTGCCCAGGGTAACAGAGCTACTAAGTGTCTGAGGTCAAATTTGAATTCAGAGCTTCCTGACTCCAGGCATGTGCCTTACATACAGTGTGTCCCAAAAGTTTTAGTGCAACCTTAAACTTTTAATTCCTTAAATGCATAAACTTAAATGTCTTAAAACTGCACTAAATCTTTTAAGACACTATCTTTTTAAATTCCTCTGAGCACCCAACACAGGACTGAATAGCTATCTGTTTATCTATCTATTTGTGTGCATGTGTATGTATGTGTATATATATATGTATGTATGTATGAGCATATGAATACACGTATGAATGTATACATATATTTATGTATATATATGTATATAAATACACATATGGATGTGTGTACATACATATGTTGCTTTATCCACTGTGCTATCTAGATTGTGTTAAACCTTTAAAAAAATTCCTACTTCTAATTACCACCCTTTCCTCCAGAACTTTTATGTTTAGTACTAATCTCTTTACACACTCTGAGTTATTTAATTCCCAAATAGAAGCAGAGATTTAAAAGATAATTTTGTTCCTGGTTCTTTGTGTTGAGTGAAAATAAGTTTCCAAGAAATATAATGCTTATTTCATAGAACTTAAATTTCATATAACTTAAATTAGGGAAGGTAAAACTATGGGTTAATACTTCAAAAACAGTAAAGCATTATACCAGCATACAATCTCATCCCAATCCTCTTATCATCATCACCACCACCACCACCACCATCCTCTTCCTCATCATTAATGGTAGCAGTAGTAGTAAATATAATCAGAAGGAAAGTGTAGACTCATTTGTAGGGGGAAATTATGGTGCTTCAAAACTATTGCTGAAAGATCTAGAATCTCAAATATAAATTTAAGGAACCCAAGAGATTCTGGGTAATATCTAAATCATAAAGAAAGATTCTCCCATTTTTGAGCTAAAAGGTAAATCTTGGGCAACTTTTTTCATCTTCTTTGACAACCATTTTTTATCTTCAAAATGAGGGCATTGGACTTGTTTTACTCTAGGGTCCTTTTCATCTCTTAAGTTCTATGTTAATCAATGACAATCACTTAGTACCTGTGCGACCTTGAGCTAGTCACCTAATTTCACCAGGCCTCATTTTCTTATCTGTAAAATGATGAGATTGGACTAGAAGGCTTCAAATTTTGTCCAAGACATTGTGACATTATAGTAGAGATAATAGAATAACCCTTCACCTGTTTAAATGTGTCAAACTGACCTTAGATAGTAAGGTAAGAAAAAGCCTGGATTCATTGGAGAACAGAGTCTGCCTCTTTTTATATGGAATGAGAATGGGAATTTGAAGATCTTTCCTACCCTTTAATAGACCTAAGGGGGAGTTTGAAGTCCTCCCCTGCTTTGAAAGTAAACTCTGCCCCCTATTAGGTTGAATGTAATCACATGGAGCCTGTGAGGGGGGGATTTGTTGGAGGGAAGCACAGCCCACAGAAAGCTGGTTTGAGCTAACCAGACACTGGGGGGAGAGGATGCTCATTAAGGAGATAGAGAGTTTTGTGAGTAAATATTGATCTTGGTTTGTGGCAAGGTTAAAGGATAGCATGGCTCTCAGTGTTATTATGACTTCTGAATATCTTTGGTACTGGGATGGAACTGGCTTACTGGTTTAGGGATTCGGTTTTCTGGTTTCTAATTAATGTTTCAGTTTTGTTCTCTACATGGAGAATCTGGTATATTTTGCGATCAAATGTCATGCAATACTTATAGTCATGATCTTTAACATGTAGTAGTCGCTGTAAATACTGCCTTGGTGCTAAACTGTAAAAGTTAGTTCTGTATTGCTAAAAAAGTGATTCTGACTTGATAACCTCTTGGTCTAGGAAATGCTGGGAGACATTTGTGCATGATGTATGCTACTGATTTGGTGTGGTTATGGAAAGGCAGTTACTAACCCATTAGGCATGGAGGTAGAGACCATATGGCCCTTGTATAAGTATGTTTCTCATTCAGTAGCTAAGCTTTGTGTACGTGAGAGCCAGAGGGGTCACAGAATACTTTATCACAGTCTGCCAACTGATAGCTTTCTATTTTGACTAAGTGTTCTTGCTAACTTGGTACTAAGCTCTGTTGTTTCTACTTTGCTGTCAGTAAGCAAAAAATTCAGCACCCTAGGGCAAAGTCCCAGTTTCACTAAGCTAGTTACAGATCTTCTGGGAGTGCTATGTGGAGTCACTTCAAACAAGCAGCAGAAGTCACTCAAACCTTGTCAAACAGTGTTGTTACTTCACCTATTACATACATATTTATTAAGGCCTTAGTGTGTGTGTGTGTATGTGTGTGTGTGTGTGTGTGTGTGTGATATGTATATATACACATATGCATTTACATATATATATACACATATATATACATTCATATATATACGCATACACATGGATACACACAGATGTCTGTCTGTCTATCTATCTATCTGTCTGTCTGTCTGTGTATCTATCTATCAATTTATCTATCTACCTATTAGTAAACAGATAGCTAGATACTGCGTCAGGGGCTCAGAGTATTTAAAAAAGTTAATGTCTCAAAAGATTTCCTGTAGTTTTAAGGCATTAAAAGCATAAAACTACACTAAAACTTTTGCGATATCCTATATGTGAGACACAGTCCCTGTAGGTACTAATATTCTGAGGATAAGATGGTGCATAAACACAAAGCAAAGTGTGCTAAGTTCCATAAAAATGGTGCTGACATGAAGAGTACTACACTACATAGTATGTATCTAGAGAAGGTAGTGATACTATGTACTATATAGTAGTATGTACTACATGAAGTGTATCTAGAGAAGGAAGTGATCACTTTGGGTTGGATTAACTGTGCAAGTAACATAGAGGAGGTGTCTGAGCTGGCCTTGAAGGATGGTTAGGATTTCAATAAGTTCACAGTTAGAAGAATAGAGAGGCAAGGAGGAAGCTGCAATCATGGGACAGGAAATGACATAGGCAAAGGCAAGGAGTTTCAACAAATGCCATGACTTTAAGGAAAGTCTGAGGAACATGGAGAGTGAGTTTTTCATGAATTTGCTTAGACTTTGTGAAGAATTCTTTGTTTAGTTAGGAAAGACCCTCAAGTTTCTATTATTTGCTTTCTGCTGGGTTACCTATTTTATCTTATTTGGCTTCCATTACTTATGTTCAAAATGAGGGAATTGGACTAGTTTTCTCTAAGGTCCATTTCATCTCTAAAATTCTATGTTATTAATCAGCAACAGTCAGTACCTGCATGATGTGGGGCTAGTCACCTAATTTCTCCAGGCCTCATTTTCTCATCTGTAAAATAATAAGATCAGACCAGATGACTTCTCAGGTATCTTCAAGTTCTGTCTATGGTGTTATGACATTATGGCAGAAATCATAGAGTCACCTATGAACTGTTCTAATGATGTGTTAAATTACATGCTATGTGATTTACACTTAAGCAATGCTTGTTATAGTGCCCATTTTGTATTTTAGCAGTAGAACTCAAAATATGTGATATTTATACAGGGATTTATCTTGGATTTTGCAAGGATTTATCTTGGATTCTCAGATTTTCACATTCAGTATCCCAAGTTACGTTAGCTTATATAGTTGATATGACCAAAGTGTATTTTATTTTCTGAATTCTCCATTTTATTGTTGTTGTTTAGACATTTTCAGTTGTGTCCAACTCTTTCTGACCCCTATTGGGGTTTTCTTTGGCAAAGATACTAGAGTGTTTGTCATTTCCTTCTCCAGTTCATTTTACAGATAAGGAACTGAGTTAAGTAACTTGGCCAGGATCACACAGCTAGTAAGTGTTTGAAGCCATATTTAAACTCAAGAAAAGAAGTCTTCCTGACCTGAGATTTGGCATACTACTCATTTCACCACGTAGCTGCCAAATCTTCCATGTCATCTTGGAAGTTCATAGTCTCCTCCTACCCCCAGGCTATCTAGGGAACATAGTAATTATTCAAATATATTTTTATGGGTAGGGTGGAGTATACATGGATGGCAAATCCTAGTCCTCAGCTCTCTGCTTCAAACTGTAAAGAGCATGCCTAAGTAAAATTCTTAATACCTACATGGCACAATGTTCATTGGAACATATTCATTGGCTTTCACTATTCCTCTTCTGTTTATTAAAATGAAAATAATGGTAGTAGCTACCATCTTGATAATTCAAGTTTCTCTGACATTTTAAGGTTTATGAAGTAAAGATCTAACATATTTTCTTATACATGAAGGTTTCACCTCTCTACTACTTTGTTCTCTTTTCTACCCTTTTTATCCTTTCAAATATGTGCCTTTTAGGTCTCTATATATAAACACAAGTCTTTAAATTGATTCATTATATTTGCTTAGGTGTGTGGAGGCCTAAGGGATACAGGATGCAAACTTAAGTCATTTTCTCCCACATTTCCATATATGGTCTCAAGCTTATTGTACTACTGTTAGTGTGCTAAAAGTGCCCGGAAAAGGGAATGGCAAATCACTCTAGTTTCTTTGCCAAGAAAACCCTAAGAACAGTATTGGTGTGCTGTGGTTCCCAGGGTTACAATGAGTTAGATATGACTAAACAACAATAAATTTGATTACTTTTCTGTAGTCAATATTTTCACACACCCATCCATACACACCAACACCCATACAATACCATTGCTTATTATATTTTCTTCTTCTAGGATCTACATTCTTTAAGGTATAAAGTATAGTAAAAAAAAAAGAGGATGAGGCCAAAGCAACTGGCTATTGACATATAAAGTATATATAACCATAGCATACAGTCCTCATTAAAGAAAATGTGAAAGTATCACCTTGAAACTAGGAAGACGTAGGCTCAAGTCTTTCCTCTAGAACATACTACATGTGGGATTCAAGTCACTTAATCATTCAATGCCCTAGTCAACTCTCAAATACAGTAAGTTGCAAAGAAGGTTTTGATCTGCATTTGAATAAATTGGCTCTTATGAGATTTCCTTATACCAATTGGATCAGAGCTCTATACCTTATCTGTATCTCTAGAAAATGTGGAGGAAAAAGCTCCAGATAGAAACAATGATTTCCTTATAAAATGTAAGGAAAATAACTTCCAACTTCATTGTGTATTCTAGTTATTCATCCATTCATTCATGTATGCATTTTTTATGTTATTACTGTATGGATCTGGGGGAGTAACAAAGTTTAGATGAAACTGCTTTCATAGAGTTTAGACTCATGTGGAAATAAGACATGAATATACACCAAAATCCTGTAATATATAATATTACATGATAAAGTCAGAAAAAGATACATAATAATGTTATTTAAGATTGTCAGGGGATGAGAGCCCCTGAAATCATATATAGGACTTCACAGTTTATCAAACCTTTTATCTAGTTCTTATGGAAACAGCCTTAATTTCACTCATTCAGAATAAGTAAGAAAGAATGCTGACTTGAATTAAAAACAAAGTAGATGCCTATCGATTGGGGAATGACTAAACAAATTTTGGTACATTAATGCAATGAGTATTAGTGGGGTATAAGGAATGTTGAATGGAATGAATACAGAGAAGAATACAAAGAAATATATGAAATGATTCAGAATGAAATAAGTAGAACAAAGGAAACAATATACATAGTAACTAAAACAATGTCAATCAATGAACAATGACATACTAAAAAAAATCAAAAGTGAATGTAACAAAATTATAAAAATCCTGTAGGACTTGAATGAAGAGATATGAGAGAATAACCTCAACCTACCTCTTCATGGAGGTGGGAAGTCTACAGGTATTATATATTGCAAGTGTTGTTGGACTTCTTTTAATATACTGATCAGTTCTGATTTTTTTCTCCCCTCTAAAAAATACTATTTGTTATATGTAATGACTTTCTGGGAGGTGAAGAGGAAGGAACAATTGCAATTACTATTGTGATATAATAAACAGAAAGTGTCAATAAAAACCTATAAAAATAGAGAATCTTTAAAAAAGGAATATTGACTTAATTTCTTTTAGTAAGTGCTTTCCTTCTGGGAGATACAGGAAAAAGAAAGTTTGTATTGATTTGAATAGCTGATGTTGCATATCCACCTTGGGCAGAGCAGAGCAGAACAAAGAAAGCTGCATATGTAGTTTTCAGCCTTATTCTTTTGTGGTTTTCCAGGAAGAGGTCATAAAGAACTTTAAGGGTGATTTTTTATTCAATTTGTTGCATACATACTTTTTAGCCTTACTTTTTTGTGGTTTTCCAGGAAGAGGTCATAGAGAACTATTAAGTGGATTTTTTTTATTCAATTTTTAAAAATCTTCTTTCTGTTTCCAGGATTCAGTCTTCAAAACTTCCAATCCACATACATTACTTGGTCACATGGTCTCTGACTGAAAAATAAATGAGTTCTGAAAACAGAAAGCAATGTTTCACCTAGACTATACCTGTTGAGCTGAAGTTTTTTCATGGCTGGTTTTCTGAAGTGGAGGACAGTATATTGTTGGGGAAATAGCTAAAATCTGTACTTGGGCTTCTAAACAAAGATCATTTAGAAATATTTCTTTCTCTTCTTCCTTCCCTGCTTCTCCCATTTCTGTAATGTCCAAAACTGAATTCATTATCTGTCTCTCCAAACCCTTTTTCCTTTCAAACTCTCTTACTTCTGGCAAAGGTACCATCATTCTTCCAGTCACCAAAGTTTACACGCTTGCGGTTATTTTTGAATATAGCCAGTTGCCAAATCTTATCATTTTTACTTCCACCTTATCTCCAACATATGTCCTGTTCTCTCTACTCATACAGATACCTTTCTAATTCAGTCCCTTGACACCTCTAAACTCTCCTGCTACAATAGCCTCCTACTTGGTTCTCTTGACTCGACTCAAATCTCTTTCCAGTTAAACACATCCTCTATGCAGCTGTCAAAGTGATTTTCCTAAAGTGCATGGCTCACCATGTCATCCTCTTACTCAGTGAGATTCAAATGGCACCTTATTTTATCTAGGATCAAATATAAGCTCCTCATGTTAGCTTTTAAAGCCTTTCATGACCTACTCCCATTTACCTTTCCAGTCTTCCTATATATTACTTATATATTACTCTCCATCCCAGACTCTGAAATCCTGCTAACAAGAACTTATTGCTGTTATTTACAAGTCACAGTCCATTCTGTATCTCTACAACTTTGCAGTACCTATTTCCCATGCCTGGAATGTACTACTAACTCACTCCCACCTCCCAGAATCCTTCATTTCCTTAAAAATGTTCCAACAATGCTTTCAACATGAAGTCTTTTCTAACCCCTCCCCTTTCTAGCTCCCTTTACATCTCGTAATTTTTGGCACATGACCAATTCTGTATGTGCTATGTTCCCTAAGAGAATGCAAGCTTCTTGAAGCATGGATAATTTATCATATACATACATATATACATACATACATACATATATACATATGTGTGTGTGTTTAATATCCCTAGCACTTACCACAGTACCTAGCACATGGTAGTCATGTATTGATGAATGATAGGAATACAGGATGAAAATTTAGGCCATTTTCTCCCATGTTTCCATATATGGTTTCAAGCTTACTGTACTACTGTTAGTGTACTAACAGTTTCATGACATTAGCAGAATAAGACTCATTCATGCCTGAAACTCCTGGGACTAAGCCACTGACCTCCTGGTCTAGTATTTTCAGAAGAACAAGGGGTAAAGGTCATTAACTATCTCTTCTGCATATTCCTCCCCATCTCACTTTACCCTCCCTGTATTCCTTTTCCCTCTCCCTCTCCCTCTTTCTACATCTAAATACACACACACACAAATACAAATACCCCTACACATGTAGGGACTGTAGGGTTTATCACTGTAAGAATTTGGGGAACTCCAGTGCCAAATACTTTCCAATGAATGAATGAACAAAAAAAGCACTTGTATTAAACAGTCATTAAATGCCAACCACTGGACTACATTCTAGGGATACAAACAGAAAAGTAAAAGCAGTTTGTGATCTCAAGGAACTTATATTGTAATAGAAAGAGATAAGACACATAGGGGAGTAGTAGCCAGGGAAGAGTATTTTAGTTTGGAAACTTATAAGGATGGTGAGTGGAATTGTGGGGGTAAAGACTGATATAAATTAAGTAAATAACATACAAATAAATATATATTGTATTAAATATATAAATTATGTAGATTATAAATATGAATAAATACAAATTCCAGTGGTAATGGCAGCATCATTTTCATTATGTATCCAGAACTGGAAAATGAGAGACAGAGAGTAAGGACAGAATATGCAGTGTTGTGAGAAGATGGTTAGGTAGGAAGATAAGGCATGATTGAAGCTGGACTAGACATGGCAGACCATGTGAGACACTTACCAATCAGGTTAGTGGGGGAACCCAAGGTGCAATGCATTCTCAATGATATCAATTAGCAACTCCTCTGCAACTTACAGTCATAGAGGGTTGTGTGGGCCAATGAAAAGTTCAGTGACTTGGATATGGTACACAGCCAATCTGTGTTAATTTATGTGTGTATGCAAAATTATAGTATTATTCCATAGTAATATTCTACAGACAAGAAAATGTAGAGAATGCCTTTATTATTGACAGGCAAATAGAATTCTACCGAAGTTAAGTACCAATTAAGGTACTTCTTTCTGATTACAGGTTGAACTTGTTGAAGAGAAGAGTATATTTAATTAGAGTTTCTGTCTATGCAGGATACATGCACACAGGGAGCCCTTACCGTCAGCTTCTGATTTAATGATTTCATTTTGTTGAGTTATCTCTTTCTATCAGAAACAGGGGGGGGGGTAGTCATAGGTCACCTTGATACTGGAAAAACACCAGAGGCAAATAAAACATGAAATTACAACTAAAATATTATTGAGGCCCATTAAATTTTGGGGCTATTGCCTTTATCTGTTGGTTTAGAAAGACCATATCCCCAACTTGTAATCTACCTTAAATAGAATCAAAAGTGTACCAGTACTGGTGCTTCTCTGTCCACAGCATAAGTAGCAGATCTTGATTATTATTACAAAAGGGAAAACTAAAAAAATCTTGTTCTTGATTCTCTGATTAAGGGTCTAACCTATAGGGATAGCTTAGCATAAAAGTGAGTCATATATTCTCAGTAAAACCCTTCCTTTATACACATAGCCTCCAGATAGTCTAGTGTGGAAAGAGACTTTGACTTTAAAACAAAACATTCTGAAAACTGCAGCAGATAAAAATGAAAATAATCTTTCCTTGGAGAAGCTTAAATGTCCAAGTGTTACTTGTCCAGGAGCTCTAGTATCACCTTCATGTTGGAAAACAATAATATCCCAAGTGATGATGAGAGGGAAGAAAACTATATTTGCCAGGTACCATGGCAGAGTGGAAAAGACATTTGAAGAATCGAGGGACCTAAGTTTGAACCCCAACTTTGCCACTAATTGACCATGGTTAAATCACCAAACCATTCTGTACTTCATTTTTCTCATCTGTTTCCACGTAATTCTGTTCATAGATGATGAAAGCCCATTCTCTCCTGCCTTCTATCCAATAAGGGGATTGGGTCATTCTAAATGCAACACAATTCTATATTTTGTTATATAACTCTTCTATTTAAAGAATGGAGAGACTGTAATTTGGTTACATTTTTAATGCATGGGAGCCATCTTGCCATGGTACCCTGAGACCTAGGTCTCCTAGGCATTCTGCTATTGAAAGGTGTTAAGAACTTCCTGCTCTACCAGTTTTTGTCTTCTCTGAGCTTGAAGTAATAGGTGAGGGGTTGGCAACCAGTAATCATAAAAAATAATCCCACACTAAATTCAAGATTATATTCCATTATAATAATTTTATATTTTTAATAAGGCCATCAAATATGCTGAAATACATAGGAATAACTTCTCTGGAAAATGATAACCATAAAAGCAGTAATAGCAAGAAATGATCTGATCTACATGACTATGTGGGAGGGGATAAAGTAGACTTAAGATGACAAATGTATTTGGGAAATTCACATAATGACTCATTATACATTATATGTCATTTCAAGATGGCAATTCATTTAAAAAAATTAACTAAAATGATTATACTGTTATTTTTCTATTTTGTGCATATCTTCATGGACCATATGATATTACAATACAACCTGCCCAATATTAATTAAAATGGAAATTGTGGGGGTGGTGCAGTGAATAGAGCACCGGCCCTGGAGTCAGGAGGACCTGAGTTCAAAACCGGCCTCAGACACTTAACACAAAAGCTAGCCGTGTGACCTTGGGCAAGTCACTTAACCCCAACTGCCCTCCAAAGAGCAAAAAATAAAAAAAAATTTAAAAAAATGGAAATTGTGCTTATCAGGAAGAAAATGAAGGAAGTAGAAAACAGAGAAGCTAATGCCACAGCAATATAATCTGTCACCCCTAATAGTTATAGTTATAAGCAATTTGACATTATCTATTTGAGTATCTATTATATGTTTTAGCATGAAATTTGAGGTACCACAATTGTTCTAATTATTTTATTTGAAATCATTGGCCTGTTTAAGAATGTCTTCCACTAAGTTCCATTTCATTTGGTCCTGAGGTGAGCCTGGGTTACCAATGACAATGCAAGTGGGGCCTGAGCTCTGGCAGGTTGTAACCAGCATGGAAAGGGTAAATTTAGGCCTGGCAATAAATTTGATGATAGTTCATTTTGAACCACTCCATTTAAGTTATGTAAGGCTACTTCCCAGAAGGTTGGACAACAAATGATTTATTTTCTGGATCAGAAATTCATGAGGCAGTCTCCGCTAAGGCATGAGGGAGTTGTGATCTGCTTCAGAGGAAGTACCGCCAGCTTTCATTGCTAAGAGATTGCCTGCTTAGCTATCCTTGAAAATGTCATCATTAACAACTCATACCTCATTACCTTCTACCTGTTTGTAATAAGGAGCACAATAACTCATCTCTTTCTAATTCAGTCAAAACAAAAGGTCTCAGTAAAAAGGGGCAGCAGTAAGACTTAAGGTAGTAGACTTTTGTTGACAGGGTTGGTCCTCCTTTATTCTAAACTGTCTTGTCCCTTGTAGGGGGACAACCCTATCTCTTTTCCCCAAACAATTTCACCTAATAGTCCTCAAAATTGGCATATAAAATTTAGACTTCAGAAGACACAGTATTGCATGCAACCCTCCAAGGGTGCTGAGGACATCAAAGCCTTCTAACCTGACAATTGTACCAGGATCCAGTGACTTGTACAGAAATAGTGGGAGGAACTTAAGGCAAGGATTCTTGACCTGCAGTTCATTAACTTGTTTATTTTTTTAATTCCTTAATGTAATTGGTTTCCTTTGTATTTTTATATATTTTATTTTATGCATTTAAAAACATCATTCTGATAAGGGACCCATAAGCTTCACTAGATTTCCAAAGGTTTCCATGATACAGAAAAGGTTTGGAATCTCTGACTTGTTCTTCCTGGGTTCTTTCTCTGTTAGGTAGACAAGTAAGAGCTGGCACTATTCTTTCCTTCAGCATCTCAGCAGCTGTCTCTCTGTCTGTCTGTCTATATCTTTGCCCTCCTTCCCTTTATACCTTTCTCAGTATCCTTTGTGGTCTCATGTCCTTAGGCCTATTGGCATCTAGAAAGAGAATTTAATTCATCCCCATTTGTGAGAATGCTTGTGTGACCATATCTTTAAGGTTACTGTTAAGCATTATATCTTTCATTTATAGAAATTGCTTTTAATTGATTTGAGGTCAAGAGACCTGAGTTCAAATCAGTCACACCATGTAAGGCTCTGGAGAAATAATTTCTTTTCTGTGGGATTCATTTTTCTCATTTAGAGAAAGAGACTAAACTAGATCATCGGATTCTTTTCAGTTCTAAAACTCTTTGTTTTCTATTTCCATAGTGCACAGAAATCTTAACCAGTGATCAAGAAGGCTGAGTTTGTGTCCCACATCTACCACTAACAAACTGAGTAACAATTGACATGTTAGGTAACCTCCCTGGGTCTCAGGTTCCTCAATCATAAAGTGAGGGGTTGGACAAGGTAGCCTCTAAGTTTCCTTTGAGCTATGGTTAATATGGTTTTACCAAAGGAATCAGTCAACTTATCACATTTGAAAGATCATAATATTATTAAGTTCACCAACATTTGATTTATACAGAATTTTTCACACATGAGTACTGATTACTCACAGTAACAAAACCACGGATCTTTAAAATATGAAATATTTGTCACAAAAATAATGCACACAGAAAATTGGTGTACTATATAAATGAGAGAAAAAGTTAATAGGATTTAAGCTAGAGTTGAATGAGTTCATTCCTTTCTCTGGATCTCAGTTTCTTCAACTGAGAAGGAGAACAAGGTTGGAGAATGGGAAAGTTGGGCAGCTAAATGGGAAAGAGATAGAATGTTGAGTCTAGAGTCATGAAGGCCTAACTTCAAAACCAGCATCAGACACTCCATAGCTATATGACCCTGAACAAGTCACTTAATCTCTGTCTCCCTCAGTTTTGTCATCTGAGAAACGGGGATAATAATGGCACCCACCTCTTAAAGTTGTTGTGAAGATGAAATAAGATTTTTTTTTGTAAAATATTTTACAAACCTTAAAGTATTATATAAATTCTAGCTATTATTATTTTGCTTCTGAGGTTCCTTCTGGCTCTTGATGCTATGCATTTCTTCACTTTACTAATGAAAAACAACTAAGAGTACTAATGAAAAACAAACCAGAGAGGTTGGCTCATTTCAAGTAATGCTTCACTGATGAGAAATAAACCAAGATGATCTAAAACCATTTTTTACTGTTTTTACTGGAGTGTACTCCCTCGGATACTCCATGCATGAGAGAAACACTGATCTACTGATTATTTCCTCAACCATTCAATCTTGGTCAAAATTATAGGGAAAGGAGGCATTTATTAGTATAACTATCAGATAGATACCTGAATATACTATACAAAATTTTATCGAAAAAGACAAGTAATTTATGCTAAAGAAATCATCAGACAGTGGTCTGAAGGTAAAGACTTTTAAGTCCCTCAGTGTAGCCTCAGGTACAAAACAGTAATTCGCTGAATGTTGATTATATGATGCCAGACCAATCTGCTCCATACATCTAGGCTTAATGCATATTTAGGCCTACCCACCATTAGCACTTTGAAATGCAAAGTAATGAATAAGTAAAAAAAAAGGTGTAGTCTGTAATTTGTAAGGGGCCTCTATCTCTGCAGACCAGAAGAGCTCTAAGCAGCTGTTGCCCTGATAATAATAGCTGGCATTTATACAGTTCATTTCTTCCTCAGGGATTAAACAGGGCTTAGAACTAAGAGACTCATTTCACTTGCCACTAAAATGGAGCCACCTCCAGGGAAAAACATCAGGTCTGCCTATGTGATTGGCACTTTGTATCAGTTTCCAAAGGAAATGTCTTTGTTCTACTTATACTTTTAATTTTTATCTTTTTTCCCCCCAAATGAACAAGTATATATTTTTTTCCAGCCACCTCCCCAATCCCCTCCTCATTAAAAAATAAAGAAAAAAAGAAGTGTTTTAAAAGATATGCAGAGTCAAAGCAAAACTAATATCTATATTGGCTGTGTCCAAAAATATATGTCTTCTGACTCCATCCCTGTCAGGAGGTAGGTTCTATTTAAAAGTAAGATGGAAGCTTGATGAGAAGGTACTCAGTCCTATAAAAATCTGAGGTAATAAAACTCACTTGCAACCTTTCTTGTTTCCCTCATATCACTGAAATTTACTCAAAAAGCTCGCAAAGGTACAACATTATCTCAATATTCTTAAAAATGAGAAAAAAAGCTTTGTTCCTCAAAACTGCTACATAAAGTCTCTCCTTTTCAACTGAGATTTATTTAGTGCAAAATTTGGTGTTAGTTTTGGTGATTATTTCCATTTACGACATTAACATCAAATTTTAGCAGCATTTTCAAAGACAACTGTGATAAATGATTATATCCTAAGGAAGGAAATAGAATATCCTAGCATCATTTCCAGTTCATGAACATACTTGGCATTCTCAGTACCCACACGTTTATTTTTTACTGTCTGTAGTCAGGCAAAGTTTTGGACCCATTTAGAGTTCAGTCAGATGTGACTGAAAGGCAAAGTAGGTGGATAAAGATTTGACATAAAGGTCACTTTTAGAATACTTAGCATGAAATAGCTTATGAAAAATGATAACATTTCAAGAGAATATGGCATGGTTGCTGGTGCCTGATAAAGGAAGAGAAAGTACCTGCAATGCAAGGAAGTAACTATTAAAGGGAGAAGAGTCAAATAGCTTTATTGATAAAGTGCTTTAAAGCCAACAAAGTACTTTACATATAGTATCTCATCTGATCCTTAAATCATCCATAATCATGAGTGCTCTTATTATTCCCATTTTACTGTTGAGTAAGTTAGACCTCAGAGAAGTCAAGTGATTTTGTGCAGGATCAAATATCTTGTAACCCCACCTGGGGCAAAATTTGAGTTTAGTTCTTTCTTTGAAACCAAGCTCAGAACTAGACTCCAGATTCTGAGTCTGTTTACTATATGTTATCTCTGTTAATTAAAGATCAACCTATACAAAATCTATCTTATCTTTTGTTGTTAATGTGGTTGATTAGTCAAGAAAAAGGAAAAAAAATGGAGCTTCTGGAATTTTTTTTTCCCCTGTGATGCTGTACTTGTTAGGGAATGAGAAAGATATTATGGGTTACAAAGGTTGATTATGTTTTCTTTTCATTAAGGGCAACTCAGTAGACTGCTTAATTTAAGCTTGGGCTCACTTCTGCATTCTTTACTAATTGTATCCTAGACACAACAATATCTAAAGGTAAGACTGAACTGCTTTTCAAGAGAAAGCCTCTTTTCCATTCTATCAGTCCCTGAACATTAACTGTGAAAATCTTAGGAAGTAATGAAAGTTGAAGTTGTCTCATTCAAATTGTGGTTTAGGAGCCTAATGTACCCTAGGTGGTTTCTCCAAAGGGACTGGTAGGAGGATGGGGGTGGATATTTATTGCACAAGATTCACACCAGAAGTAATTAGAAAAGAACTAGACATGTCTGTGACCATAAAATGACATTTTTAAGATTAATAACAAACTAATTAGAATGTCACAATTAAAAGTTAACTTTAAAGCTATGCCTGAACCCTACAATTTTCTGGTTCATGTTTTAATGGAAATATCTTAGTGAGAAAGAGACCATGAGCCAGAATGGGTAGAGTTCTGGTCTTAGAGGCAGGAAGATCCTAGTATTTTCTAACACAGTCATCATAATGAAGTCACTTATGCTCTTTGTTCCATGTGACTCCATAAGACTATGTTTTATATACCAGCCATTGATCTGAATTGGTGGAGAGAGTTCCTAAAACTGAGGAAATCAGTCAGGTCCAAAAAAAAATCACTTGTAACCATAAGACCGACAAAATAATAAATTCTCCTGACAGGCAAGGGGTGACAGTTTCTCTTTATTTCTATGCATTGTAGAAATGCAATTAGGGAACATGCAATTACAAAAAATAACTTCAATTTAATGATTACAAAAATGGTTTAAAAACCCTAATAAAAGCTCACAGAACTGAATTCTGCTCTTTCTAGTAAAAACCAGTTTATGTTAACAGAATAATGGTCTAATGAATTGGCTTTACAAAAAGTCAGCCTTACCATTTGTTTTCAATTTACTTTCAGGTCATGAAATACTATGATAAAAGTGATGATAATAATCCCAATGACAGAAATACATATCTTATGCTTGTACCTTATAATCTGTCACCGAATTAATCAGAGAATTACACAGCTTGATATTTGGAAAGGGCCTTAGAAGCCATCTAGTCCTACCATTTAACAAAGGAAGACTTTCTATAATATACTATAGAGATGGTCATCTAGCCTCTACTTGAAGACCTCCAGGCAAAAGAAACCCATAATTTCTTTTTTTAAAATAAATTAATTTTCTTTTTTACATCACTCATTTCCACAAGATTTTGAATTACAAGTTTTCTCCCCATCTTTCCCCTACCTACCACCTCAAAACAGCCATTCCACTGTATAGCCCTTCCCCTAATCTACTCTCTCCTATGTCCTCTCCCATAGCCCCTCTGACTTTCCAATAGGGAAGGATGGGTCTCCCTACCCCAGCACCTGTTTATCTTAATTCCCAGTTGCATGTAGTTAATAATAATAATAATAATAATAATATATATATGGATATATACATATATATTTTTAACATTTGATTAATAGAACTTTAAATTCTAGATTCTTTTCCTTCCTCCCTCATCACCCACCACCACTGGAAAGACAAGCAATTCAATACAGGCTGTATATGTGTAGTTGCACAGAACATCTCCACAATGGACATATTGTGAGAGACCGGTTATATGTCTCTCCTCTCTATCCCACCCCCCCATCTATTCTCTACCCTGTCCCTGTATCTATACAGAGGTGGGTACTTCCAGCAACCCTCCCTCCACCCTGCCCTCACTTCCATCATCCCACCTCTCATCCTCATCCTCCCTACTCTCCTGTGTGGTAAGATACCCAGTTGAGAGTTTATGTCTTTCCTTCCCTAAGCCAAATTTAATGAGCAAGGTTGAATCATTCCCTTTTGCCTTTCTGTTCTTGCCCTCCATTATAACAATTATCCCTAGCCTCTTCTACATGAGATAATTAACCCCATTCTGTCTCTCCCTGTCTCCTCTCATTCTAATCCTCTCCCACCTCAGAATTTCACCTTTGAAAGTATCGTCCCTTCCTATTCAATTGATCCTGTGCCTTGTATGTACACATATAAACACATACTCAGATATGTATTCATATGCATATATAAATGCTTCTATATAGATGTTTGTGTATGTATACATGTGTATATATATATATATATGATTTGTATTCCCTTAAACTATCCTCATATTGATAAAAGCTTCATAAATTACAGTTATCATTTTTTCCATGTTGGCATGTAAATAGTTCAATTTTGATAAGTTCCTTATGATTTCTTTTCCATGTTTACCTTCTCATGCTTCTTGTATTTGAGTGTCAAATTTTCTTTTTCAGTTCTGGTTGTTTCAGAAAGAATGTTTGAAAGTCCTCCACCTCACTGAATAACTATATTTTCCCCTGGAACATTATACTCATTTTTGCTGGGTAGGTGATTCTTAGTTTTAATCCTAGTTCCCTTGATCTCTGGAATATGATATTCCAGGCCCTTTGGTCCCTCACTGTAGCAGCTGCCAGATCCTGGGTTATCCTAATTGTGTTTCCACAGTATTGAAATTACTTTCTCTTGGCAGTCTGTAATATTTTCTCCTTGATCTGGGGACTCCAGAACCTGGCTATAACATTCCTAGGAGTTTTCTTTTGGGGATCTTGGGATCTTTTTCAAGAGGTGATAAGTGAATTCCTTCAAGTTCTATTTTGCTCTCTGGTTCTAAAATATCACAACAATTTTCCTTGAGAATTTCTTGAAGGATGCTTTCTAAGTTCTTTTTTTGAGCATGGCTTTCAGGTAGTCCAATAATTGTTAAATTGTGTCTACTGTTTATTTTCCAAGTCAGTGGTTTTTTTCAAGGAGATATTTCACATTGCCTCCTATTTTTTCATTTGTTTGGATCTCTCTAATAGTATCTTGATTTCTCTTAAAGTCATTTGATTCAATTTGCTCCACTCTAATTCTGAAGGAATTATTCTCTTCAGAAAGCTTTCAAGATTCTGTTTCCATCTGGAAAATTTGGCTTTTTACAGCATTTTTCTCCTCGCTGGCTTTTTGAGCCTCTTTTGCCATTTGGGTTAATCTATTTCTTAAGGTGTTATTTTCTTCAGTCAGGTTGTTGACTCTCTTTTCATGATTTTCTTGCATCATTCTCCTTTCTCTTCCCAATTTTTCCTCCACTTCTCTTACTGGTTTTCAAAATCCTTCTTATGCTCATTTATGACTTGTAGGCAGTTTACATATTTCTTGGCAGCTTTTGTTGCAGAAGTTTTGACTGTGTTGTCTTCCTCTCATTCCATGCTTTGATCCTTTTGTTCCCCCAAAAAGAATTCTAGAGTTTGATTGCTGTTCTTACTTTGCTTCCTTTGCCTGCTCATGTTGCCAGTGAATTACTTGACTTTTTGGATCTGTGGATCTCCGGTTCCAGAGGGGAAAGCTCTGTCCCAAATTGCTGGTGTTTTTGAAGCTGCCAGCATTATTGTGAGGCTGCTGCAGCCCCCACCAGCTTTGGCTCACTGAAAACACCCACCAAGAGCAGCACCCACATTCTGGATCCAGGCTGCTCAATGAAAGTGCACTTGGCCTCTGAACAACTGCTTGGCCCCCCTGTAGTCCACAGGCCATCAGCTTATGAAGCAGCCACATGGAAGCAGCTGCAGGGCTACCACTTCTGCCACTTCCTTGCCTTAGAGGCAGTTCAGCCTCTTTTCTCCCCCATATTTAGCAGAGTTCCACTGACCTTTCACTTAATCCTTATTTCTTATGGCTGGATAATTCTGGAAACTGCTACAGCTGCTGCTGATCCACTCTTCTGAAGGCTTCAGATGCATCTTGTCCTCTTTGCCCAAGGGCCAAACTGCAGTTTCAGGCTGGGCTAATTTCAGCTCCCAGCACTCAGCAATGAGCCCTTCCTGCCAAGTTACCTTCAGTGGGAGATGTGTTTTTTTGTTGTGAGTTTTGGAACCCTAAAATTTGTTTAGAGTCATATTTTATGGGTATTTGAGGTGGCTATGTGGGAGCTGTGGGAGCTGGTTGCTTCTATGCTGCTGAAACCCATCATTTCTTATGACATCTCATTCCACTTTGTCAGTGATCTAATTATGAGTAAGTTTTTCCCTAACATTAAGCCTGAATTTGCTTCTTTGCAACTCTCTCCCCTCATTCCTTGTCCTGTTCTTTGGGGCCAAACAAAATAAGTCTAAGCTTCCTCCACACAGCAGTCCTTCAAATGTTCAAAGACAGCTATGATGGTGGAGCCAAGATGGCATAGTAGAAACAGGACTTCCATGTGGCTTCAGCTTCTACCTCCTCTAATATATGTAAAAAATGACTCTAGATAAACTTTAGAGCTACAGAGCCCACAAAATGACAGAGAGAAACAAATCTTCCATTGAAGGAAGCCTGGCAGGCCAGCAGGAAGGGTCCATTGCAGCATGCTGGGAGACGAGCACAGTCCAACCTGAGCCATGGTTTTAGCCCCAGGGAGGCCCTGGCCAGCCGTGGCTGGAACAGACTTCGTGTGAGTAAATCACCAGCAGCTGTAGCAGGTACAGACTTCTCAACCCACAAATTCCAAAGACAAAGAAAAAGGTCAGTGTGGAACGTTGTTTGCATAGGGGGAGCGCAGTCTGGCAGCTTCATCTAGAGCAAGAAGGAGAGGAGGTGTGGTGGCTGCAGCCACTGCCATATGGCTACTTCTGAGCTTCTGGCCTGCAGATTGTAGGGGGACCAAGAGACCATTTAGAAGGTAATTGGTCTTGCTCTGACCTTCTTGGATCTGGGTCATGGTCTTGGGTGGTGGTCTTGGGATATGTGACCAGTGAGCCAGGGTATGTGGGAGCTATAGATATGGCACCCATCTAATAGCTCTGGTAGCTTCAAAAACCCCAGCGATTTGGGACATAGCTTTCTCCATTTTGGAAGCAGAGTTCTACCCTGGCAAAGAGCTCAAAAGTCAAGTAGTTGGCTGCCAATATGAGCAAGCAACAGAAGCACAAACAAACAATAGAATCCTTTTTGGGGGACAAAAAGGATGAAGGCACAGAGAAGAAGGAATACATTGAAGTCAGAACTCCTGTATCAAAAGTCCCCAGGAAAAATATGAACTGGTTACAGGCCATGTAGGAGTTCAAGAAAAAAAACTGAAAATCAGGTAAGAAAAGTAGAGGAAAAATTGGGAAGAGAAATGAGAATGATGCAAGAAAATAATGAAAAGCAAGTCTACAGCCTTATAAAGGAGACCCTCCAAAATACTGAAGAAAATAAAACCTTAAAAAATAAACTAACTCAAATGGCAAAAGAGGCCCAAAAAGCCAGTGAGGAGAAGAATGCTTTAAAAAGCTGAATTTGCCAGATGGAAAAAGAATTCCAAAAACTCACTGATGAGAATAACTCCTTCAAAATTAGATTGGAACAACTGGAAGGTAATGACTTTATGAGAAATCAAGATACTATAAACCAGATCCAAAAAAAAGAAAAAAGAAAAAATAGAAAGCAGTGTGGAAATATCTCATTGGAAGGACAAGTAGCCTGGAAAATAGATCCAGGAGAGATCATTTTAAAATTATTGGTCTGCCTGAAAGCCATGATCACAAAAGAGTCTAGACACCATCTTTCAAGAAATTATCAAGCAAAATTGCCCTGATATTCTAGAACCAGAGGGCAAAATTAAAATGGAAAGAATACACCAATAACCTCTTGAAAAGATCCCCAAAAGAAAACTCCTAAGAATATTATAACCAAATTCCTGAGTTCTCATGTCAAAAAGAAAATACTGCAGGCAGTCAGAAAGAAATAATTTGGGTACTGTGAAAGCACAATCAGAATAACACAAGATCTATCAGCTTCTACATTAAGGGATTGAAGGGCTTGGAATATGATATTCCTGAGGTCAAAGGAGCTAGGACTAAAACCAATAATCCCCTACCCAGCAAAACTGAGTATAATGCTACAGGGAAAAATGTGTTTATTCACTGAAATAGAGGAGTTACAATTGCATTCTTGATGAAAAAACCTGAGCTGAACAGAAAATTTGACTCTGAAATACAAGAAGCAAGAGAAGCTTGAGAAGGTGAACAGGAAAAATAAATAATAAGGAAATTATTAAAGTTGAACTATTTACATTCCTACATAGAAAAATGATAATTGTAACTCATAAGACTTTTTTCAGCATGAAGATAGCTTAAGGGAATATATATGTATTTATGTATACATACATAGGAGGATATATATATGTGTGTGTGTGTGTGTGTGTGTGTGTGTGTGTGTGCATGTGGGCATTTGTTCATGTATACATAGACAAGATGAGTTGAATATAAAGGGATGGTATCTAAAAAAATAAAATTAAGTGGTGAAAGAGGAATTTGTTAGGAGAAGGAGAAAGGGAGAGATAGATTGGGGTAAATTATCTCATATAAAAGAGGCAAGAGAAAACTGTTACAGTGGAGGGGGAGAGCAGGAAGGTGAAAGGGAATGGGACAACCTGATTCTCATTGAATTTGGCCTAAGGAGGGAATAACATACACACTCCATAGGGTATCTTATCCCACAGAAAATAGCGGTATAGGGGATAAAAGAGGGGTTTAGAAGGTAGGACATATTGGAGGAGAGGGTAGTTAGAAAAACATTTTTGAAAAGGGATTTTCTCAAAGGAGAAAATAGAATAAGTGGGGGGAGGGGCTGTATACAATGGAGGGAAAAATAGTCTTCCACAGTATAACTACTATGGAAATGATTTGGGTAAGTACACATGTACAATCTATATTGAATTGCTTATCTTACCACTGGGGCTGAGTGAAAAGGGAAGAAGGGGAAAAAGTGAGGAACTCACAGTTTTAAGAACAAATATTTAAAAAATTGTTATTTTTACATGCAACTGGGAAATAAGATATACAGGTACCATCATATAGAAACCCATCTTGCCCTATTAGAAAGTTAGGGAGGTGAAGGAGGAGGATATTAGAGAGAACAGATTGGGGAAAGGGGTATTCAGTAGGCTTGTTATTTTATGGTGGGGGGTAGGGGAAAGATGGGGAGAGAAAAAGTTATAACTCAAAATCTTGTGGAAATGAATGTTGAAAACTAAAAATAAATAATTAAAAAAGACAGCTATCTTGTTTATCAGTATTCTTTTCTCCAGGCTAAACATACTTAGCTTCTTTAACCAATGAGAAAGCATTATGTAATGACGGTGACAGTTATTATGTTAGGCTGTTTTTCAGATTCTTCACTACTTGTGATAAATCTATATACTGTAGTTGGAAGAGACAAAAGAAATGCCGAAAAGTATACATACAGTAAATACAAATATGATAGATGCAAGATAAAGTTTGGGGAAAGACACTATCAAACAGGGGGTTCATGAAAGATTTCATATAGAAGAAAATGCTTGAACTGAGCCTTTTCTAAAATTATTCTAAGAGGAAGAGATACAGAGGAAGTACATTACAAGTATGGGGAAAAAGTCAAAGTGGAGAAATAAAGATGGGAAATAGAGTGTAATTTGTGAGAAATATCAAGCAAGTCAAAATAACAGGACTGTTGAGTGCATGGAGGAGAAGAAAATATTGAAAACTAGAAACAGGAAGGGGCCAGGCTATAAATGCTAAACAGGGAACTTTTATATTTGATCCTGAAGGTCATAGGAGCCATTGGAGGTAACTGACTTTGGAGAGAGATATGGTCAAATCCTTGCTTCAGGAGAAAGGGCAGAAACTTAAGGAGCTATTGAAAGAGTTCGGGTTAGCCAGTAAAACTTAATGAATCTACCCTTTTGTATATGGATGCTCCATAAGGTAGAAACAAAATCCTGGACTAATTTATTTTCACATTAAGTTGTATCAATACTTCCATAAATAGTTTTCCATAAAAATACTTTCAATACTTCAAAATGATGAATTCATAATAAAAGTAAGCAATATTCAGATTGCTTTTACATGGCTTCCAAACCCTTCATAGCTCTTTTCAACAGACTTCTCATGCTTCTTAGAATGGTGAGCCCATAAGCAAGTACTACCCTTTTCAAACACATTTGTTTGGACTAAGCTTGGCAGTGAATGATGTTGCCTCTTCTATAGAATTCAAAAGATGCTAGTGATAGCTCATATTTATAAAGTACTTTGAGGTTTGTATAGCACTTTACATGTACTTTCTCAGTGTATCCTTGCAATAACCCTGGGAGAGAGGCATTATTATAATCCTTACTTTATAGATGGGGTAACTGAAGCTGAAAGAGATTAATGAACTTGCCCAGGGTCACACAGCTATGTAAGGATTTGAATTTAGGGCTTCCTGACCTTAAGCCAAACACTCCATCCATCATCATTTAGCTCCCTATTTTCATTCAGCTAAATGTTTCCATTCAGTGAAACATCTCTCTTTTTGACATTTTTGCCCATGAGTCTAAGACCTGTCAGGGTACAATGCACTGGTATGTTGAGGCATAAATGCCTTGTAAAAGAAGCTCATTTTCAATTTCTGTTACAAAGTTCTCCAAATGCTGCATTTCTATTAATATAACAAACAAATATCAGTCTGTATATCACAAAGAAGACATAATTAAAAATAAATCCTCAACTCTTTAATCTCACCTCATATGTTAGTTCTACTTGTACAACATTTCTTATGTATATTTCCTTCATTTAAGGAAGCAAAAAAACTACCTCCCACAAAACTACCCACAAAACTACCTCCCTGGTTCACACCCTTATGACTCGTTTCCTAAACTATTGGAACAGTCACCTTATTGGCCTTTCTATCTCCATTCTTAATGCTCTCCTTAGCTCAAGTCTCTGCCCTCTCCAATCCATTTTCCACATCGTGGGCAGAATAAGGATTTGCCTACAGCACTAGTCTGACCACATTGCTCCTCTCTTCGTTAAAAACCAGTGGCTTCTTAGGATCTCTAAGATCAAATACAAACTATTCAGTTTTAACAATTAAGACATTATTGATAATTTTGGAGAGAATAGTTTCAGTTATGAGGTCAGAAATCAGAGTGCAAAGGTTGAAGAATGAGAGGAGAGTGGAGTAGTGAGTAAAGGCAATTAATTCAGGCCCTGCCCCATCCAATTTAGTTGTCTGAGAAAGGGAGAAGAGATATAAGATGCTAGTTTGAGGGAGATGATATGGTGTAGTAAAGTATTTTTTCTTAAGACCAGGGGTGTGTTGGGCATATTTGAAAGTAGCAGGAAAAGAATAAGAATGTGGGAAAGGGAATATTATATAATAAATTTGTAAACATAGGCCCCTGATTGTGAGGGGCATGGCTTCTTGAGCTATAGATTCAGGGAGTGTGGCAATGTGGGTGGGAAAAAGTACAACTTGATGTTCACTATCTTCTAACTCTGGGATTATTATCTGTGTGTATGTGAGTGTGTGTACACACTTATTGTTTTGGTTTTTACTTGTATTTTTTGGTACCTTGAGCTAAGGAGAGCGTTAAGAATGGAGATAGAAAGGCCAATAAGGTGACTGTTCCAATAGTTTAGGAAATGAGTCATAAGGGTGTGAACCAGGGAGGTAGTTTTGTGGGTAGTTTTGTGGGAGGTAGTTTTTTTTTGCTTCCTTAAATGAAGGAAATATACATAAGAAATGTTGTACAAGTAGAACTAACATATGAGGAGAGTTCACTCTAGATGGTGGTAAGAAATAACCAAATTAAAGGATATATGCACATTCATATGCCAACTATACAAATACATACACATGTGCACCTGCATTTCTTATGCATATTCCTTGGGTCCATGGGTTTCACAAGACTGGAAAAGGGATCCTTAACACAGAAAAGGTTAAAAAGTCCTCATCTACAGGCTTGTGAACTTGTGAACTTTTTGAGCATGGGTGGCAAGGTCAGATTTGTGCTTCAGTGACATTACTTTGGTAACTCTAATAGATCAAAACAATCATGAGGGAAATTGGTTTTTAAATATTTTAAAATGAATATCCATTCTAGCTGTAAATTTAAAGTAGAAATGGAACTTTTTAACTGCTAGGAAGGAGGTATGAGCTGAATCTATCTATTCAAGAAATATTCAATAAAACAAGATACTAGTTGTGAAAATCTGAAGATGGGAGGTTAGGTCAATATGTTATATGTGTTTAATTAGTTCCAAAACAGGGATTAGGGTGACACTGCAGCTGGGAAGGCAAATGGATGATTTTTAAAAACATGGAAATATGTTCTCTTTGGATTTGCTGCTTTGAATTCTAAAGAATAGCAAGGAGATCTGAGTACATTGTACTTTAAAGAGGCTCACAACTCTAATCTCTTTGAAGGCTCAGGAAGATGGAGAGTGTTCAGTAACAAGTTTTCTCAAGCTTTTGCTCACTTTTGAAGTCTAACTTGTACCTACTGTGGCTATGTAACACATGGAACTTTGGAAAAAATGAAGTGACTAAGACATTTTTCTACATAAGTCTGAGGTCAGAGCACACACTGAGTGGGTTAAGCTTTCAAATCTGGAGTCCTGTATAACTTGGAGACTTGAGAGTGGCCATTCTGGTAACTTATCAATGAAATACCAAGCTTGCTCATTAACTTCTGAGGACACAGCATTGGCACCCGGATTTGCATCAAGAGAATACAAACTTTGCCACTGAATAGTGAAATTCAATTTATATCACATAGTTATATTAGTATGCATTCAGGTTTGTTTACTCTTATACTTTAGCAAGAATTGGTTTGGTTAGTTTGATTTATGTTAGGTTACGGATTTTTTGTATTTAAATTCAATAGCAATCATTCATAGAAAAGAGAGGGGACATATTATAGCATACAGAGAACCAGCACTGAAATCAAGAAGATTTAGACTCAAATGCTAGCCTTTGAGATATATACATATATACACACACACACACATATACACATATACATACATATACATATATGTATATATACATATACATCTTCTCTCTGTGTGTGTATGTGTGTGTGTATATATACACATACATATCAACTTCTCAGGGCCCTTGGCTGGAATCTAAGAGTTTAAGATGCTTGACTATTTGATAGGGATAGCTTCCACACTGGAAATTTTTTAGACATTGGAAAACCCAGACTAGATACACATATTCTGACCTAAGTATGTACACATACACACACAGACTAAAATATTTCAAAAGGATCATCAAGGTAGTTGTCCATCACAGAACATACTTTTGACACACCAAGGGTTACTTTAAAATCTGTGTGATGGAATGGCTAGCATTCTAGTTTCTGCATTAGAAAGAAATGGATTTGCATCCTGACTCAAATACTTACTGTTTGTTCCTGGTTCAAGACATTTAACATTTCAGAGCCTCAGTTTCCTCATATGTAAAATGGGAGTGATTATAGTATCTACCTCACAGAGTTGTCATGAGGATCATATGATCATGAGATCATACATTTAGAACTGGAAGAATCCTTATCGTTGTTTCTGTTGAGTTATTTCAGTCATGTTCGACTCTTCATGATCTCATTTTAGGATTTTCTTGGCAAAGATACTCAAGTGGTTTGCTATTTCCTTTTTTTTCTTTTTGCTTTTTGGAGGGCAGTTGGGGTTAAGTGACTTGCCCAAGGTCACACGGCTAGTTTTTGTGTTAAGTGTCTGAGGCTGGATTTGAACTCAGGTACTCCTGACTCCAGGGCCGGTGCTCTACTCACTGTGCCACCTAGCCGCCCTTTGCTATTTCCTTTTCCAGCCCATTGTACAAATGAGAAAGTGAAGCAAGCACAATTAAGTGACTTGCCCAGGGTCACACAGCCAGTAAGTGTCTCAGACTAGATTTGAAATCATGAAGATGGGTCTTGATTCCAAGCCCAGTGCTCTATTCAATGAGCTTGTTTTATATATAAAGAACCTGAGATCTAGAGAGATTAAGTAGTTTACAGAATTTTAATATAAATATAAAGGTAACAAATGAAAGATGTAAGATAGAAACTTGGGCCCTTTGACTTTAAAGCCAGAGCTTTTCTCCCTGCCTCAAATAAGCTAACATGAAGATGATTATGGCATTTATATAGCACTTATGTGTTAGACCCTGTGCTAAGCTCTTTTAAAACATTATCTCATTTGACCCTTACAACAACCCTAGGAAGCAGGTACTATTATTATTCCCACTTTATAGTTGAGGGAACTTAGGCAAACAGAGATAAAATGACTTGCCCAGAGTCACACAACCATTAAATGTGAGAGACCAGTTTGAACAGAGGGTTCAGGCCCAGAGCTCTGTCCACTGGGCCACCTAGCTTCCCCTAACATATCAAAATGTATACAAAATTTAATTTGCCGTATGATTATCAATTGTTATTAACATAATGATGCCAGACGTAAAACACTTATTTTCTGAGAAAGTGGAGATATGAACTTGAGGTGAGGCAACATGGCATAACGAGAAACCATATACATTGGAATTGGGATCAGAAGAACTGAATTTGTATTATTTCTCTAACAGTGAATAGTTAGGCAAGTTACCTCATGTCTCTGAACATCAATTTCTTCATCTATAAAATAGTATATTATTTTAAAAAACCAGTCTTAATCATTTGGTCATTGTGGGGCAAGTGTTTCAGAAACCATAATGTGACCAAAAAAAACAAAGAATGGATAGAACCAGTGTGGATCATTCTATTTTGGCCTATGTTACATCATCATCTAGTTACATTGAATTGCAATTTTGTGTGTTATTCCAATCTCTCTTCAAATGCTCTTATGAACTGCTCTTCATAATTTTCCACTCTGAGAAAAAATTATAAAAAGATTCTGCCTTAATCCTTTTATGGAGTAGAAATGAAAAGCACAGGAAAAGCTAAAATTATCCATGCTTTTGATAATGGAAATGTTTTTTGTATAACCAGAAGGTGAAGTATAATGTATAAGTGTAATTATAGGGGAAACCCTAAAAACCAGAAAGAAAAATGAAACAAAAGGTGCGGCATGTATTTTGTTTTGTCATTTTTTTGCCTCCATTTGTTGCATGAACTTGTCAGAAAACAAGCCATAGGAAAGAGATACGGATCCAGAATCACTGATCACTTAAACATGATTGCAATTAGAGTTATGAAGCAGGATTAGAGCACTTTCTTCCCAGGATGTGAAATAATGGAGACTGAGAGAGGATATAAGAATATGCATGAATGGCTGGAGGCAAAAATACATGACATCTCTTTTCCTCTTTAAGAGATGTGCCAAAACGTTAGGGGAAGGCTTGTCTCACTGATGAGAAGTCAGGCTTGAAGAAAACTCTGAAAATCACCCTATACAGTAGTAAAAGCCTTAAAATAATAGAAATCCAACCAAATTTGGTAAAGAAATGTTTAGCTCACAAAAATAGTTGGTGAGGAAGGTTTAGAAAATCTGTCTCATTCCCCTCTATTTTCACAAAGGCAGCTGTTCTTTAGTCTGACACCGCTTTAGCGTAAAAACAGCATTTGGTTGATCATTTTTCACTAGTTGCAGTTTAGTCATGACAGAGGATGCAGATGCAAAGTTTCATATTACCCTCCTTTTTCTTTGAGAAATTAGTTTTAGAGGACATCAGTTGTTAAATGGAATTGATACATGGCCATAAGGTTAGGCACAAGTTATGGTTCCTTTGACTGCATCTTTAGTAACAACAACAGCAACTAGAACATGTGTGTGGATGTGTGCATGAACACACACATAGTATGAGAGGCTAGTGGATAGAAGCATAACCTTGGAGCTAGGAAGACTTGGGTGCAAGTCCCACCTTTGGTACATGTTGACTTATGAACAAATAGTTTACACTCTCAAAAGGATTACATTCAGGTGCATCAAGGAGGAATATAGCAAGTATGCTGATAAGCAAATTCAGGGAAAAATGAGGAGGGAAAGAAACACTAGCAATTAGGGGTAACAGGAAAGATATCATGGAGGAAGTGATACTATAGTCTTAAAACTAATGTTTTTAGGAGGTAGAGGTGAAGAGGGAGTGCGTACAAGGCAGGAGGGATGGCCAATGCAAAAGTATAGAGATGAGATACAGATGTTGTGTTTTAGGAGGAGTTATTATGTTGGTTTGGCTGGTGCATGGAGTCCATAAATGAATGAAAAAAATTATTCAGCACTTACTATATGCCAGGCATATTATTTCACCTGTTATTAGT
>CM053599.1:159101992-159131526 GCA_028646575.1 Pseudocheirus occidentalis | reverse complement strand
TTCCCATTACCATTACAGGTGACATTAGAGGTCAGATTCCAAGGAAAATGGGATTAAGGGTGAGAAGCAGACAGAGGCAATCCAGAGGTAACAGACAATGGACGGCTAGGCTAGGTTAAAGGTAAGAGAGGTTTAGGCATATTGACAATGGAAGGTTTTTGGCCTCTGGGGAACACCAGATCAAGTGGGAAGATTTAAAGGGGTTCTCAGAGCCTATACCCCATCACAATCATTCTGGAAAGCAAAATCCAAAAAGCTATTAATGTGTCCATACTCTTACCATTATTAGTAGGCTTATCCTGAATATTTTTCTTAAGTAGGAAAGGAACCATATGTACAAACATTTTAAAAAGTATTTCAAATTGTAGCAAATGACTAGATGCAATGTGGACAACCACTGCTGGACTGGACAAATTATGGATGTGAATGTATTAAAATATGATTGCATAATAAGAAAGAGACAGTTACTCACTTGATAAATGGTTAGAGGATATGAACAGGGAGTTTTCAGATGAAGAAATCAAAGCTTTTTAGACATATGAAGAAGTGCTCTAAATGACTTTTGATTAGAGAAATGAAAATTAAAACAACTCTGAGGTACCATCTCATACTCATCAGATTGGCTAATGAGGCAGAAATGGAAAAATGATAAATGTTGTAGAGTATGTGGGAAAAGTGATATACTGTTCATGGAGTTGTGAACTGATATAACTATTCTGAAGGGCAATTTGGAACTATTCTGAAAGGACAACTGAACTGTGTATACCTTTTGATCCAGCAATACTACTACTGGATATGTATCACAAGGAGAACATAAAAAGGGAAAAGAAACTACATGTGCAAAAATGTTTATCATAGGGGCAAAGCCAAGATGGTAGAGTAAAAGCAGGAACTTGTCTGAGCTCCTGCTCCATCCACCTCCAATACCTGTAAAATATGACTCTAAACAAGTTTTAGAACTACAGAATCCACAAAGTGACAGAGAGAAACAAATATCCTGCTGAAGGCAGCCCAGAAGGCCCACAGGAAGGGTATATTGCACTAAACTGGGAGCTGAGCACAGTCCCTCATCAGCTGCCTGGGCCCAGACTCATGGCAGCCCTTACCAGTGGCACAGACTGGCTAGAGAAGACTTTAGGAAAGTGAATCACTAGCAGCTGTGGTGATTCCTAGATTTCTTAACTCATAAATGCCAAAGAGAAAGTAAAAGTTCAATAGGGAACTCTGTTGGAACTGGGTGATTGAAGAGTGTGATCTGGCCCCTGTCCCCAGGGCAAGAGGTGGCAGAAGCACAGTAGCTGTAACTGCTGTCACATGGCTATCTCTGAAGTTCCTGGTCTGCAGATTGTAGGGGGAACAAGTGACCATTGAGAGGGTAATCAATTTTGCTTGGACCTGCTTGGGTCTGGGTCAGTGTCTTGGGTGGTAGTCCTGGGGTATGTGGCCAGAGATTGTGGTGGCTGTAGAGAGGGTGCCCTCCTCATAGCTCCAGCAGCTGCAAACCCCCAGCAATTTCTGACACAGCTCTCTCCACTCTGGAAGCAGAGTTCTACTATGGCAAAAGCTCAAAAGGCAAGTAATTGGCTGGCGTGATGAGCAAGCAGCGGAAGCATAATCAGATCACAAAATCATTTTGGAACCAGAAGAAGTCAACAAAGTCAAAACTCCTGCATCAAAGGCTTCCAAGAAAAATATGAACTTGCTACAGTCAGTCCATGGAGGAACTCAAGAAGGATTTTGAAAATGAAGTAAGAGAAATGGAGGAAAAATTGGGAAGAGAAATGAGAATGAGGTAAGAAAAATCATGAAAAATGAGTCAACAGCCTGCTAAATAAGACCCTCAAAATATTGAAGAAAATAATGCCTTAAAAAATAGACTGAATCAAATGGCAAAAGAGGCCCAAAAAGCCAGTGAGGAGAAGAATCCTTCAAAAGTCAAATTTCTGAGATGGAAAATGAATTTCAAAAACTCAGTGAAGAGAATAATTCCTTCAAAATTAGATTGGAGCAAATGGAAGCTAATGACTTTATGAGAAATGAAGATACTATAAAACAGATCCAAACAAATGAAAAAAATAGAAGACAATGTGAAATATCTCATTGGAAAAACCATTGACCTCGAAAAATAGATCCAGGAGAGATCATTTAAAAATTATCAGACTACTTGAAAGCCATGATGTAAAAAAAGAGCCTAGAAATTATCCTTCAAGAAATTCTCAGGGGCGGCTAGGTGGCGCAGTGAATAGAGCACCGGCCCTGGAGTCAGGAGTACCTGAGTTCAAATCCGGCCTCAGACACTTAACACAAAAACTAGCCGTGTGACCTTGGGCAAGTCACTTAACCCCAACTGCCCTCCAAAAAGCAAAAAATAAAAAAAATAATAAAAAAAAAAGAAATTCTCAAGGAAAATTGCCCTGATATTCTAGGACAAGAGGGCAAAATAGAAATGGAAAGAATTCATGTATTGCTATTTGAGAAAGATACTAAAAAGAAAAGTACTATGAATATTATAGCTAAATTCCAGAGTTCCCAGGTCAAGGAGAAAATATTGCAAGCAGTTAGGAAAAAATAATTTGAGTATTGTGGAAACAATCAGGATAATGTAAGATCTAGCAGCTTCTACATTAAGGGATCTTAGGGCTTGGAATATGTTATTCTCCAGGTACAAGGAGCTAGGATTAAAACCAAGAATCACCAATTCAGCAATACTGAGTAAAATGCTTCAGGGGGAAAATATGGTTATTGAATGAAATAGAGGACTTTCAAGTATTCTTGATGAAAAAAAAAAGCTGAAAAATATTTATAGTAGCTTCTTTTCACAGTGGCAAAAATTGGAAATTAAAAGAATGATCATCAATTGGGAAGTGATTGAACAAGGTGTAATATATGAATGTAATAAAATCCTGTTGTGCAAGAAGAAAGGATGAACAGGCAGATTTCAGAAAAACCGGGAAAGACTTGTATGAACTGAGGCAAAGTGAAATGAGCATAGTAAAAACTTAAAAATTTCAACAAACATGAACATTTTAGTAGGTACACAAAAAGACATAACAGAGTATTATACTTACAACTATAAAGTTGTTAGGTGGTTTGGTTTTTATTAATTTTATTCATATAATTTCATTAGCAATTCATGTTCATAAATAGAAAATTTTGTTATGTGCAACTCTTTCCCTTTTCCTGAGAGCCTGGCTAATCTCCCCAGAAATAAATGTAACTGGACTATTTTTTCAATTGATAAGGGATCAAAAATATTAGTTTTTAAATAAGAATTACAAATCACAGATGGCCAATAAAAACATCCTCTAAATCCCTAATAGTAAGAGACATATAAATGAAGATAATTCCAAGATAATTCCCACTAAGCAAAGGGGCAAAGGGGAAAAAATAAGGTAGGGACTATCGAGGCATGAGGGTCTGAGAGTGGGAAGAGAAACAAATAGATGCCCTCTTGGTAGAACTTTGAAGTGTTTGAAATTGTACAAGAAAAATGACTGAATAGTTTATAACCTCTTGAAATCACATTTGAATGAATGTTCGGATTGTTTTTGTCCATTACTTGATATACTTCTCTGAAGCTCATATAGGTCCTTGCCCAACCTCCACTTAATGGTTACATTTTGGACCCTACTGGCTCAAAGTGAATGTCAATAGCAACCGTTTCTCTTTAGACCAGTAACCAAGATCCCCTCTCAGTTTTTTTCTTTTTAATTAAAGGGGACATCCCTTGACTCCTTTTTTTTTAAATATACCTTCAACTCTTTTAAAAAAAACAATATATGTTTATATTTATTTATTTACTTTTAGTTTACAACATTCAGTTCCATAAGCTTTCGAGTTTGAAATTTTCTCTCCCTTCCTCCTTTATCCCTTCTCCCCGACTTCCCCCCAACCCCACCTCTCATGGTGGCATGCAATCCTGTATAGGTTCTACAAATACCTTCACATTACACATTCCTTGACTCACTTTTTAAAGAGGTCTATTAACCGAATGGGCATTACCTCACTCAAAGTGACAACATGTAAGGGCCTAAAAGGGTCAAGGTTTCCCATTGCATCCTGGGCCAAATCCAATCATCCTGATGAATATCTGGTCACTGGACCCAGATGACTCTGGAGAATGAAGTGAGGCTGGTGACCTTGCACATACCTCTCTCCCTCAAATCAAAGTCAATTGGAAGTCATGTCATCATTTCCCGGATACCATGGTTCTCTTCAAAAATGGTCAAACACAACACCCCCCAAGGAATGTAAGGGAGGTGTGAGGAAGGGCATGGAGGGATGGAAGAAGGGAAGGAAAGTAAGAGTGGGAGAAGAGAGGGAAGAAGTGGGGGAGAGGAAGGCAGGGAGGACAAAAGGAAAGAAAAAGGGAGAGGAAAGAAAAGAAGGAAAGGAGGGAGGAAGAATATTAGGACAGAATATTGTATGCATTATCAGACAAGGTATTTCTATGAAGTGGTTTTGCTTTCACTTGTCATATGGGAGGGCAGAGTCTTGGGAGGTGAGGATGAGAAATGACTACAGTGAAATGATAAAAGATATAAAAATGGATTAATAATAAATATGGTGGGGGTGGCTAGGTGGCACAGTGAATAGAGCACCATCCCTGGAGTCAGGAGGACTTGAGTTCAAATCTGGCCTCAGACACTTAACACACACACACAAAACTAGCTCTGTGACCTTGGGCAAGTCACTTAACCCCAACTGCCCTCCAAAAAAAAATAATAAATATGGTAACTTGATATCCAGGATGTGGTCCATTAAAAAATACATTTCATAAATGATCTTTTTTAAAACATCACTTTCATTTTCCAATGACTTTCGACTCTACCAGAATAGAAGCCTCCTTTGCAACAAATAAATTTAATCAATCAAAAACAAACAGAGAACACACTGGCCATCTCTTTATTTCTGTCTTAGTCTATACTTGTAGTCCACTACCTCCCTTTCCAGATGCAAGCCATGTTATATGTAAAATAAAATTACAAAGAGACCTTTTTGATATACTTTAAAAGGGGCCAAGATAGATTCATCTCATGCATATTTTCTGGCATAGAGAGCTATCTTTCATTTGGCTCCACTGTACCATAGAATAAAATGACATATTTCTTTTCTTTTATATTCAATTCATGACTCTCCACACATCTCAGAGAATTGTGTTGTCTCTACTCCACTGCAGTATTCACTGTGCTTGAATTTTAAGGTTCATTTTTTTCTTTAAATTTGGTTCAAAGAGTTTGACTGCTCCCAGTTTCTTCCACACAGGCCTGGATATTTATTTATCTTTTATTCAAATGAGTTGGTTTGTTTGAATGCTCTCAGACTCAATCTTTTTCCATAACCAAGGAAAGCAAAAGCAGCAATGGGTTTGGGTATATTTTTAAAATATAATCTTTTATTTTGATTGCAGCTTTGAAAGGAACTGCATCATGCTATTCCTCACGTCTTGAGGATCGTCAAGTTAAAGAAGAAAGGTTCACACACAAAGAAATTCATAGATGTTCTTATCTTCAAATATGAGAGTCGACTTGGCATGGCATTCCATCTTTCTCTGATTTCTATTAAATCCATTCAGAATGGGATTCAGTGGACTAGACTCTCTATCTCATCTAGAGATATAAACCTTGGTGGCATCAGAATCTTATGAAAAAAGTCTGCATGTACTGATAAACAATTATCACTGGGGTAAAAGGAGGAAAAGATAAGGACTGGGTCTATCAGAGGGCAAAGACATTAAGATTCATTTTCACTGTTATCTGGACAGCTCTGCTGCCCATGCAAACCTACTTCTGAAGGAAAGAAAAAATGAGAAAAGCATAAGGGAGATTATATTTCTTGAAAACATTTATCAATCAAAGCAAAGATCTCTGAAGGTAAAATTGAAAACAATCACAAAATATGTTTTAAATCGAAAAAACAAGCCACAGGAAACACAGGTGCCATTTGAGGGTCACACACACATACACACACACATGTGTAGAGGTGCGCACAGACAGACACACATATACACACCCTTATCCAGAGAGGTAAAACCAGAAACAATAAACAAACTACAACCTGAGAGCGAGAGAGATGGAATATGAAAGGGAGGAGTAGTGCAGAGACTGCTTTTACAAATGATTTGAGATTAGAAGACTTTGTACTGCTTGTATTCAGCTACTGAGAATAACCTGGGAAATTTATAGAATTGCATAAAGCCTCTTGTATGTTATCAAAACCATGAAAAATAGAACATAAGCTCTACTCCAGGGACTAAGTAAGATCTTTTATTAGGGAGACTTTAAGTTGCCTAGGAAATACATTTTTAATAATGAATATGATAAGGGTGCATATTAATTCAGAACAACCTTTTTTATTCATGGTATGCATGATATTTTTTGCTTCCTCTCCCAAGCCCAAGACCCTGCAGTGATTCACAAGAGATTTATAAGCATTATTAGGAAGTGCCTGTACTTTGAACTCCTTATCAGTATACCTGGCCTGAAATGGGAAATGATCAGGGAGAGGCTTGTGGAGGCTTACTGCAAGAAAAAGAAATACTAAAAATGTGTCTGTAACTTCAGCTTCAAAGATATCATAGGATTACAGAATCTTAGGGTTACAAGGGATCACAGTGGTCAACGAGTTCAACTTGTTTGAGAAAAAGAGTCCCCTCTGCAACATTTAGGACAAATAACCTTCCAAACAATTGCCCTAAGAAGCTTTAGCAAGGAAGAACCCAATACCTTATGAGGCAACTTGTTCCACTTTGAGATAACTAAAAGGAAGTATTTTTTCTTAAGCCTCTCCCCTAAATGTGTCTCTCTGAAACTTCTACTCGTTGCTCCAAATCCTTCCCTCTAGGTCCAAGAACAATAATTTTAATTCCTCTTCTACATGATTGTTCTTCAGATTCTTATATGATCACAAATTAAGAGCTGGAAAGACTCTTAGAGGCTGTCAAGTACAACTCTTTACCCCTAAGTCCAGGAGTTCACAGCTGGAACATATCTCAGTAGAGCACCCTATCTACTTCTTCAGAAGTTCTAAACCCTTTTGACTTTAGGACTCATTTACACTATGAAAACTGAGTCCTTCTCAAAGAGCTTTTGTTTACCCAAGTTAAATCTATCAAAATTTAGCATATTACAAATTAAAGCAGTGAATAGAAACCTGGACTTGAGATCAGAAGAGATCTGAGTTCAAACCCAGCTTTGGAAATGTATGAGTTCTGTGACCCTAGACAAATCACTTAACCACCTTGTGCCTCAGTTTACACATCTGTAAAAGGAAGATAATAATAGTACCTTCCTTCTGGGGTTGTTGAGAGGATAAAAGGAGATAATATTAAAAATCACTTTGCAAGTCTTAAAACGACATGTAAAAGTTAGCTATTATTGTTGATAGCAAAACATGGACTTTTTATGAAAGTACTTTTGACTTCACAGAGCCCCTGAAAGGACATTTTCCTTCAGGGGGCCCTGGATCATACTTTGATAAGCAGTACACTCAATACTCAACACTCAACTTAAAGATAACCATCAAAATAGAAACAAAGATTTATAGATGGGAGGGAATTTCAGAGTCATCTAGCCCAAATCTTTCATTTTACAGGTAAGAAAATTGAGACTCTGAGAAATTTAATGATTAGTCCAAGGCCACATAGCTAATTGCTATGGTAATGGGAATTTGAAGATCTTCCCTGTTCCTTAATAGGCTGAATGTAACACATGCAGCTTGTGGTGGGAGGAGTTTGCTGAACCAGTGGAGGAAGAAGGGTGGAGCAGAGCTGAGAGGAAGCTGGGAGTCAGAGCAGTTAGAATGGAGGGAGGAGAGAGGATGTAGGCAAGCTAGTATTGTAAATGTTTGTGGAAAGATTTTGGGATGGTGTTACTTCCTACAGTGATAAGTTATATTACCTTCTTTGTTGTTATGATGGATTTGGTTTTCTGGTATTGGGATTCAGCTTTCTGGTATCTGAATAAATGCCTTGCTTCTGTCTTATATATGTAGAGCCTGTTATATTTTGCAATTCAGAAATATGCTGGTATATTTATAGTCACCATTGGTTCTGTGAATATTGCCTTGGTAATTAAGTGAGACAGTTAGGATTTGAACCCAGGTCCTCTGAATCCAAATCCCCCAATCTTTCTATTGCAATATGGTGCCTCCTATGTAAACACCGGAGTGATATGTAGGTAAGCATTTAACATCTGGTTCCCTGGGGGGAAAATATATAGACAATATACTTTTAAATTTGATTTGTAGCACTAACATTTTCTGTATCACTTTCTTAAATCTAGGCAATCAACAAAATAATAAATCAAGTCTTGACTTGTGATGTTTGCCAGTTTCCAAGATATAAATGCTTCCACTGACCAATTTCACAATCTGCTGAGAATAGCACAAGCTGGCTCCAGCATAGCATTGTTCTTAAACCATCATTCTTCAGTTTCTTAAACTGATCCTCATGTGACATCACCTTAAAGTTCTTCACACTTTTAATGCTCCCAAACTTATCAATATCCTTCCTAAAACATGATGCCGTAATGAACACAATATTTCAGATATGGTCCAAGTGTAGAGTATAGTGAGACTAGTCACCTCTTTAGTTTTAGAGATTTCTTACCCTAGGGCCTCTTCTCAGAATAATGGTTTTAAATGAACAAAAGAAAAAACCCAGGATTACAAAGGAAACTAGTTATATTGCAATTGTTATCACACTATTAAGAGTTAAGTTAAGAAATTTTAGAACAGACTTTGAAAATTAGTTCAGGGGAAAGCAAAAGCTTTTTCTGAGCTCAATGACAGGTTGGTCAACTACAGTTCCAGTGTGTATTCCAATGCTTCTCTAGTTCAAGACAGCATGTAAAAAATGTTATTTTAATGATGGCACTGGGCACAACAACACATTGTAAGGGGAAATCTAACTCAGAACAGATTGGACTTGGCCAAACTATGATAGAAGCTGCTTCCCCTCCACAGATTGTTCTCTCTTTTCCTCAGCTTCCCACCAACCCCCAGGAATAATGATAGGACCAGATAAGTTATACTTAAGAGCACCAAGGGCAAAAAAAAAATCTTACCAAAAATGCACCTTTTTGTTATAATTACATGATATATTAAAAGTTTTATAGAGTTTTGTTTGGGTAAGGATTTTCTTTTTTAAGGGATTGGGAAGAGCTTGCCCAATAGCCAACAAGTGTCCATCACCTGTTTCTCTCACTGTCCCTGCATTCCTTGATCACTGACCACAAAGAAGCAAACTACTCCATACTTGTGTTCTCTTATCACTATCCTCCACAACCTTATCCCATCCATATCTCACTCTGACTCTGCCCACCCCTTTTACTCCTCTGCCTGCTGGAATTCCCATTCCTTAGAGGAGTAGCTTTCCTTTGTTCTGAATTTTCCCTAACACTATTTTCCCCAGATGACACTGTCTCTCTGGGTCATCCTCTCCAGCACTGGCCCTACCGACATTCACAGCCTGACTGACTGGTTCTGGAAGGGGAATTGGAAGATCTTTTTTTTCTACTGCTATTTTTATAATTGCACCTTGGTAGCCATCACCCGAAAATCTTTCCTCATTTAAAATCTTCCAACCGATGCAAATCATGTGTACTATACCCTGATCTTTCTTCTTTTCTCAAAGAGTTCAGAAATATTCAGCTTCTTCCTATTTATATAATAGTTCTTTTCCAATCTCTTCCCAATCCTTAAAATCAGAGAACTCCCCCCCCCATTTTAATTAGATTCTGCAGTCCCTTCAAGCTATCATCCTCCTTTCTACAATCAAACTTACTGAAAGAAAGCTTTCTGCACTCCTTAATTCCATTTCCTTTGTTCTCACTTATTCCTTAATCCTTTGCAATCTGGCTCCTAACCTTATCATTCCACTGACACTGCTCTTTGCAAAATGTCTGGGGATCTTTTAGTTGCCAAAGGTGATAGTCTATTCTCAGCCCTCAGTCCTTTAACTCTCTGTTGTATTTGATGCTACTGACCACTCTCTTCTGGTTATTCTTTCCTTTTTGGACACAATGATCTGGTTCCCCACTGACCCGACTGATTACTTTTTAGTCCCTTTTGATGCTCATGATACATATCATATCTTATAACTGTAACTGTTCTGTCCTTCTCTTTTCTGCCTACACTTACTCTCTTGACAAACTTATCTGCTTCCATGAGTTTAATTATCATCTGTATGCAAATGACTCAGAGTAATACACATCCAACTTTAGTTTCTCCCCTTTATCTTCAGTTGTCAATTTGTATAGTTTAAATTGAATATCCTAAAGACATCTCAAACTGAACTCAGCATGCCTAAAACAGAACTCATTATTTTTGTTCCTAAGCTCACATTTCCACATTTCCCTTTGTGGTTGTTTAGTTGTTTTGAGTTGTGTCTGACTGTTGGTGACCTCTTTGGGGGTTTTCCTGGAAAAGATACTAGAGTGTTTGCCATTTCCTTCTCCAGCTCATTTTACAGACAAAGCAAATAGGGTTGAACTTGCTCAAGGTTACAGTAATTGTTTGAGCCTAGATTTGAACTCATGTCTACCTGACTCAAGGCCTGGCACACTATCCACTGTGCTACCTATCTGCCAAATTTCCCCATTTCTATCAAATGCACCACCATTCTTTTAGTGATCTCCCAAGTTTGTAATTTCAGCATTATTCTCAGTCTCTTCTCTCTCATTTACAGATATGTAAAACCTGGTCTAAACCTCTCTTTCCAGAAATTTATAACATTCTTTGAAATGTACAAAGTATCTTATATATTTTATCCTAATTGATCCTCCCAATTCTATGATGTAGGTGCTATTATTAGCCCTGTTTTACAAAAGAGGAAGCTTGAGACATAGAGATGTTAAGTGACCAGTAAGTGTCTGAGGTCAAATCTGAACTAAGGCCTTTCTGACTCAAGGCCCATGGCTACGTCCTCTGTGCGCCTAGCTGCCCACTACATTACTCCCTGTCTTCCCTGTCCTGTAATTTTTGATACATCCAAACTATCTCTTCCTCACACAGAGCACTTTATCTCTGGGCTCAGCGCCATTGAAATGGCCATCCCTTTATACATAAACAGTGGCAGGTATTTGACAAAGTAGGTAGAATGCTAGACTGGAATCAGGAAGAGCTGAGTCCAAATCTGTCTCAGACACTTACTTGCTGTATGACCCTGGGCAAGTCACTTAACTGTGTTTGCCTCAATTTCCTCATCTGTCAAATGAACTGGTGGAGGAAATGGCAAACCGTTCCGATATCTGCCAAAAAGGCCCCAAAAGGGTCATAGAGTCTGCCTCATAGAATCCTTCTCTTTCTTTAAGATACAGAACTCCAAAAGTTGGCACCTTCCCTCCCTTGCCACCTTGTATTTATCTACTCTGAAGTCATTCTTTTTTTTAATTTGTTTTACATACACATAGACATATCATCTCCCTCATTTTAATGTGAGTTCCTGGAGAGTAAGGATTGTTTCATTCTTTTTATTTGTCTCTTCCCCACCCATGTCCCCAATACCTAGAACAGTGTTCAGTATGTAGTAGAAACAAAATAAATCCTTGTTAATTAATTGATTGGAGGTCACAATAAACACCAAGAGAGTAAGAGGTGCAAGTAAGAAGGACAGATGTCAGGACAGGAAAGTATGACCAGGTAAGGGAATTTCAGAGTTTACCTGGTAGAGCAGTGGTATCTTCTCAACTAATCTTACAAGTCAGTACTCTCACCATTTGGGTATTTGCCATCTTGTGAACTATTGGGCCTGTGATATGACCATGTGTCTCAAATGTTTATGCTTCTGATAAATAACCATATGGTGAAAGCAGAGTTACAGCACAAATAACATATTTTTCTAATTTCTAATGTAATGTTTTGTTTTTCTCATTCAGTATAGCATTATGTGTAGTATCATGTATATTTATATATATGTATATACTTATACACATACATATACATATATATATATACATACACACACATGTGTGTATGATGTATTTTCTTGGGCTTATAGGTATATTTCTCACTTTTCCATACTAGAATGGATTGTATCATATTCAAACTTTGCATCCTGCCCTGTTTAATCTTCCAGTTTGTAATATAGTTCTCCACACATGCTGCTCAAACAACTTTTAAATTGAATGAAATCATTCTTTTTCTATTTAAAAAATTACTCCACTAAAATGACAAAGCATAATAATTTATCATCCCTATGTATATTAAAAAGTAACATGCTAAAGTATTATTTAAAGAAATATAAAGGCACAGATCCCATCTTCATTCATAAACGAATTGGTTACTATAATTATTAAGATGGGGCAAGAAGACAGAAACTCTTGCAAATAATTGTGAAGAGGGTGCTTCTTCAGGTGCCTCCCTCATCTCCCTCAATCTCCAACTATCTCTTGTTAGCTTATAAAATCAAAGATGGCCCAAACTTCTGGGCCAGAGTTCCCAAAACAGCTCCCATGTTATAGGTGTGACCATTTTGATAGTAAGAAGAGCAACAGATTTAAGTGAAATCTCTTCTTACTCAAGCAATGGTGCTCTGGGCAATTTAGTTACTTTAGTTGCTTCTCCTATATATCTGTGTTTATGTCCCCTTGTGTTATGTCCTTGGGGACAGTCTTTTGTGTTGGACTATACTATACATTGCTGAAGAGCCTTTATATACTTTGTCACAAGTTAAGCAATACCTTGCTTCTGAAGTCTCCTTATACTTTTGGGTATACCTGTGTCAGATGTCATTGGAGTATGAAACTTACAGGGGATCATTATGTTTTCTTCCTTATGTAAACATTCTGTATTATTTCTGTCAACAGCACCACCTCAGTCTACCTAAGGAAGAAATGAACAGGTAGAATTCTCTCCTGAAATCTGACTAATTATTTGTGAATTTAGATTATTCATATGAAGGGAATGTCTGGCAGATATTTAAACTCAGTCTAATTTTCTTATACTTACCAGACTGTTTTGGGGTTTCTTCCATAATTTTCTATGCTTATGAAGAATGCAAAGTCATTTCCTCCAAAACAAATAAACAAAAACCCCAACATGATGAAAGAGAACAGTTGATACTCCAATAATTTTATGTGAGTAAAGGTCAAATATTGACTTGTGTGCAGTCTGGGACTATCCTGCTGCTCCCTTCAATTAAGTGTATAACAAGAGTTGAGAGAAACATATTTCACCTAGGAATTAGAGAGGTGTCTGATTGGTGACTATTATTATTCAAATTTTGAGGGCTAGTTTATTGTCTGGTGATTGTTAGCTTTCTAAAGAGTTTGAATGACTTGTCTGTGGTCCCAAACAGCATAGTGGTAACTGACCTAGTCATAAAGCCCAGGGTTCTTGACTTATTTATTAGACCAGGAAAATTACTGAAAATGTTTTTAAAGTAATGCTTACTGTGGAAGATAGCCAGCTAAGTACAGGACAGGAGATGAGTTCAGA
Source organism: Pseudocheirus occidentalis (assembly GCA_028646575.1). Taxonomy (NCBI): domain Eukaryota; kingdom Metazoa; phylum Chordata; class Mammalia; order Diprotodontia; family Pseudocheiridae; genus Pseudocheirus; species Pseudocheirus occidentalis. The sequence continues at coordinate 159,118,089 of CM053599.1, read as the reverse complement.
TGTAAGTCAGTAAGTCCTATGTGGCTCATTCACATCAACAGCTTCTCCCTATGCATCCAGAGAAAGCTTGGGTCTCATCTGGCATACTCTGAATTCATAAGGATATTCACACTGTGCAGTTCACACTCATGCTTGGCAGATAATGAAATATATTTTCTGCTCATGTGTCACTTACTATGAAATAGTTGGGAGTTAAAAAAAATCAGTAACACTAGCATTCAGATCTGTTACAATCAGCTTCTGTATGCATTAGATCTCAACTGCTAAAAAAATTATAGGGGATTCATCTCCAACTAGAGACTGAGGACATGTCTGTTTATATGTCTTTCTTTGCTTCTCTCTATTCTTCTCTCTCAAAAAATTTTGCTGTGAAGTGTCTTTAAGACAGATCATTCCAAGAACATGTATGTATTAAACCAGAAAAATGACAACCTGAAAAATAATTGATTTGTTGAAATTTTGTTGACAAATTATTTTATTCATCAATGACATTGGAACTACCACACTTCTTATCTTATCTAACCATCACAGTCTGGTCTAGTATGAAGAAATGGAAATGACACTAAAGAATACAAAGACGGGAAAGACACTGGTCCATTGGATCATGTGATTTTTAATAAACTCCAGTAGGTTCCTATGGCCTCTACCATAAAAAATAAACTCCATTGTTTAACCTTTAAAGCCCTTCCCAACTTGGTCTCAACCTAACTTTTCACATTCATTGGGCATTTTTCTCCTAACCATACTCTAATTTCCAGACAAACTGACTTCTCTCTCTCTCTCTCATACATAACACTGCAACTCATTGCTCTGCATTTGTACTAGTTATCCCCTTGCCTAGAATGCACTCCCTCCTTAGCTCCACCTCATAGGACCCCTCATTTCCTTTAAGATTCTCCACAGGTATTATATACACATGGAGCCTTTGTTGAAGTCCCCAACTATTAGTGCCTGTCCTCTCTTAGAAAACTGCATTGAACAATTTTGCATTTATTTTCATTTGATTACTTTATGCTTATATTGTAAATATATATATTATATACACATATCTATCTATATTTATATATATATGTATATATATATATATATCTGGATTTGTTTTCTCTCTCATTACAAGACTTTTATCAATAGAGATTGTTTCATACTTTGTACATGAATTCCTTGGGTCTAGCATAGTTTACGTGGTAGGTACACAATAGGTGCTTCTTGATAGGTTGATTGACCAGATCAAATATATGTAAAGGGAGAATGTATAGGAAGTGATATAATTTTGAGGATAGTGAGGAACAGATTTTCAAAATATCTGAGAGAGGGAAAGATACAGGACATTTGAAAAGAAATCACAAATGTTACTAATAGGAAAAAAATTTGAGAAGGTATTAATAACTGTCAACCCATGTTTGCTTTCTCATCTCTACACACCTTTATGAAATTAATTTTTACATGTTTTAAAAATGCCCTTGATATAATTTTGAAAAAGGAACAGGTAGGGTTTTATAAACTACATTTTATAGTATACCACATCAGTTTAAGATATACAGGACAAGGTCTAACTGGATATATATGTTTACTATCTAAAAGCATTTGATTTGGTGGAGCAATATGGACCTTTAAGGCTTTTCTTTAACATGGATTATTCCATGCATTTGTTAATATCATATAAGACTCCTTGATAGATGCAATAACAGAGAACTTTGTCACTGTCATGGAAGATACCCAGCACTATATCTAAATATAAGAGAGGTTACCCTTAGATGGGAAGATCCTCTAACTGCTTCTCCAGATCTACAAATCTATGATGATACAAATGTATGCCTCTTCTCCCACCTCCAACCCCCCCCCCATCTTTTCCACATTCCCTGGTCTCCTTTGTACCTCACTTATATTTTCCTTTTCTCTCCATCTTAAACCTTTGGAATTGGGTAGCACAGCTAGGACTGATGGAGACCTATCTATGATGTCGTTTCTTTTCCTACCCTGATCAGAATGACTTAAACAAGTTTATTGTAGCTAGGAATCATCCATGGTAATGATATGCATTGTAAGAAGGGATCTATTATATTCATAAACAGAATGCTCAGTCATTCATTTCATTAAACAAACATGGCTATACTCTCATTACAGTACTAAATCAAAAAGGCTATCGAGGAATAGTAGATAGACCAACCTGAGAGTCAGAAAAAACTGGATTCAAATTCTCCTTCTGATACATACTCATGTTATGATAATGAGAAAGTCTCTTAGTATCAGAAATTTTCTAATTATAGAGAAGTTGTTGATATGTGGTAGTAAAGGGAATTCCTTTGCCAGGAGTTTCCTATACAGATGAAATCAGAATACCACATCCCCGCCTGTTCTCTACCCTCAGATTGAAATCTGGGTTAACCTGTTACCAGAATCATAAGATCTTAGTCCTAAAATTGGAAGGTACTCCAGAAGCTACTAAATCCAGATCTCTCCTTTTCTATGGTTGAGAAAACCAAGACAGAGGCAGCATGTACATAAGGTGGGATTTGAACTCATGTCTTCTGAGTCTAGAACATGGTTTTTTGTTTTTTACTTTTTGAAAGGTAAATGGGGGTAAGTGATTTGCCCAAGGTCACACAGCTAGTAAGTGTTAAGTATATGAGGCCAGATTTGAACTCTGGTCCTCCTGACTTCAGTACCCCCTAGCTACCCCTGAATATGTGTTCTTTCTATTGTATGACACTAGAAAGCTGAAAATGTTGAAAGTATACAGAGAAACAGAATAGCCTGGTCTTTTAAATTTATGTATTACAGTTGACTTTCCAGTTTGAAGGCTGTGCTTTGTAGCAACATCTAAGATTCCTAATAAGTTGTGTAGGCTCCCAACAAAGAAAGGATTTCCTATTCTTTTTATTCAGTTCTCCCAATGCACATTTGAAACTGCAAACCTGTGAGTTCAGAGTCATATTTATCTTCTTAGTATCAAGGCAAACTGAATGATGATATAGAGTTAATAACCCTTAGATGCTTGGGTATTATTATAGGATAGACCCCTTGGTTCCACTTCCATTCTAGTTAAAAATCTGAGGAAGTGGGCAGTGCTAGGGTAAAGAATCAGATTTACTTCCTCTTTGGTCTAAAGTAGAATCCTGAATATCTTAGCAAAACCTCATTCACAACAGGCATATGGAAGGTATAATTTAGAATGACAGATTTAAAGTCAAGAGACTTATGTTTGAAGGTATAATAGATTTTGGGTTATAAATATCAAGCTTTGCTAGTTATTAACTACAGGAACTTAGGCAAATTCCTACACTAAACTAATCCCTCAGTTTCCTCATTTCTAAACTGAGAATGTTGATTAGATTATCTCTAATGCACCCTTCAGTTCAAAATTTGATGATCCTATATAAATTATGCTAAAGACATGTTTGATTTTTAAAACCTTTCATAATGCAGCCCTTTCCTACCTTTCCACACCTCTTGCACCTTGTTGTCCCTCTATAATGCTCTACAATTCAGTGACATGGGCCTCCCATCCCACATCTCTATCTTTTCACTGGTTTTCTTCCTTGTCTAGAAGTTCTGCCACCTCCTGGCTTCTTTGGTTTCCTTCAAGTTCCAGTTAGAACCTTACCCTCACCTTACCCTCTGCAAGAAGCTTTTGCTGGTCCCCCTTAATGCTACTGCCTTCCCTCTGAGATGATTTCTAATTTATTCGGTATATATCTTGTTTGTATACATTTGTTTGCATGTGGTTTGCCCCATTAGATTGTGAATGCCCTGCCCTTAAGGGCATATATATTTATATATATATATATATATATACATAAAGCATAATACATATACATATATAGTAGGTATTTAATAAATGCTTGTCAACTGACTAGCAAATCATTTTTAGAAGCTTACAAATACAGTTAGTATAACTGTACCTTTGGAAACTTAAACTATTCTGCAAAATGAGCCTTGTGAGCCAGGAGAATATAAAACATACATAGTTTTTTTAAAGGTGACTTCCAAAGAATTTTAACTAATGTATTAAAATTGTAATTGTTGTAATAGTCTCTTGAAATAAGTGCTACTTATTGTTTTGATAATTTCTGCCACTGATTTATTAGTCCTTTCCATTTCTGGCTCAGACAGCTAGACTGGAACATGGCAGATATTGTAATATCACATAATTGTGTGACAAGTGCCTAGGATTAGATCATTTATCGGACAGTATTCAATGGCACCCTTAGCTATTTAAGCAATTAGCAAATTCTAGAGTATGAGAAGGGATCGGCAACTTTCAAAGGATATGACCACTGATAGGGAAAAGCTTATCAAGTTATAAACAAGAAGTTATAAAAAAATTAGATACATGGTTTAAACTGGTTTAATTATTTTTGTTCCTGAAATAAGCACCCAATTTCAACCAAGAACTATAAGTCAGATATCTTATCAGAGCCAAGAAATTCTGACTAAAAATTAAACTTTTCTCATCCTTTCATCTTGCCCTTTTCATGGGGAAAACATTGACAGGACTCTCTTCCCTGGACATATAGGGAATATAATTTAACTGCTGAAAGCATTTTTGAGGTCTGCAACTGATAAGCATATCAGTGTAAAATCTAAATTGAGGATCCCAGTGATAAACCAAGTAGCTTCAATCCAGTCTAACAATCATTTTAGCAAGGTACCTTGCTAAGGTGCTGGGGATATAAGACCCTCAAGGGCCTTATGTTTTACTGTTAATGGAATACAAAATGTAAATAGATAAGTGTATATGATAATCTGAGGAATAGTACCTACACCTAACCATCAGAAAGACTTCCTTTATTCCTTGGCATATCAACTTAGCCTTGAAAAAACTCAAAATGAGGAGGGAGAGTTTTTCAAATGTGAGGGGAGTCTGCACAAAAAAAAGGCAGGAGATGAAAGGCTCAGTTTGGGAAGTAGAAAGCTGGTCAGTGTGGCTATAGTGTGGCTATGAATAGAGAATAAGGGGAAATATGTCTGAGAAGAACAGCTAAAGACAGATAGTAAATGACTTGAAATGACAAACTGAGTTTTTATTTTGTCTAAAAAGCAATATATTAGAAAGCTCCGAGTTCTGTAGAAGGAGAATAAAATGTGTTTGAAGAATTTTATTTTGGCCACTGTGGAGAGGATGTATTAGAGAAGTTAGAGGTTCAAATAGAAGGCTGTTATAATAGTTCAAGCAAAAGGTGTTGAAAATCCTCTGAATAGAGAGAAGAGGTTAAATGAAAGAGATATTATAAAGGAAAAATTAATGACACTTGACAGTGGAGTGGATATGGAGGTTAGTGAGGGAAAGGGAGAAATAAAAAATAAGGTAAGATGTAAACCTAATCAAGATTAGCACTTACCCAAGCTATTCTTTCTATGAGTTTCTAAGAGTTCTCAGAATAACACTGAGGAATAGATCTAAGAAGCTTTTTCATTTCTGCAGATGAGAGGCCCTCTTTGCAAATACACAAAAATAGTAAGCTTCCTTGTCTTATGGCCAAAAATTCCCCTTCTGGTTTATGGTTATGTACATGTATATGCATATGTGTGTATATATACATACATACATATATATATATATATGTATATATATAAATTCCACGTTTAAGTGTTAGATTAAAAGCTTGAATGAGGGGATTTGATTAGTACATAGCACCACGGCTTACACATAGAATCTTAATAAATCTTTATACTTGCTTCATTTTAGTGCATTATGCATAATTGAAACTCCTTGCTCTCAAATTCCTTATTTCTATGGATGCCTGGATAAACTCAAATCACTGTGTGGAACTTGGGTTGAAGGCAGCTCTCAAAAGACTCATTACATTAGATCTACAAGTCTGTAACAGGTATCACATATCATTTCAATGGACAGGACTGGAGAAAGAATGGAAAGCAGAAACTATTTCTGCCACAAAAAATAGGACATTAATACAAATGAAACCTGATCATGCTGGTCTATATAAAATATAGAATATTTATACACTATCCGTATTGTAAGAAAAGTGAATGAATGACTTCCACAAACAAGAGTGTGACCTGGAGCTGTTATACAAAATTTGGCTTGGTTTCCTGTATTCTCCCACGGGAAGCTGTCACCTAGGTGAGATTCTCTCATTATCACAAACAGTTGCTATGTTGAATGATGAGGTCTGGAGAAGTTATCAGCCTACACATCGATGAATGCTATATATCTGTTTGGTTTCAATTAAAATTTTTTTTTCCGGTTCTTCCTCTGCCTACCATGTCTTATTGAAATTTTTATGTATTTCCTTGGAGCTCCAAATGTGTCCTAAAATTATTTAAACCAATGACAATGTAACAAGGAAGAACTTTGTGGATAGGCTTAGAATTATCCTGTTTCCGACAGCTCATGTCCATTCCCAGAAATTTGGACAAGATCAGTTATAGTAAAACTATTTTCTTTCTTCAGTTTTTTGTGCCTATGGAAGATGGGGAATACACTAAATCACCAAGATACAGAATGTTAGAAGGATTTTGGTGATCATTTGGCCCAGCCACCTCATTTTTCTGATAGAAAAAGGGAGGTAAAGTGACCTGCTCAATGTAACACCGTCACTTAGTGGGAACAAAGAGAGTAAAATTTACTCCCAGTTGAATGTTTCTAGAGTTACTGTGTGGAGAACAAGATTAAGAAGGTATAGCTTAGACCTGATAAACCTCAAATTTCCCATTAAAGGAATAGCGAATTGGATTATTAATTTACTAACTTGTGAGACCTAACTAGGAGAGAAATTTTATATATATATATATATATATTTTTTTTTTTTCCCCTTTTTGGAGGGCAATTGGGGTTACTTGCCCAAAGTCACATGGCTAGTAAGTGTGTCAAGTGTCTGAAGCCACGTTTGAACTCAGGTCTTCCTGACTCCAGGGCTGGTGCTCTACTCACTGCGCCACCTAGCCACCCCAACAATTTATATTCTTAAAGGCATTAATAAGCACATAAAGAGAATAACGATGTAGTCAAAGAGGTGGCTGCTATTTAATCTCAGCTTTTCCAGAGATTATGTGATCTTGGGTTAGTCACTGAATGTTTCTGGTATTAGTTCTCTAATCTATCAAGTGAGAGAAATAGTAATCTCTGAAGTTCAACTCTAAACTTGTGATTTTTCTGTGCATGAGTTACTGTTCCTTTAATATACTACTACCCTTTCATGTAGAGCAACATAGTGTTGAAAAAGAGAAATTTTTTTTTCTTTTTGGAGGGCAATTGGGGTTAAGTGACTTGCCCAAGGTCACACGGCTAGTTTTTGTGTGTGTGTGTGTGTGTGTGTGTGTGTTAAGTGTCTGAGGCTGGATTTGAACTCAGGTACTCCTGACTCCAGGGCCGGTGCTCTATTCACTGCACCACCTAGTCGCCCCGAGAAATTTTTAATAAAGAAAAATAATCAAATCAACTAGTAAAGGATGAAATATGTTGCTTTTTTAACAAGTAAATAGATTGTGCCTGAAAAGAGATAAAAAAGAACTTTGGATTAATTAAACTAATAAAATTTTTGTCTTATTGTATAATTTTATATCAGCTTTGAGTAGTTTAGCAGAAAAAGGGACAGAAAAATGGGATAAATATACAGGCCTAAACCATCTTTTAAAGGATGTAGGATTATGTCTCTTTTGCTTATTAATAAGTTGATGGTTTAAAAGAGAAAAGGAAAATATTTCTTAAAATGGCTAAAATAAGTGCAAAGAAAATTTTCAAAGGCACAGAATATGTAAGAGACTCACTTTGAGAACAAATAAGTGGATGTGTTGGACATTTTGGTTCTTGTCTCACTTTGGACATGTTGGGTTCTTATCTCATTTGACTGTAATTGGTTTTAAAACCTGAGGATAAGAATTCACAAAATGAAAACTCATTGGAGGTGATCTTTGAAAGCCTACAGGCTTATACATACATTGTGATATACTTATTATCCCTGTATTTGTTTTAATATATGAGTATATGTGATCTTAGTTATTTTGCCTTATTTTTAGGTAAATTATTTTTTTAGGTAAATGATTATATTTAAGATTCATGTATTAGCATTATAAGTAATTGGGTTTGAATAATTGGAAATGCAACAGTGAGGACTCAAAGTTAAAGTGGTTAATTGTGTTATCCCTAGGACCCTGAACAAAATCTGAATGTAATCTAGTTGTGCTAGTCTTTCTCTCGAAACCTGGACTTGCAAATTTGAGAGCAAGGGGGAGAGATGGAACCCTATCAGAGATCAAGAAGCTATACACATGCCCTGTGTGATGAGTGATATATGTAAATTATTATCATACGAGTGGTTACCTTAGTGTATGTGTTATGGATATACTGAGACTTCTGGTAGGCACTATGGGAAACTAACAGAAGAATTAGAAGACCCAATTCCTCCAAGCTACCTATAATTTAATTGAATTTGAAATATAATGAAGAAAATACAAAAAAAATCATGCCAGGTTTGCAGTATAAAGAATGTATCAGTGTGCATAGTTAACAAAGATCATTAAAGAGCTTGTAACGAGGGATATGCTGAAGCCAGCTCCAACCAGGTAGTGAGAGCCCAGTGATTAATTTTCAGTGTGAGCATTTATATATCAGAAATCAACAAATGCTACAAATCAGAGCTTTTTTATTATTGATTGTCTAGACTTAAGAAAATGAGGGAGAAGATGTTAATAATGCAGATTAAATTAAGAGTTTATAGTTTGGGCATTTTTTTTCCCCAGAAGAGTAGATTGTTCACCATATAGAACTCTACTGCTTCTAACCCTCTGGAGGGATGTATATAACCTGAGTCATAAGGAAAGCCAATCTAGCATGGTGATTCAGAAAAAATAGTGTGTTTGACCAATTTGTCTCCACCTAGAAGAATATTTAAGGTCAGTGGGCTGTTCCAGGTGTTCATTTTATTGTTTAGCTTTTAGGATCACTCAAGACAGTTTTCAATTTTCTCAGGAGTTTGTAGTGATAGGTAGAGAAGGTGAAAGGAAAGCAGAGGTTAATGGTTATCTGTTCTCCTCTTCTAAGGATCCTCTGCTTTGTGGTAGTGCTTACCTTGATAAGGCCTAGACTTAATTCTGAGAAAAGAACCTTTTTTTCTCCTTGGATAAATAACCTTTCCTATTTTGTAGACCTGACTGATCTTCCTTAAGGGTGATTTGTTGCTGGTTCCTATTTCTACTACAGAGTATAGTCTCTACTGTATATTATGCTTAGCTTGCCTGAAGGGTTGCTGTTCCCCCATGAATGTGTACTATATCTTAATGAGTGTTATTTTAGGGAGCCAAGTGATGAATGTGAATGTGATTTAAAGGCAGAACAATGGAACTAGGTTAGTTTCCAGCTACCTTCTGCATCCTTTCACTCTTGTTCAGCATGGGCCAATGCAGAAACCCCACTAATTAAGCCATTTACTTAGAGGGGTGTTATGGGCCCCTGGTAATGATTTAGGCTGGGTAAAATCAGTAGACAGCTCTCATTTGTCCTCCTGCTTAACATCATCATTGCAAGATCATTGTTTATTATGGCTCACAGGCAGTAATCACTTTACATAATGTGAGGATTTTTTTCACTCAATTACTTTCATTCTTTGGGCTGATGAGAATAATAATCAAGGAACAATTACTGGTCCCTCTACAGATGATACTCCATCATTCAGGTCATAGTTATTATTTTGTGCCTTTTGAGTTATTGGATGGTGCAGAGGATGGTGGTCCTTTATACTTGATTTGATGTTATAATTATTAATAATGATAAAAATAATTTTAATGTTTTCCTTTAAACAATAGCACAAAGCCTAGAGACCTTGTTCACTCCTTTCGCATTCAATGAATCTGTTGGAAAAAGTTTTCTATTGAGCTTACCAAAGCTTTATGCTTCTTCCAGGGGCCACCCAGAACTCAAAACTTACAGGACTGTCATGGGTTGTCTTGTTTTAAAGAGATAGGCATACATAATTCATGCCCTGTGCATTGTGGCTATCAGCTATTGAAAATACTATCTCTCTTCTGCAGTGCTTGCCTGGAACTAGCTACAATAAACATTTCATACCTTAGTGGATGCCCTTTTCTAAGCTAATAGGGGTCTTACTTAAATGCAGACTTCATTATGACAGGAGCACATCTGATGGCAAATTCAGGGGAATTTATTTTTTTTATTCAAAGCACAGAATGAGAGGGTTTAGTTGTATCAATAGAATGGACCTTATTATTGGTATCAAGAGCAGAGTTTTTTCTTCTTAGAAGGTAAAAACGTATGAATGGGCATGAAAAGGAAATTAAATTGAAATTATTAGTGGTTTCATGGTAGGAGAACTAAGTATAAAACCTGATGACTGATAGTTATATCTCAGCCATCCAGGAAAATTGTAGGGACAGAAAGCAGGGAAACTTCAAGTGAAGCATCCAGTGCCCAGTACAGTGTCTTATACAGAATAGGCTTAATAAAGGTTTGTTGAAATGACTAAGAGTAAGACTAAGAGCCAAACAAGCAAAGTGACTGTGTGTATGTCTAGGCTCATGTCTTATAACATATAGTAGTTTAAAGGAGAAACTAAGACTAGAAGGCAGCGTGATATAATAAAAAAGATCATTGTATTAGGGAGAGTATACAGGAGACTAGCTGATATTTTATAATAGAGGCAGTTTGGTGGTATCTTGGTTAGTGTTGGACTTAAGTCAGGAAGAAGTGAGTTCAAATCAGACACTTACTAGCTGTGTGACCCTAGACAAGTCCCTTAAACTTACTTAGCTTCAGTTTCCTCATCTACATAATAGGGATAATAATTGTACTGTGGGTATTAAATGAGATAATACATGTAAAGTGCTTTACAAATCTTAAAGTGCTATAAAAATGCTAGTTAGTATTATCATTAGTGACTATGAATCACTGAGAAAAGTTTGTATGTTCAATTTGCTTAATTTAAGGAGAGAGGAAATTAACAAGGAACAATTGTGGAGAAGAAACAAAAATAATGATTTGAAATCACTATACTCAATTACATACCAGTAAAACTGATGATTTAAGAAATTATTTGCAAAAAACAAAATATCTAAATGAAAAGATATAAAATAGATATTAAATTAAATTTCATAAAATAAAATTGAACTAGATGTAAAGGAACTATGAAAGGAAAATAAAAGAAAAACTTGGTCCAGAGGGATTTACAGGACCCTAGCAAACTTTAAAGAATGAATACCTGTATTTTTCAAATTACTCTCAAAAACTGGGAAAGAAAACATTTTAATGATTTTCTTTTGTCTACTACCTTAACCAAGTAATGATAGAGAACTAAGAACCAATATCATTAACGAATATTGATTAAACATTTTAGAGTCTTTCACTTATCTCTTTGTCTTTCAATCTTCCCTTATCAACTGTCTCATTTCCTATTACCTACAAAAATGCCCATGCTCCCCCAGCGGGGGAAAAAAACCCTCACCTGATCCTTCTATGCCTGCTAAATATCGACCTATATCTCTTCTGCTCTTTCTAGCTAAATTCCTATAAAAAAGGCCTACAATAAGTGCTTCCACTTTCCTAGTGTAAGGGGTCATTTTAACCTCTTCCAATACAGTTTCTGGCCTCATCATTCCACAGAAAGTGCTCTTTCCAAAGTTACCAATGATCTCTTAGTTGCCAAATCCAATGGCCTATTTTTAGTTCTCATTTTCCTTGGTCTCTGAAGCCTTTGGCATTGTTGATCATTTTCTCCTCCTTGATACTTTCTTCTCTTTAGGTTTTTGGGAACCTGTTTTCTCCTGGTTCTCTTCTCACTTTCCTGAACTACCTGGAAGGTAGTTGAGAGGGCCAAAATGAGATATTTGTAAAGGCTTAATGCCTGGCACATAGTAAGCATTATACCTTAACCCCTTTTTTAAGACTCCTTGCTCAATTATCCTTAATTCTAGTGCCTTCCCTGTACTAATTATTTCCAGTTTATTCAGGACATGGGTAGTTTATACATAATTGTTTTTATGTCCCCTCATCCCCCCAATTAAACTATGAACTCTTTAAAAGGAGGAATTGTTTGTAGAAGCTGCTGGATAGAGTTCTGTGGATAGATCCTGAGCCTGGAGCCTACGTAGGTGACCCTGGGCAAGTCATTCAACCTCTATTTGACTCAGTTTCTTCAAATGTCAAACAGGGATATTAATAGCACCTACCTCACAGGGTTGTTCTGTGGATCAAATGAGATAATATTTATTTAGAATTTAGCACAGTGTTGGGCACCTAGTTCAAACCATATAAATGTTAACTCCATTTCCCTTGATTTTCCCTTCCCCCATTAGATTATCAATAATTTGAATTGAAAATGAATGTTTACAAGCAGCTTATTCACTTCATTCTTATTAGGAAATGTATGTTTACTGTTCATCTGCTTGGAAACTGTATCTTTAGAGAAATAACAGAACTAAACTGCCTCTTGCCTTTACAGCAAATTTAGCATTAGTGGGCTTCATTTAATGAGGAATTAAGGTATAAAGGTAGATTTTCTCTGAGCTTAAGCGACTTCCTTATTATAAATTAGACCTCACCAGAATCTGGACTAATCCTTCTGGTTGTAGGAGCAGCATGTAAAATATTACTTCTCCAGTGTATTGAAGACATCAATAGTTTGGTTTAGCATTAGGTGCCAGGAGAATTTGAGTCACTGGATGTTCCATTAACTGGTTATATTCCAGCATCATTTATTTATTTATTTAAAAGAAACTTATTTATTTTGGATATCATGTCTCTAAGCACATAAAAACTGAGGAGTCTATCTTTATGCCCACTTTGGTCATGGTTGATTAGGTTTATCCTAGAGAAATATATCAGCCCTAATTCAATACTGTCATCATAAAGCTGCCCAGAACAGGCAATCATCCATCAAAGAAAAAAAGATCATTATAAAGGAGATATAAGGGGCTCTATTCTTAAACTATTGGGCAAAACCATACTTCAGTGTAATCCTTCAAACCCTCCTTAAAATACCTGCAATCTGCAGTGTTATTATGGCAGCCTACTGTGCGGAGGGGAGAGAATACCTATTAAAAGTTGTTTGGAGATTAAGCCTCAGAGAACAGCTGGGTACCTTTGTTGCGGGAAGGCTGCTGACTCAAATGGATGAAGAAAAAAAACCCTTGATGGGAGGAAAAGGGAAGAGGGAAAAACCATAGAGCTGAGGGAAAAATAGCTATGGCCACTGAAAACAGATTTTGCTTGGCTGTTCTGTCACGAAATCAGTTGGCTTAGAGGCAAGTCACTGTACTCTGCAAGCATTATTTCAGATTTTCTTCTTTTTTTAATAGTATTTTATTTTTTCCCAAGTTACATGTAAAAATAATTTTGAACATGATTTTTAAAAACGTGGAGTTCCAAACTGTCTCCCTTTCTCTCCTCCCACCCCTCCCAATGAGAAGGCAAACAATTTGAGATAGTTTACACATGTGTAGTCATGCAAAACATATCCATAATAGTCATATTGTGAAAGAAAACATAGACAACAAATTCAAGAAAAATAAAGTTAAAAAATATGCTTCAATCTGTATTCAAACACCACCAGTTCTTTCTCTGAGGATGGAGAGCATTTTTCATTATAAGTCCTTCAGAGTTGTCTTGGATTATTGTATTGCTGTGAATTGCTAAGTTATTCACAGCCGGACATCTTACAATATTGCGGTTACTTTTTACAAAGCACATTTCTCTTTGCATCATCCCATGCAAATCTTTTTGGTTTTTTTCTGAGGGCATCCTGCTCATCATTTCTTATAGTACAGTAGTATTCCATCATAATCGCATAAGCACAACTTGTTCAGCCATTCCCCAGTTGATGGACATCTCCTCAGTTTCTAATTCTTTGCCCCCAGAAAAGAGTTGCTATAAATAGTTTTGTACATATAGGTCTTTTTCCTTTTTCCTTTTCATCTTTTTTTGGGATAAAGATCTAGCAGTGATATTTCTAGGTTAAAGGGTATGCATGGTTTTATAGCTCTTTAGGCATAGTTCCAAATTGCTCTACAGAAAGGTTGAATCAGTTCATAACTCTACTAACAGTGTATTAAGGTCTCATTTTCCCCACATCCCCTCCAACATTTGCCATTTACCCTTTCTGTTCTATTAGCCAATCTAATAGGTTATGAGGTAGTACCTCAGAATTGTTTTAATTTGCATTTGCCTAATCAATGAGGTATTAGAGCATTTTTTCAAATGGCTATAGATAGCTTTGATTACTTCATCTGCAAATTGATCATATCTTTTAATCATTTATCAATTGAGGGATGACTCCCATCCTTATAAATTTGACTCAGTTCTCTATATGTTTGAGAAATGAGGCCTTTATCAGAGAAACTTGCTTCAAGAATTTTTTTTTCACAGTTGCTATTGCTGAATATATATTTCCCTCCATTCTATTTATTTCCCCCATCCTGTTTATTTCATTCTCTCTCCTTTCATCCCTCCTCAAAAGTGCTTTGCTTTTGACTAACCCTTTCTCCAATATTCCCTCCCATTTATCACCCCCTCTTATCATTTTCCCCTCCTACTTCCCTGTAGTGTAAGATAGATTTCTATAACCAATTGAGTATGTGATTCCCTCTTTGAGTCAATTCTGATGAGAGTAAGGTTCACTCACTCTCTCTCATTTTCCCACATTCACTCCACTATAAAAGCTTTTCTTGCCTCTTTCATGTGAGATAGTTTACCCTATTGTACCTCTCCATTTCTCTTTTTCCCAGTACATTCCTCTCTCATCTCCTTATTTCATTTTTTAGATATCATACCTCCATATTCAACTTACCCTTGTACACTCTGTCTATATATTCTCCTTCCAACTACCCTAATAATTAGAAAGGTCTTATGAGTTGCAAATGTCATCTTCCCATGTAGGAATGTAAACATTTTAAACTTATTAAGTCCCATATGACTTCCCTTTCCTGTATATCTTTTTATGCTTCTTGAGTCCTGTATTTGAAAGTCAAATTTTCTATTCAGCTCTGCTCTTTTCATCAAGTATCCTTGAAAGTGGGGCAGAGCCAAGATGGCGGTGTAGAAGCAGCAAGGTCCTGCAGCTCCTACACCGCCACCCTAAACACCCATAAAATATGAGCCCAGAGAAAGTCTAGGACTCTCAGACTCACAAAAGTACAGAGAACATATCTCTTGCTGAAGGCAGCTCAGCAGCAGGCGCTCAGTGCGGCAGCCAGAGCAGAGACTGGAACAGCATGAAGCCAAGACCAAGGCCAGGCCTGGGACTGTGGGAAGGAGCCAGACTGAGTTGAGCTGAGCCCCGCAGCCAGTCTTCAAAGGTTCTACAGCCTCCAGCACCTCCACATCTGCCAAGGCTTGAGGAATGGGGACTGGAGAGGGGCAGCTCGCACTGCAGCTGAGCAGAGACCAGGCCAGCCCAAAACCGCAGCTGGCGGCCAGGCAAGGCCCCAGGGCGGCCATGAGGAGCAGAGGAGGTAGGAGGAGTGGAGCCTCCCAAGCTTGAGCCTACTTCAAAGAAGATCTAAAGCACCTGCCTTAGGGGAGCTTTGGTCAGAGACTAGTGAAAATGAAGCTTTGAAAATTAATTTGGGGATGGTAAAGCTGTTCGGCCAATCTGCCCCCGGGGCAAGGAAGCAGTGGGGGAAGGGAACTGCTGGATCCGCCTGCGGCCCCCACCAGGCTGCTTCAGAACCCCTGGCTTGCGGACTCCGCAGGGGGGCTGAATCGATTGATCAGGGCCAAGTGCTCTTGCGTTGAGCGGCCTGAATCTGGATCGTGGTCTTGGGTGGTGGTCCTGGGGTGCACTTTCAGCAAGCCAAAGCTGGGGGTCTTGCAACAACCCCCTAATAGGTCCGGTAGTTGGGTAAACCCAAGGGATTTGGAACAGAGCTTCCCCCCTTGGAAGCAAAGTTTCACAGAGCTAAAAAATCAACCAATTAATTGGCTGGACAGCATGAGGAAAAGGAAGCAAAATAAAAACAGCCATAAAACTCTAGAATCCTTTTTTGTGGACAAAAAGCGTCAAAGCATGGAACGGGAGGAAGAGAGCCCAGAAACCAGAACCCCCACACAAATGCTTCCAAGACACTTGAAGAATGCCTAGAAGCTATACATGAACTGAAAAAGGACTTTGAAAACCAAATAAGAGAAA
>CM053599.1:159073921-159101492 GCA_028646575.1 Pseudocheirus occidentalis | reverse complement strand
TTTTTTTTTTTAGGAAAGTACTTTATTTTTGCGTCTCAACAGATGAAATTCATAACTTTATTTTCTGATAAGACAATTCAAACATACAAATCAATTACAACAATGTGCTTTTCACCCCCCCACCCTCCCACTTTTAAAGTAATTAACAGTTTTGAAGGACACAGAGACAGTAGGGCTTAGCAGAACAATATGACAATTAAAATGGCCTTCTGTGAAAAATAATTACAATAGTTGTTGAAAAGTTTGTCGTTTGAGCAGAACAGACTGAATGAAAAGAGTCATAATGAAATGAGGTGGGCTATAGCTTCCCTTCCCAATATAAGAGAAGGGGGATTTTATATTAAAACAATAGTACAGAAAACTGGGGAGTCAGACTGAAAATAAGGAGAGAAACCCTAGGCAATAAATTTCTCCATTAAAATGCATCTCCTAGAAGATCTAACTCTTGATCCATATTTTAACAAATATAGCCCTCTCCAAACTGCTCCCCCATGACTTGAAAGTGGAATGCTTCCTTTTTTTGTTGTTTTAACTAGTTAAATTATTTTTTAGTAATCAGTGTTCTCTGGGCATGGGGGACATCAGGTTATTATGAATTTTGCAGAAGTCATTAAAGTTAAGGATAAGCCAAGTCATTTCCATATCATATTGGAATTCAGCAATATCAAGAATGGATATATCCCAGCATATTTGGGACCCCCGAAATTTCTAAAAGAGGACTCACTTCAGATTACTCCTTCCAGACACTGTGTGGCACAATTAAAATGGAATCCCATTTCAGTAAGCTTTTCAGTTAAGCCTCACAGCACCTTTGTGAGGTAGGTAGTGTTATGCCCATGTTGAGAGGCGGGGATGCAGAGATGCTTGTTGGAGCTTGCCCACAAGAACAAAGTGAAACTGATGGCAGAGCCATAAATTAAACCCTGGCTCTCTGAATCCCAGACCCTCATTTACTTAATACTTAACTAGACTGACTCCCTGAGAGTGGCTCCTTAAAGAAGGAAGGTCCTTAAAATCAGAATGAAGATTGCTTAGTGAGACAAAGGCTAATGTCTAATTCAAACATTGTATAAGAGATAGTGGGAAACCTATGAGTTTCCAGGTTCCTAGTGATTTTTTTTTGTAATAGAAATGCTAAGACAATTAACTGGGAAAACATCCTGGACATTTGGTGGTTATTCTGCTAGTTATTGTGATGGTGAAATTTGGGACTTTAAAAAGGAAGATAGAATTTAGATAAATTAAAAACTCAAATGTCTCTGTTGTTATAGGCAGAAGCCTGAGAAATCTGTTTTCCAATGTGCAATATTTGGGTGGTGGGAATGGGGTGAGGAAGAGCAGACTAGCTGATTATTTCTGTTGTATAAATATGCACACACATGTGTGTGTCTATGTGTGTGTGTGTGTGTGTGTGAGAGTGTGTATGCAGTTTTGATTAATGTCAGCAACATTTAAAGGAAATAAAAACAGAGTTTTAAGGTGAAATTTAAAAACTGAATCTGTTGAATCATCAGCTTACAACCAGCACCACAAAATTAAGTATTTGAGGCAGAGTGAATGTATCCTACAGAATCCATTTGTTCTCCAAAATGATATCCTTTTGTTTAAAAGCTGGAAAAGCTACAGTAAGACTCAATGATACTGTCAAATAACTTAAAGGATTCAGATCTACAAAAGAGTTTAGAGGTAATCTAGTCTAACCCTTGTATTTTACAGAATGAGGAAATTAGGGCCTAGAGATGTTATGTGACTTGCCCAATATCACACAGATTGTAAATGCCAGAGCCTGGATTCAAGTTTAGCTACTCCATCTTCCAATCCTCTTTCTTATTCCCAAATCTCCCTCTATGAACATTCCAATTTTCTCCTGTATAGCACAGAGAAAGATGACTTTCCAATGATCTATTTTTCTATTGACTCATTCCTCCAATGCTCCTTTATAAGACTTGGAACAGGAAATAATTGAACAAGCTGATATTCCTATTACAGAGTGAAACAAACAAGGTTTCTTAGAATAGTGCCTTGGAAGGCTTTTGAAACTACTGAAGTAAAAGCAACTGGATTCCACGAATGTGACTAAAATGCAAGTGCTTACAGAAATCAAGGTCCTAAGGTTGATTTCCTAACCTCTTTGCATCTCACACATGTTCTTTGCTCAGCAAATTAATTCCATGGAGCATCTTTGAACTGATGCATTGTGCAGCCTTGAAGAAACTGCCTTTTTTTTTTTTTTAAAAAAAAGCATTTGTTTGGTTTTGGGGAAAGAGTTATACTTCATATAATGGATGTAACCTATTAGTCTTTTTGTACGTTCAGTTAATAGCCCATAGCTAAAGGAATGGATTAAATTTAGTGAAATTGTTTCTGTGCAATAATAATAACACCATGCTTGATCTCTTATGCTTCTGAAGAATATAAATGGGGAGCCTGTGATTGGAAAATGACTCTCATAAATGCTGCCTCCTCCTCAGTTGAGGAAATCAGATAAATAGACTTATAGACTAGGTGGCAAAACTAATCCACAAGTGGTCATTACAGGTCTAACCCTACAACCTTTGGCAAGATGCAGGGCCCTCTGGCAAAGTGTTAAACTGTCTACAGAGTATATCTTTCAGGAAGGCTTCACTTTCTGCCTCTCTAACCTTTGATAATCATTGATTTAGCTTTGTTTTGTTTTCTTTGGCAGTAGTCAAACATTTTCATTAATGAGTCTCATGATTACTTTATTCCTTTTTTTTATTTCCCCACAGGTGATTTTTAATATATAAATTTGTTTGTTGGGTAAATTCTAACAGCAAAATATGCCTATTTTTCAAAAAAAGATTTAGTCTTTTGTCCTGATAGAAATATGCTAAATCTCAGTTGACTCTGGTTTGAAACTGATTATTGGCTACCATAAAGGATTTCTTTCATAATTCAAATGATTTTTATTTCACATGCATATGTCAATGTATACATAATGAGTATATTTTATATATGCATTATACATATATACAATATATGAGATAATAGGATTATGTTCATAGGATTATAAGTTTAGAGCATGAAGAGATGTTGAGGATTATCAGTGCCTTCATTTTATAATTGAGGAAACAGGTTCAGGGAGAAGTGACTTGCCCCAAATCACACAAGTAGTAAGTGGGAGAACTGGGATTCAAACTACTTCTGGTTCCAGATCTATCACTTTTCTCATTCTACTCTTTCAAAACACATAAAACATTAGATTATTTTTCCCTTTCCCCTCCAACAATGTATTGGATCTATGCTTGAACTTCTTTCTTATACTACTATGATAAATATATTTGGATGTATACACACAACACATATGAAATACATACATACATACGTGTGTGAATTGTATATTTATATGTGTACATATGTGTTGTATATACATATGTGTGCATGTAGGTATTTGGAAAAGGCCTGTAATTTCATCAGTGTTGGCTATTCCCAATAAGGAAATTCCCTCTACCCTTGCAAATTGACATCAGCTCTGCAATTTGTAGATGGTACAATGGATAATGTTCTGGACTTTGAGTCAGAAAGATCTGAATTTGAACCCAGCCTGAGATAACTATTAACTGTATGGCCTTGAGCAAATAAATGAACTTCTCTGGACCTCAGTTTCCTTATCTGTAATACTAAGGGTTTTGAGTTGATGGCCTTCTCTAAAATCCCTTCCAAATCTAAATCTATGATCAGTAGGAAATTGCCTAGAAAACAATGAAAGATTAAAAGACTGGTCTAGAGTCACAGAGCTCAGGATGGGTCAGATGTGAGATATATACCCAGGTCTTTCTCTATATCCGCTATACCATGGGTCCAGGCATACCCCCAACCCCCCCCCCCCCACAAATTAGTTTCACAAAATTCAGTTGCTCTTAAGACATGATGAATGGCATCAATTTGATACACTCTAGAGAATGAAGTCTTCAGATTTTCTAGGTGCCTGTCATTTCTGGATTGGGTGGGTTACCTTTAGCAATGCCTTTGTACTTTCAACTTAACTTGGAGTTCCTTTTAGATTGAATCTTTGGACCCTTGTGGGGTGAAACCCAAGTGGTGGAACATGTTTTTTTTTTTTTACTAAACAGTCGATTTCAGGATGAATTACCGACATTGGAGGAATTTTCTACTAATTTAATAAGCCAAATATCCACCATACGGAATGACAAAGGCCATCCAGATGACTAGAGAGGAGCAGAAGTGTAGTGGAGTACTGGATGGTGGAGGAAAGAAATCAGAAAACAAAAACTTTAGATGAATCCTAACTTAATTTTTAAAGTGAAATGAATGCATCTATAATGTCTTTAGAGATGAAGATTCAAAAGCTAGGCAATTCAATCAAAAACCTATGCATTGCAGAAACACTCTAAAAATCATAAAACACAGATTATTATTTGTTTTCATTTCTAACAAGGTCTTCAGTACAAGGTTTGTGCTTGAATTTCTTTCTTATAATATGAGTGGTTTTTGTCAATCGAAAGCTATGACCTTTGGCTTACAGCAATATTACTTAATGAGAACTAGTGTATATGGAAACTTTTGTGGGTTTTGCAATGTGGCTAAATGAGGCAAAAAAAGTGTGAAAAACTGATCAAGTAGCAAAGGGGTTCTGCGTATGGGTTGCAAAGTCAATTTCACTTCTCTGGGCCTTATGTTCATCATAGGTAAATTGGGGAAACTGATCATTTAAGCTACCAATCAGCTTTAAAGTTCTATAGTACTGTTACCACTAAAATGTCCACCAAATGGTGCCTCCTGTCTTGTTTTTTCTTAGAGTATTCACTGGTATGGGTATTTAAGTGTGGGAGGGAAGAGAGTATATCACTTGTAAGAGGAGCCAATGATTCATGTCAGCTAATGGTTATTTTTCTCTTCTGAAGAAAAGATATATTACCTCACTACAAAAAATCTATTGAAAGTACAATTCTTCACCAGCCACTTTTTTTCTTTCAAAGATTAGAGAACCTATAGTCCCTTGTTACAAACAGATTGTCCTGAAGACAAGAGATTTTTGTCCTCTTCCTTTCCCTCTGCCCCCTCTTCTCAATATTATTAGAATATAACTGAGGAAATGGTAAGCGTTATCCGATTGATACACATATTGTTGTAACTTCCTCAAGTGTATATATTTTTAGTGTCCTTAGCTTCCATAATATTACCTAGTCATATAGCAAGTTGAATTAAATGTAGCATTGTAGAACTTTTTCTTTCTTTCCCCTTCCCTTCTAAAATCCTTTAGATAGCAGATTTCCTTCATAGCGAAGTTCAATATCACATACATTCAGATATATACATGTCAAATCATTCTTGGCATTTCTATGATGATGATATACAGAAAAATCGAGACAGGTTATCTGTCCCTTGACACTGCTGTGAGTTTCCCCTCCCCTCTTTTTACATCAGCTTTATAAATAGAATCCCACTATGCCTCTTTCCTTTCTAAGCAATGCAAACTATATTGTTACACATACTGATTGCTTGACTTAATAGAGTGTTAACTAAGGCCAAAAACACATTGTTTGATAGAGTCTTACAGCCCACCTTTCTCTCCTTTCAGAAATATTTCTTGATATTTGGCTCCAGTGATCTTAGACAAGCAAACAAATATCTTCATCCCATTGTTTTTAGTGCAACCCCATCAACTTCATAGAAATGTTAGCTACTTAAGCCCTTTCTTTTAGTGAATAACTTTTTCATTAAAGTATTAGAAAGAAAAGAAAATTGCAACCCAAACAATAATAAATCAGCAATGGTTTTCAGTGAGACACAAATCAAAATAGCATTTTCTTTGTCATTTTTTTGGTGTATGTGTGTGTGTGTGTATGTGTGTGTGTGTGTGTGTGTGTGTGTGTGTGTATGTTTATGTGTGTGTGAAGAAAAGCTACCAGGCCAAGAAAGCTTTGTAATTTGATGCTTGGCTTGCATTCATAGACTGTTTTCCCAAAGCCAGATCATGATCAAATAACACTAAAAGAAAAACACAGACACGCAACACAGTCTTTCTTCCCTGCTTCATCGTGTCAAATTATAAAGCAATTAAATTCAAACACTTTTAAGAAAGCAAACTGCTCTGCCCCTCATGTTTATTATACATGTACTATACATACACACACATACAAGCTATAGTTGTAGCATTAATGAAGGGCATTGGATGCTTCACACCATATGGCCAAAACAATAGAAAACAATGGCTACCATAGATGTGTGTGTGTGTGTGTGTGTGAAGCAATCTTTCTGTAGGCAGTTTACCTGATTTTGTAATTTGAAAAGCAAGATAAATGTGTTCCCTTCTCAAAGCTAATCAGCTCAAGCCCTGCATTCCATTATATTGTCTGCTGTCAATTTCTGGGCAGCACACATGCATATATGCTACTCAGTTTTATGTGGAGTACCGTGTTGTTAAGATTGTGGAAATCTGCATCATCACCATAATTCAATTGTATTAATGTGATATTTTTGAGATATTAAAGCAATTTGGAATAGGAGGTGTGCAACAATGTGTAAAGAGCCATTGCAAAAGGAAATTTTCTGCAACATTTTTCTCAAGGGCCCCTTTAATCTAGGAACAAAAAGTGGTTTTACTCAGACCCATTTTCAGTGTGGATAGATATTTTTATCCTGACTAGAATTAACGAGGGTAGGCAAGTCAGAAAATTTTTAAAAAATGTGTTTGTATTATCTTTTTGACGCTATTTTGCATATTAAGGGTAAAGCCTTATAGTGTGGAGCACTTTCTTGATTATGCCAATGCTTTTCTTATTCTGTTCAGGCTATAAATAAAATGTCTATTTAAGACTGGAATTAAACCAATCGCCCTGTTTCTAGAAAGGTAAAAAAAAAAATCAGAATCATTTAACCTGTAGGTTGTTGTCAACTTTATTTTAATAGTAAATCTTAAAAAAAAAAGGAATGTTTTGTGATAAGAATAGGGAGAGATAAAAAAAAACAATTTCCAATTTAATAATCTCAGGATTTTTGTGCACCAATGAAAAGAAAGTGTTTCTAGAGAAACAATGTATTGTTGCAGGATGACAGTTGCTCCTGGGTGTCTGTGGTAAAACAGAGCAAGGGAAAGAGAAAATAATTTTCTTTGCACTACATGTGAAGGCTCTATTCCCGTGAAGAAATGCACAGAAGAGGGTTTCTGCTCTCTGGATCCTATCAGAAGGGAATCTGCGGAATCACTGCCTCCTGCCTAGGGAATGGTTTGCGAACTAGATCTTCTCATGAGAGGAAGGAAGGAAAAAGTGTTATCAAATCTCAGAAAGCTAGAGAAGAAAAGCTTGGGAAACAGCTAAGAATCTTCTAAGGGAGATTAATATTTCTCATAAGAGTCTTACTTGAGTCTTCTTTGTGCAAAACCCCCAACAAAAACCAAAACCCTAACAACAGAAAACACACATGTACCACACACAAGAATACACATGACATACATATATGTATACATATGTATATGTACACATAGTATAGTTAGATAGACTGGGGTCATCCTAACAAAACTGACATTTTAAAAATGTTCCCATTAGATAGCAATTGTTAGGAAAGTTATTTAGTAGGAAGACTCCCACAATTGAAGAGGACAGAAAGATAACTATATAGGGACTTGAGATAGAACTTTCTGTACTAAAGCAGGTTGAAACCTTCTCTGCAATATATAGTCTTAAAGAGTTCTTCCTTAAGAACATTAAGAAATTTAGTGTCTTGCCCAGGTTTATATAGACAGTAGTATGCATCAGAGGTGGTATTTGAATGCCTTTTTTTTTTTTTTTTGGTTTTGAAGTCAGTTCTCTTTCTACTGCTAGGCTAATGGTTGTGAAAGCATTAAGCCATGTTTGCTCCCCTAAAAATATCTTTTTTGGTGATTAAATAAAGTAAATCTCATTTAAAAGTGTTACATGGGGGGGGGAAAACAAAAAATAGTTTTAGAAAACTATTTTTGAGTTGTTGAGAAAAAACACATTTTTGTGGAGGGGAGAAAGGAAGTGGGAAATGTTTGCTGATACAGAATTAGGTAAGGGTGAGCTTTTAGCTGACTAGAATTAGGGAAATTGATTGATTTTTTCTCCCCCCAATTCTCTCCCCAATTCTCTCCCCCTCTCTCTCCAATTTTTCTCATTTTGATGGTACAGGACTATGTGTTTTGCTGTCAGAAATTTCCAGCTATCCTTTCAGTTCAGAATGGTAGATTCATATTAGATGCTACCTCCTGTATCAGTATGGTAATTTAGAAATCCCTCTCTTCTATATGGGGGCCATCTCCAGTTGTCCTCATCTATATATCTTGACACTGGAACTAGATGGTTCTGGAGGAGAAAGTGAGGTTGGTGATTTTGCATAGCCCTCCCTCACTTAAATCTAATTCACTTGCCAGTCATGCCATCACCTTCCTGATGTCATCATCCTCTTCAAGAATTCAGGACAATCAACAACACTTCTATATCCAAAATATGTTACTCAGCAGCTGAAAAGTAAAATAACACATTCTTTCTTTGGAATTTTCTTAACATTCTTATGTTAAGAGCTAAGGAACATGGTAGAATTTGGTCCTATGCTTCTATCTTTTAATTTTCCTGTTATTGTTTCCATTTGAATTAGCTTATGTAAACTATATACAAAGTCAATAGGGAAATAAGGAAAATCATCTAAAATGGTATCTTTGGAAGTCAAAGAAGAGCATAATGATTATTAGCCACAGCGAGGGGGTCAGCCAAACAACAGACATCACCTGGATATCCAGACTTTCTTTTTCTAGTTTTGATTATTATAACTGAGTAGTTGGAGCAAAGGGAGCATTTTGAAGGATGGAAATGGATCCAAGTAGCTTTCATTTCTTTTTCATCCTGGACATTCTTTGCTTATCTTAAACTGCAGCCTTCAAAAGCAGAAAATGGCACTTTTTGTTGTTGTTTTTTATTGTCTGAAAAGTCAGAAACATGCTCTGGGTTGTGTTAATAGTTTTTGAGCTCTAACGTTCAAAACGCACACACACACACACACACATTCCTCCTTGACATGAAAGAAGATAGGGTTTTAGCAGTGGTAAATTAATTTCTAGGCAGTAAAGTCACCTTTTTCTGACCCAGAGTCACAACTAAATTTCAATGTTTTTGAAATGTAAAAATGTATTTAATTCCTATTTAATTGATGGTACATGAAAAAAGTCAGGACTGAATTTTGGAGAAATTTGAGTAATTCCTTTAAAAATACATAGAAACTGGATAATTGTAAACTTTGGGATTTAGTTGTAAATTGAAGAAAAAGGGAGCATTTATCATAAAAATTTCCAGAATATTGCTGTAAGCAATGTAGAGCACCTTGTGAAGTTGTCAACAGAACACAGAAGTAGCAAATTTACTTGGACTCACAATTTTTGATGGACCTGAATATATTGGTGAAATTTCTGCAAAATCAGAATTGTAGACAACTCTTAGTGAATTAAAAGTACGACTCTAGGCAATTTTTAGCTTAGATTTTCAAAAAGTGAGATAATAGGGAGTGCTGAAGTGATATAGCCCTCTTGGTATGAAAAAAAATGGGTACAACAAGAGCATAGAAAAACAGAATGTCTCTTACATGGCATGTAATAGTCCAAGTTCTATGAATGAGGCACTGAATCCATTATTTTGCCACCCTCAGGGAAGGCACCTATTGTATTCAGGATACTGGGGCACCAGTTAATCACTAATTCTGGGAGTGCCACTTGAAGGAGATACTTTTTATTCAAATGTAGTAACCAATTCACAAGCAAAAGTGAAACCCTCTGAAGGTTTGGATCATTGAAATTTACTCAGAAGACACCTCCCCAAGGAAACAGATTAGTTCTCAGAAGATCATTGGATTTAAAATCAGAAGAGCCTTTAGAGAACATTTAGTAGAACCCTGTCAAATCATAGAGAGTGAACAGTAACTAAATGACTGTCCAAGGCCATGCAAGTAGTAAGTAGCAGAGAGCCTGGATTTGAATATAGCTCTTATTGGTATTTCATTACTATTACTTATTTCTTTAGATTGCTGTCTAGACTATTCTAGGATTATAGTTCAATCCCTATAGCAACCTGGAATCCTGTGGAAGAAATTCAAACCTAATTAGTATCCCCATGGTCCTTTATACTTGAGATAAACATGGGTTATGTCCCCCTCATGCCTCCTCAAATCCCTCCCTCTCCCCCCAGGGCTGTGTTGAATTCAGTCATAAGCTCAGAAAGTTTGATGGCATTTGGTTCAACCATGGGAATGCAACAAGGTGAAGAGTTCCTCAATTAAAAATGGTTGATCATTGTTGCCTTAGTATCTAATAGTTATACAGATGCTACACTGATTTTTGTGCCTCATGAGGCTTTATAGAAATGCTCTGAAATGGAATTTTAGGTCTGGTGAAATAACCTACCTAAGTTTACACAGGTAAGCAATGGAGCCAGAACCAGAATCAGAATCTAGAATCTAGACCTCTTGACTCCTACCTGAGTATACTTGAGTTATGTATAGTATGTTATATTTAACTGCATTTGGGCTTGTACTATGGTGCCTCCTCTAGAGGCTTGCTGACTTATCTGTAAGATCAGATGGTAAATATGCTCTTTATGGACTCATAAGGATTTTAATGTCATTCCAAATCCAGACAGGATGATCCCAAAACCTTCTATATCATTCAGGGACTTCTTGATTAAGATCCAGTTTCAATTAGTCTCAATTAGCTGTATTTCCCTTTTTTCTTTAGCAATTAGTTTACTTCTTGATTATTTACAATGCTAAAAGTTAACTTACCCTGTACTATATTTTGGATTAACTTATAAAAGATCACTTTGGAAATTTAAAAGAAAATATTCCTGTGGATTACACTGGGATGTCTCTGAATTTATACCAGAACAAATGAGAGAAAGAGAGAGAGAGAGAGACAGAGAGAGAGAGAGAGAGAGAGAGAGAGAGAGAGAGAGAGAGAGAGAGAGAGGAGTGTTTTGGTATAAATAAAGTCATCCTCTTCCCACCCCTCCCTTATCCCCCCCACCACAAGATGGATTGCTTATGAGACCTGTAACCATTATCAGGAACAAGTGAAAATGAATCCAACTGACAGTTCAATAATCTTTCCATCTCATTTCTTTATTTTACTCTCCTTATTGAAAGTAGAGCAGAATTTTCAGCTAGGTTGCAGTTCAGCTGGCAGGAATAATCTCCATTTGTCATTAATTCTCTCTCTCTCTTTCTCTCTTTCTGTTTTTTTGTTAAGGGCCATTTTATTTAAGTTTCATAAAATTCAAAAACAAAAACAAAAAACAACCCATAAAAGGAAGTCCCTTGAAAGAAAGATTCTCATTCTAGCATTTCACAACACAGATCTCAATTCTTTTATAATTTATCATATCATGGGACATCATTTTGGCTCCATCTCAAAATGTGAAGTACATAACATTTTCATGCCTCTTCCATCCTAACTAAATAGATAATCATTCATCAAATATTATTTCTATTCATTGATTACTAGTAATATTCAGTCTGTTTGAAAAGCCATTAACTAAACATTTAGGGAAAGGTTTAAACCTCATATGGATTAAATCATTTGTAGTGATGTCAGTTCTTTTTCAGAATGGAAAATACTTATAATTTAAATCTTTAGGCAACATTTGATGATGCCATCATCTTGGAAGATTTGTTATTAGCTATGATTGGCAAAGGGAGAAGGGAGATCAGAAATGCTTTCCATACTTGCAGGATTTAGCTTTTTTTTCACACTTAATCAGCCAACAAATCCAACAGTAACTAAGTACTAAGTTATATTCAGTACAACCTGGCTCACCCCTTTAATAATCACAATAAGATTTCTCTTGTCGATCATTGATTATTATGGAGGAGAAGCAAGCATTATGTAATTTGTAAGGTAGAAAAGGAGAAAAGCTGAAGTCATCCATTTAAGGAAATTAACTTTGAGATCTATAAGTATTTCTTGGAAGATGCAATATTAAATAGTGATAGTGGAGAGCGAGTCCTTTTAATTAGCAGCATTTGGACCTTAAGAAGACCATCACATTTTAAGCACATCCTTAGTTGCATAATCTTCCTATTATGCATGGTTGAACCTGGTTTATTGGCATCTGAGAATAGCTCACTCCTTTCCAAAGAGCTTTGGAGTGACTTTTCAATCTTAACTACCATAAAGGTGACAGTTTTCTTATGAATACATAAAAATCACAATCTCTTTTTGTATTGTCTATTAACACATTAACAGTGGTTTGTGAAAGTTAAACCAGGCTATGATAAAAATGATTCATTTTCATGATTAACACCTACCTTGCCTTTTTTTTCATAGTTTTAAACACAACTTGTGGCTCACCCTCTCTTTTGGGTGAATCCAAGAGCTTGTTACAGTAAACTGGTCCAGTGTGATATCACAAGTATAAAAAATATTCCATTCTGTATCAAAACTAGGCACATGCCTTTATTTATATTAACAGAAGATAACAGAGTTAAAACAATTTTGCCTTGGGTAGTGTAACCTGAATTCCTATAATCAGACAAATTCATTTCTCCCTCCATGTATCTTTCCTCAAGTAGCTATAGGGATCTATTTTGCGATGTTTGCTATTTGCAGTTAAAAGATGGTGACATCACACTTGGGTCAGTAGTGGTAACTAAAAGCACAACCTCTCATTCCTATTGCTTTAAAATGTACAGTTTATATGTTGTTTTAATCAAGAAAAGAAAAGAAAAAGAAAAG
This sequence comes from Pseudocheirus occidentalis, assembly GCA_028646575.1. Lineage (NCBI taxonomy): Eukaryota > Metazoa > Chordata > Mammalia > Diprotodontia > Pseudocheiridae > Pseudocheirus > Pseudocheirus occidentalis. Next base: position 159,088,774 of record CM053599.1, on the reverse strand, counting down.
AATGTATCGATTTCTTTGTGGTGCTGAGGTTGTGGTGCAAGGTTTTAACAAATGGTAATCATAGATACAAATTCTCTCTTTTTTTTAACTGTAGAGTATGTTTTAGACAAATGTGTCTTTAATATGCAAATCCTACACTGTAGGTTGTTCTTTTTTTTTTCTTTTTTCTTTTTTTTTTTGTAGCGGTAGAAAATGTTGAACAATTGTCCATGAACATGAGCCAACAGGTTCATTACTGAGATCCCCAGAATGCCAATATTTGCAATGCAAACAATTAGTAAAACCAACTCTGTGAAAGGCCCTGACACACACACCTGCCTCTTGGTGGAGAGGCCCAGTCGCACAACCACGAACAAGTCTTCCTGTTCCCCATATACCCCATTTGAACAAAGGGGCAGCTACATCAAGCTGCCCTTATACCCAGCAATTTGATTTGCCAGGCTGGTTTATTGGATACAAACAATGCCACAGAAAAGAAAAAACTCTGCTAGTGGTAGAACCTCAGATCATTTTCATGTTGAACCTCCTAGGTCCAGCCACCTCCCCTTCCACCACAACACCATTGTTTTTGCGGGGCACGTACTCAAGGTCAATGCTGTTTTTGTGCTTGCCTTTTCCTCGACTCCATACAAAGAGGAGGAGGAAGCAAAACAAAACCACTCCAAGGAATGTGAAACAGCCCATGGCTGTGGACACCAGTATGGTCTTAAGGTCCAGAGAGAAAGTATTTGCATTGGTGCCATTAGAACTAGTGTCATTAGAGTCGGTCATATACATAGGGGTCCTGTTAGCATAAAGGAAACGATCTGAAGCAAATCCTTTCACTGTAAGGGATGCTGTGAAAGTGTCATTCCCTGCAGCATTGCTAGCAATGCAAACATAGATTCCTGTGTCTTGGTCCTGGGCAAAGCGTATTTCTAGAGTGCCATCCCCTAGCACTGTAACTCTTCCATTGGATTTAGTAGTGATCAGACGCCTTCGAGGGGTTGCCCAGGAAATTACTGGCTGTGGGTCACCATCGGCATTGCAGACTAGCTGAACTGTCTGCCCTTCATCCACCAGCAGGTACTGCATTTTTTTGTCACGGATTTTGGGTTTTTTGCACGTAAAGTAAAAGGAAAGAGCAGTACTGTGGAAATCCTTGAATGGTCTTTCTCTGATGCTGTCTGGGCCAGCACACATAGGCTGCTGGCCCCCAAATTGCAAGAGGGGCTGTCTCTGTAGAATCCAAAGGAGACGGCAGTCACAAGCCAGGGGATTGTTGCTAATGCTCAGTACATCTAGGGCTTTGGGTGAGTAAAACACATTTTCTTCCAGTGTTTCCAAAAGGTTCTGGGAAACATTAAGCACACGAAGGAACCGGAGCCCTTGGAAAGCATGTGGTTCAATGGTACGGAGCTGAGCCCCGACTATGTGCAGCTCCTGAAGCCGGATTAAATCGGCAAACATTCCAGCTTCAATGGTGCTGATGGGATTGTAAGAAAGGTTGAGGTGAGTCAGGTAAACCAAGTGTTTAAAGGCAGGGTAAGGTATAGTAGATAGATTGGTGTTGGTGATGGAGAGGGATGTGAGGTTAAGACCGTATAGGCTATTGGCAGGCATCATGTCCAACAGAGGCCAATAGTCAATCTCTAGATGCTTCAGGTGGAACAGTCTTTTAAAGGCATAAACAGGCATAACATTGATGTTGAGATATCTTAGATGCAGGCTGATGAGGTTGCGAAGGTGGGAGAGGGCTTCTGTTGGTACGGCTGTTAAGTTGCATTTCTCCAGTGTGAGTTGTTCCAGACTAAGCAGCCCACTGAAGGCCCTGTGTGATATATAAACCAAATCATTGTCCCCTACTTCGAGGGATTTCAGGTTATGCAAGTCCTGGAACATATAGTCCAGCAAAATGACAATTTTGTTTTCGCTAATGTCAAGTTTGGTGAGGTTGGACAGTCCTGTAAATACCCCAAGGGGGACCAGTTTCAGGCGATTTCCTTTCAAACGAAGGGATCGAAGATTGAAAAGATTGTTAAATGCTCCTGGCTCTACATTGGCGATGATGTTGTCACTCAGGTCTATTTCCTCCAACAGAGGATAAGACATAAATTCCTCAGGGTTGACACTTTTTAACCGATTTTTGCTGAGGTCTAGGATTTTGGTCTCAATGGGAATGCCCTCAGGGATTGCAATCAACCTCTTTCGATGACAAGAGACAGACTTGTTGTGAGGTAAACAGTCACAGCGGGCCGGGCAGCCTATCGTAGAGCCCATGAAGATTAACACAACAGCCAAACCTAGGAATGGCTGCCAACATGATATGGCCGTGTGAAGCATGACTCCACCTGTATGGTCTACACCTTGGTCAGGGGCCTGCAGAAGAAAAGGAAACAAGAAGGGAGGTAAAAGATCAGTTCAGAAGCAAAAGAAATCCCTTGCTGGGGCTTAGTCTTATTTCCCAATAGCCTCTATTCACAATACAAAATGAAAAAAAATTCCTTTGGGGGGGAAATAGATGTTCAGTTTGAATCAATTTCCTGGTTTATGAATCTTTCTGGGGCATTCATTCCCCTCTAGGATTCTATATGGTAAGACCAAACTGCTTTGTTTCCTTCCAGACTCTCAGGCTTCTAACACTGTAGTTAAAGCAGAAAAAAATTCATATTTAGGAGTTCTTTTTCATATCCTAATTACCATTATTTATACACACACAGGTTTCTACTACATGTACCTTTAATGTGATGATTCTACATCATTAGAAATTCAATTAAGAATAAAGGTATACTTATAAAAATGTTTCTTCCTTTATGTAAGGTGTTTTACTCCTGGAGGCAAATGAGAAGACAACCACATATCTTTTCAGAGTATTTTGTAGGTACAGAAGGATTAAGAAGGGGAGACAGAGATAATGTTTGTGATATTATCTTGTAGATTAATCATTGATAGCAGTGAGAGAGTACATGAGTAATGGGAATGAGGAATCAAAATACCTTCCAAATGAATCCGGCATTATCTAATGAAGGCAGCATTTATTAAATGCCTAAAACATGCAAAGCATTTCTAGGGTTGGCAATATAGATGCTAAATGAGAAACCGTCTCTGCCTCAGGTAGCTTCCATTCTCCTTGGGGGTGAGAAATAAGACAAACAAGTATATAAATACTTGTATTTATACAAACAAGTACATAAATAATAACAAGTAAAACAAACAAGTATATAAATAATACACATGATCATTTGAGGGAGCAGGAGCAAATATTAAAAGGAATAAGAAATGCTTTGCATACTATAGAAAATGGTATATGTGCCTTGAAGAAACCTAAGCATTGTAAGAGGAAGAGATGAGCAGGAGAACATTCCAGTTACATGTGATCTTTCCCAAAGTCTCCTTGTTAATACTTTCTTTAAAATTCTCAACACTCATATATTATAATAATAGTAGTAATCAGGTCACCAAAATCAAGAGCAGATTCTTAACAATGATAATCATTACCACATATAACACTTTGAGGTTTAAAAAACATTTTCCCCATATTATTTCATTTGAACCTCATAACTATTCTGAGGTAGATTCTATTATAATCTCTCTCTGTCTCTCTCTTTCTCTTTTTCTCTCTTTCTCTGTGAGTCTCTCTCATTTTTCTTTTTAAAGATTCAATCTCCTCATCTCACCCAGGCTGGAAAAAGCAGATGGGCCCAATCCTACTACTGGTTGGCACAGGAACTTTGACCATTTCTGATCTAGGTCATTTTGCCCTTCTTTAAGCAGTCTAATATCCTCACAATTTTAATGCTGAAGTTAGTGTAAACACTCGATCAACATAACCCACTGCAACTCAGATCTCTTAAATTCAAGAGATCCAACAGCCTTTCTGGTAGTTTGGGATTATAGATGTGTTCCACCATACCCAGTTTATTGTCTCCATTTTACAGATAAAAAAAATGAGTCAGAGTTTAAATGACCTTCTAAAAGTAACAACTAGCAAGTGTCTGAGGCTAGATTTCAACCTAGGTCTTCTTGACTCTGAATCCAATTATCTGCTCAGTGTACTGTTTAGTTATGCAAGTATTTTTTTTTTCTTAAAGTAAAATTATTTATTGGTTCTTTTGGCTCCTGGGAATTATAACAGAGAACCATATGGATTTTGTTGCTGTAGTGAACTCGCCACTCTAGTTTCTTTTCTGGAACGCCTCTCCTATTCTGCTGCTGGGCTTCTCCCAGGCAGACAAAAGTAATTTTGTACCAAAGCATATCACAGTTTTGTGATGTTGCCTGGATAATATGGATGAAGAACATGCTTTTGTTATTCCTATCACAAAGTATGTTTCAGTTCTAGTCTGGAAGGACAAAATGCTGAGATTCATTTAGCTTCTACCATCAGCAGAAGCCTTGCAAACAAAGATTGTCTGTTAATGTCCAACTGTGACCAAGGTTTGACAAGATAAACTTTGTTTCATTAGGAGTGAAGTTGGAACTGAAAATCTTTAGGGAGCTGACTTCAGTCCTTTCATTGAATGCTCATCAAAGATCCCTTTCAGTTCCTCTGATTATTACCTTTTTGAACTCAGTCTGTGAGGCAGGCTATTTTCATACTGATGTTTCTGGTGTGATGGGTATTCATTTTCTAACTTACTCTGCTAATGGTGGAGTCACAAAACAAACAGATTCAGTGAGAAGACTGCCCTGGAGAACTGATTTGGTTTGTTAAGGAGTGAAGTACTCCAGGTTTGGAATCCATGCCAACAAGTCACACTAATTCCCTCTCAAGACAGAGGGAGAAGAAACTGGAGAAGGGTTTTCATCACACTGACCAGATGAAAAAAAGAGAAGCTTGTTTTATTTTGTTGATTTAAGAAAGTTTCAAGTGGTTTTCACTTTTTTTTGAAATTGAACTAGAGGAAGAAAGGGCGTGTGTGTGGGGGGGGGGGAAAGGAGAAAGCAGCCTTGATGAATGACACAGTAATAATAAATGTGCTCAGCCATGGGATTCTATGATTAATTTAATTCACTGACTGGCAACTGAACAAAGGTCTAAGACAATAAATGACTGGTGCAGAAAACTATTTAAACCCTCACTCTCACAATGATAAGCATTACAAGACTATGTGAGTTGGGTTTTTCCTCCCAATGGGAAAAAAACATTCAAAGTAAATGTAGAATAAAAGTGCCCAAAGTGCAGTATTTGAACAACTTCTAAGTCTAGAAAAGAGAGTAAACTCAAGAAAACAACTTTGTACAGTTGAAAGATAATTCAGAGTCAAAGGCCTGAGGTTTGATTCCTGGCTTTGGCCACTTGCTACCTATGAGATTTTGGGCAAACCTGAATTTTCTCATTTTCACAATGAAGGGGTTCAACAAGATGATCTCTAAGGCTCTTTCCAGATCTAAATCCTATAATCTTGTGAAATATTAATCTCCACTGGATTTACCTCCAGAAGAATTGTTATAATCTAGCTGGGAGTTTACATGATTTCAGATTTGACTGTCACCTTGAACCTCACCTTGGATCATCAAGCTCATTATGAACCCAAGGGAAGCTTGGAATCAACCCAAAGCTTCAACACCTGGCTAAGTTGAATTTATTTGGAACATGTTATACAAAATGAGGATTTTTCCTTCATCATCAATCTAAGTTTCTAAATTTAAGATTTGACCCTCTTATCTCAAGACATCTTTTGGTAAGTTTAAAAAGCTATTTGGGCCTTCATATCCCCATCTATAAAAATAGGGATAACAACATTTGCCTGTAACAAAATTTGTCTGCATTGTTTTAAGCCAAGTACCATATGTAAGTACAATTTATCATCATCATTATTATTAATAAAGGAAAACATTAAATTGTGTTACAAATTTAAAAAAATATCATTTCCTCGAGGGTTATATCTCATAAAAATGACTTCTGAGATCATAAATATACAGTTTATTGACACAGTTGATATTTATTTTAAGATAAGTAGGAAGAATACTGGCTTTTTATCCTGAAGACTGGAGTTTGAATCCTGATTATGCTATTTCAGTTCAATTCAATTCAACAAGAGTTTCCTAAGTGTAATATGTGCCAGGCATTATGCCAAGTAAAAATAAATATTCTTTTCCCTCAAGAAATTTCTATTCTATGGGATAAATAGCTTATAAACAGGATAAATAAAAGTGTAGACAAAGTAAATAAAAAGTGATTTTAGAATGGGTGTGGGCGTATCAGGAAAGAGCTCATACAGGATGTGACAATTGAGTGCTGTCTTAAAATGAAGGATTTCAAGAGGTGAAGAAGAGGTAAATAACTGGACAAGTTACTCTGCCTCTTGACTTGGTCCACCCATAATAGAGGTTCTTAAACCTTCCCTTTTTTCCTGTCTTTCTTTCTTGCCTTCTTTCTCTCTTTTTTTTTTGTCATATATCCCTTTGCTAAGTCTTCACAGAATAATGCTTTTAAATATTTGAAGGAAAATCTGAATTTCATTTTGATTTTAGTGAGAAAAAATGTCATTTTCCTCTGCATTCAATCTCAAGGACTGTCTAAAATCCATGTACAGACACCTGTGGGTGGGTGTTGGGGGGATATTGTACACTAGGTTAAGAGCCTCTAATGTATAAAATTCCAAGTTGAACTAAATAATTTCTAAAGTTTCTTCCAGTTTAAAATCATAATATTTATAATAAGCTATAATATCACAAAATTTACTGTATGTTTATATATGTAGTTGTAGGTCATCTATACGCAACTCTTTGGCTAGTCATGAATTATTTTGAGTTAAGGAAATAAACATATTCTTAATATTAGCTTAAATACAATTAATAAAATAAATATACACATAAACACAAATGTGTCATATATTCATACGGAAGGATTTTCTATTACATCCAGTAAAGAATTCCCTCTGCCAACACAAATCATGACTCACATGCTTTGGTGAGACTTCCTAGGAATTTTCCTGAGGCACATACAGAAGGCCACATAACTAATGTCAGATTATAATTGGAATGAAGACAGTCCTAACTCCAAAGCTAGTCCTCTAAAGCAGGGTGTGAAATTACACACACACACACACACACACACACACACATCATATACATATATTATATATGTGTGTATTTGTATGTGTATGTATATATACATTCATCCACATACACATGTTTTTCACACTGTCCCTTATATGGATTTGTTTGTGTATACATATGTATGTGTATCTATACATACACAGAATATCCCTGTGTACCTGTATGTCTAATAGGGGTGTACTAGTAAATGTTTAACAATCAACTCTCCAAAAAAAAGTATGCACAGCATACTTTGAAGTTCAATCTGAATTATTAAAATTTTCTCCATCACTTTCTCAAGTATAGACAATCAGCAAAATAGTAAAGCAAACCCTAATTTGTAGCATTTGCCCATTTCCAAGGTGGACATAATCATGAACTGGTTTAAGGCAGCTTTAACAAACCCCAATATGTACATATACAATTATATGCATTTTGTTGCTAATTATATATGCAAGCAGGTCTATATGTGTATATCTACATATTGAATATAGACATGTATATGTATATATAATCACATTATCATACATTTAGGCCTGGAAGGAAACCTAGAAGTCATTTAATAGAATCTCCTGAATTTCTCCTCTTTCAGATGAGAAAACCTCTTGCTTGTGCTCCAACACCCACTATAACATTCACTATCAGCATATAAAGTGCATTCCAAAAGGCTGTTAAAGCTTAAAACTGCACTAAGACTTTTGGATACCATCTACAATATATTGGAGGGGGGGAGCTAATCTAGACCCAGGCAAATCATTCAACTCTTCTTTACGTACTTTAGGCAATTCCTTAGGACTTATATCGTTAAGATATAGAAAGGTTGTGATCCATGTTAGCAGGAAGAGTTTATCTGAGGAAATCACATATGTATATATGTGTACATATACATATACATATATATGTATTCCATATGTATATATGATTGTTGTTAGTTGATTGGGTTTTCTTGGAGTGGCTTGCCTTTTTCTAGCTCATTTTACAGAGGAGGAAACTGAGGCAAATAGGGTAAAGTGAATTGTCCAGGTCACACAGCTAATAAATGTCTAAGGTTGGATTTGAATTCAGGTCTTTCTGAATCTAGGCCCAGAGACCGATGCATAGTGCCACCTAGTTGTCCCATATATATGATATGTTTACATATGTGTAGCTTTATGTAAACATGTGAAAGTAATTATATTTTAATTTAAGATTAAGAGATATGTTTATTTCTTTCCCTCAGACCAGCTGATGGCAGAGGCAAACAATCTGGGATAAATATTTGGGGGCAGGTTATATACATCTTCATGCATACAGTCAGTTGGATAAATGTCATAGAACATTTATCAAAAATCATACGAGTTAGCTTGCTGGCAGGGAAATTAGAAATCATTTAGTTCAACTCCCTTATTTTAAATACATCACATTGTATGTTGCTACATGGTTATATATTCTACATGTATCCATATTGCCTGGCATATAGTATTTCTGCAAATTGTGTTGTAGATTTTCCACAGAACTGCTTTCCCTTATTTACACCAATAATTGGTGATTTAATTCATCTCTGAATCTTGAAATACCAAGTTAAATACTTCATTTACAGGTAGTAGCTATAATTGTCTACTTGTGATTATATATATCACTAAAGGATATTATTTAAAAAAATGCTTAAATTTGTTTTTAACAGCAGAATTTCCTTTTTAAAATAAGAAAAGTACTCAAACTTCAGGATCTTCTTTTTAGGTTATTCTCTGGAATCTCTTCCCAGGATTCTGAATCAGGTTGCCACTGGTCTAACCAGCTAATGGACAATGAGCAAATCTTGTCCTAAGTCATTAATTAATAGTTCTTTTTCATCTTTGTTGAAACACTGGAGAGATTTCTATTCTTTTGTTTATTCTGATCCCTTTGAAATGCAAATGACTAGTTCAGCTCCAACTGCTTTGCATCCTTTTGGGTTAGGTGAAAATATTTGGACCTATATACTTATTGGATTATATCTAATCTATTTCAGCATTCTAGAGATGTGTTCTTTGTCCGGTTTTGAAACATGTCTCTTTAAATTTGACATTATTAAGTAAAGGGTAGTTTGCTTCAGATGTTTGATGGCCTTTCAGGTCTGTAAAACACTGTACAAAAGATGCACTTCCAGTTTCCTGGAGGGTCCGAAATGAGTAATGATACTGATGGGTATTATATGTAAAAAATCAGTCAGCTCTCAAAGGCAAGATCTCTTTGATGGGGAAATGGGGACAGAGGGAGAAGAAATTACTCTGGTTTTGTTTAGTCATGACACACAATGGGACAGAAATCCATATCAAAAGCACGGTGGACAAAATACTGGATTTGGAATTAGGAGACCTGAGATAGAGTTATATCTCTGCTAGCAAGTGATCTGATTCAATTAATTTGACCTCTCTGAGCCTCACTTTCTTCATCAGCAGTCCTTCCAATCCTCCTCCACATACTCTACTTCTAGTCACAATAGACTTCTTGAGGTTGCTCACCTAAAACGTTTTGTCTCCTGATTGTGCATTTTCACTGATTGTCTTCCCCAAACCTGGAACTCTCTTCATTTCTACCTCCTGGCTTCCTTTACATTTCATCTAAGATCCTGCTTTCGCCAAAGAGCCTTTCTTGATTCTCTATAATGATATTGTCTTCCTCCTGTGTTTTTCCTTTCTGTGTGTATACACATGGATGCATGCATGTATGTATGTGTGTATATGTATGTGCATATACAATTTACACATATTTGTTTAAATTTTGTCTCCCCATCAGACTGTGAACTCCTTGAGAGCAGGGCGAGTTTTTGCCTCTCTTTGTATCTCTAGTACTTATCAGAGTACCTGCCACATAGTAGGCGTTTAATAAATGTTGACTTAAAATGGGAATAAGAATGCCCATTTTAGCTACCTCGCTGGAATGAGATAGAAAAATGGATAGAACAATAAATCAGTATGCAGATATTATTTGCCACATTTTATACTAAACATTAGGGACACAAATAAAAGCAAACAAGATAATCCCTGACCTCAGGGAGCTTATATACTAATGGAGAAAGCAACCAAAAAGTGAATCTGGAAAGTTGGTGGCAATGTAAAGGGACATATATGCTGAGTGATATGACTGGAAATATTCAAGAGATAGGGGGTGAAAAACCTAAAACTGGGCAAGATAAGGTCAAAGCTGACCTATCAAAACACAAAGTGGCTCTAGGGCAGTGGTTCTCAACCTTCCTAATGCTGCAGCCCTTTAATAATCATATGTGGACATATCTGCATGTGGGCAGACCCACCTGGATATGGATAGAGGAGCAGTGTCTCAGTTCCTAACACCATCAGAAATATGTGTTTTTCTATTTTCCTATGGTCTTAGATGACCCCTGTGACCCCTGTGAAAGGGTCATTTGACCCCCAAAGGGGTCACAACCCACATATTGAGAATGGCTGCTCTAGAGTGAAAACAATATTCTTAGGTGGTAGGTACCTGGGGGACATAGTTGGTGTAGTGGATAGAGTACTGGGCATGGAATCAGGAAGACCTCAGTTTAATTCAATCTCAGATGCTTAACTTGATATGTGACCTTGGGCAAGTCACTTAACCTATTTGTCTCAGTTTCCTCAATTGTAAAGAGGATAAAAATAGCATCTATCTTTAAGGATTGTTATGAGGATAAAATGAGATATTTTTAAAGCACTTAGCACAGGTCTTGGCACATAGTGGGCCTGTATGAATACTAACTGCTATTATGATGATGATGATGAAGTGTGGAGGGAGTAGAACACATACCTGGATTTGTCTAGGAAGTGAGAATTCAATTCAGTTCTGCATTTAGGGGGTACCTACTAGGTGCTAGGCATTATACAAAGTCATGGAAATCCCAAAACAGAAGCACATCTCGTGGCCTTTAAAGAGTTATTATTTTAATGGGAACTGGCAAGCTTATGAACCCAATATAATCTGAGTAGATAAAGAGCACAAAAACATTGGGGGATCAAGAAAAGGCTTAGTGAAAATGACCGCACTTCATTGCAGGAAGCTAAGAATTTTAAGATTAGTAGGTCATTCCCTGTATGGGGGCAGTCCTGTACAGAGGCTTGGAAAGGAAAGAAAAAAAGATGAGTTTGGGGAATTGCTAGTAGGCCTGTTTGCCAGGAACTTTTGAGTATGGGAAGGGAAGAAATATGAAATAAATCTGGAAGGATAAACGAGAACCAGGTTACAGAATGCTTTATATTTCAGTCTGAAGACTGTTTTATCCTAGAGAGAAAAAAATGGAAACTTTGGACACTTGTGAATTACATGCTTAGGCCTAATTTTAGAAATACTAATTTGGCAGTTTAGTGTAGAATAGACTGGAAAGTAGGCAGTAGAAAACCTGGAAATAAGGATATCAAATTGAAGGGAATTGTAATAGTCTAGGAGAGAAATGATTGTGTGAGCAGAGAGAAGGAGATATATACAAGGGCTAGTATGGATAGAGGATTTAGAAGGTATTGGTTCTACTTCTTTCCAGTTTCCCCCAAAATTTTTTACCAAATAATGGATTCTTATCCCCAAAATCTTAAGTCTTTGCATTTGTTGAATATAAAGATATTATATTTCATTGCACTGTAAATTGTATATCTACTGACTCGACTCTATTTCATTTATCTATCTTTCTATTTCTTAGCCAATGCCAAACTGTTTTGATAATTACTGTCTAGATATGGGCACTGAGGGAAAGTGGGTCAAGGAAGTCTAAAGTTGTAAACCTGCATGATTGGAAGGACTGTTCCCATAAGAGAAAGAGGAAATTAGGAGAAAAGATGGTTTTAGTAGGAAAATAATGCATTTAAAAAAAATTTTTGAATTTGAGATTTCAGTGGGATATCCAAGTGGATTTCACAGTTTAAATAGATGGACAGCCCAAGTGCTGCTCTGGTATAAAAAGTGAAGAGGAAGATTTACAACAGTGTGTGGTACAAATCTTCTATGGAAGTTTTGTGGGAGAATATGGATGAGAATTGCACAAGAAGACAGGGAATGAATGAGTTCACTAATGGAAGAAGAATTCACTTTGAGATTGTGGATCCAATGAAATAATTAATTAATTTTTCCCTACAAGTTTACATGTCAGTGTTTGACTTGTTCCCCCACTAGAAGGAGCTGGCTCCTGGGAAACCTCTTTGATAGCACCTAAAATTTGAAACTTATTCAAAGCTGTGCAGAAATCATGGTAAACCCAGATGCATTTTCTCCCATAGGATGTTTTCTTTTTTTAGGTGACACCAGATTCAGTGATGTTTTCTGCAGACTATAGATGCTGTTACTGTCTTTTTAAAGACTCTGTGGAGTCCTAAACAGTGACAATTTAGTGGCCATTCTTGGAGGAATCTGTGAGGAGAGAGAGAGGATTTTAAGTGTCATCTGTAAGGAGATTGAGTTTTGGATTTAATCTGTGAAGATTCTAAGGATTTAATTGTTATTATGAAATGGTGGGGGGGGCTTTGAAAGAACAGAAAGAACTTGTTCTCAGAAGTTATGAGTTTATATTTTAAATATTTATATTAAAAATATGTAAGATACTTAATTTAAAATACATAAGAAATATTTATTTATTTATTTTTTGCTTTTTTTGGAAGGCAGTTGGGGTTAAGTGACTTGCCCAAGGTCACACGGCTAGTTTTTTGTGTTAAGTGTCTGAGGCCGGATTTGAACTCAGGTACTCCTGACTCCAGGGCTGGTGCTCTATTCACTGTGCCACCTAGCCGCCCCTAAAATATTTATATTTAAATTTTAATTTATATTTAAAATACATAAGAAAATTCTTATGTATTATTTACAGTCCTTATGAGAGGATCTTGAGATATTCTGGTTGTTATCCTGAGAACTGAATGGTGGGACTGTTATCTCAAAATTTAATGGTCAGCATTTTCATTGTTGTTGTTCAATTGTGTCTGACTCTTCATGACTCCTTGGATCAAAGTTGTCCATGGAGTTTTTGTAAACACACTGGAGTGGCTTGCCATTCTCTTCTCTGGTGGTTTCTTTTGTCAGGCAATCAAGAGTTTAAGTGACTCTCCCAGAGTCATTCAGCTAGGAACTGTCAGAAACTAGATTTGAATTCAGATTTTCCTGACTTCAGGCCTAATGCTATGTTCACTGAGCCACTAGGTGCTTCATCAGCAGTTATTAGTGATGGATGAAGATGATGTTGGTATAATGTAAATCATTAATTATATTTTTGTTTTATTGTTGGTTGGTTAAACTGGTAATAAATAGGATAGACAGAAGCTTAAATGTTTATTTTAGCCTAAGAGAATGGGAGTGTATGTGTGTACACACATACATGCACACACGTACATACACAAAGAGAGGAAAAAGAAGTTTCTCCAGTTTATTAAACAAATAATGTTTATTTAACATTATTTAGCACGGGAGTTCCAAGCTAATTGTTTAACTGATGAGAATTATGGTGAAAATTTTTGCAACTAATAAGAGAATGTCCAAGTATACCTGATTATTTTAGAATATGTGATGGTGTGAATGAATATAGTGATGATCAAGTAGCAGGCTTAGGGGTAAAGGTCATGTAAGTTGTAAATGCTCAATACTTCTCTCTCACAGTGAGAGCATCAATTTGCCACAGCATGTAAATTAGAGCAATTGTTAATTAGCATAGTGCTATAGATTGGAATTTAAAAAAATAACACATTTATGTAACATTCAGTTCAATACCCTTATTTTACAGATGAGGAAACAGAACCACAGAGATGAAATTGCATACCCCCAAACTGCTAGTAGTATATGCCAAAACTGGGTTTTGAATCCAGATTCCCTGACTTTAAATCTATTTTCTTTCAATTCTACAAGTGGCATCAAACTGAAATAGAAATAGGGGCCACAAAATCATAAGAATCCCTGAGGGCTGCATATCGGCCTAGATAACCACACATTATAACTATTGATGATCTATTGTATTTTTGTTTATTAAAAAAAGTATTTCCCAATTACATTTTAATCTGGTTCTACTGCTTGCATCCTAAGTGTTTGCCATCTCTGCACTATACTACAATATCATGATAAATGAAGGTATTAAGATAATTTTGAAAAGTTTATTAGATATGTTAACATTGCCCCTTTAAAATGACTTGGGCATCTCTGTTTCAAATTCTGTAACTTGACATTAGATTAACTAATTTTATTTTAATTCCCTTTAAGATTACCATTTTGTTAGATAATAAAGACATTATCTAAAAAGATCACTTCTTCATCTACTTTGTGGGTTGATATTTATTTATTTTAATAATCAGTACTGTGGTTAAGAGCTTTCTTTTTTATTTTTATATACATGTTAACATTTTTTTATTTTGATAAACACTGTTAAAATCATAGGGAAAGTGAATTATGCCAAATATTATGTTTACCCTACATATATGTGCCAATTATCTTCATCTAGGTAAATTATCTTTAAGTAAAAGTGATGATTTAGCAAACTCAGATTTTAGCATGAGAGAGAGAGACAGAGACAGAGAAATACAGGGGGGAGAGAGAGAGGGAGAGAGACAGAGAGAGGCAGAGAGACAGAGAGACAGAGACAGACAGAGACAGATAGAGACAGAGGGAGGGAGAGAGAGAACGATCAGACAAACGATCTCTGGGTGATAGCTTAATTGAGGGAAACTTATCTTTTGGGGTGAAACCTTAGCTCTTTCATGAGAGTAACACAGTTTGTGTTCATTAAGATACCATCTACTCAAGAATGTAAAAAACTAGCTGAACACTGAGCTTAGCAACTGGTAAGTAATGAAACCAGCCACCTTAAGGAATGAATTTCTTTAACAATCCATATCTGAATGTACCTGTCAG
>CM053599.1:159058399-159073421 GCA_028646575.1 Pseudocheirus occidentalis | reverse complement strand
AAATTCAATGAGAGTAATTGAAAGTAAAATTGTAATAGTTTTCCCTTGCCTCATCTCTATGGGATGATTAATCCCATTTTGTCTCTCCCTGTCTCCTCTCATTCTAGTCCTCTCCCACCTCAGAATTTCATCTTGTAAAGTATCATTCCTTCACATTCAATTCATCCTATGCCCTCTACATACACCTGTACACACATGCTCAGATATATATTCATACGCATATATAGCCTCCTATATGGACCTATGTGTAAGTATACATATTGTCCTCTACTGAATTTGTGTGTGTGTTTGTGTGTGTGTGTGTGTGTGTGTTTTAATCTTCCTATCCCGATAGAAAGAAGCTATGGTCAGTATTCATTTCTGCTTTTTGCTCCTGGTATTTGTTTATTTCCCAGTTTTTAAAGTTGAATTCTACTGCTGGAGCACAGGGGGCACTATCAGAAGCTTCTTGTGCTGAAGGCCAGGGGTCTGGTCACTGGTTTTGTGTGCTTGGGCCTAACGTGCTGGCAGCTAGAGACTGTAGGGGTCTGCCAGTACCTGGTGCTAAACTGAGGTTCTAATGGTGGTGACTGGTGTGTTCTGAGGCCAGGCAGGGTTTTTCTGTGTTTCCCCAGCCTGCACTGGAGCTGGGGGTGGGGGGGAGTGTTGGAGGGTTTGGGGACACTGCTGGAGGATGCCTGCTCACTGGTGCTGTGCTGAAACAAAGGGAGGTTTAGCTATTGGAGGACACCTGCCCAGCAGTACACTGGTACTGTAAGCTTGAGTCTCCCAATTCCTCTGGTTGTGCCACAGCATGCAGAGTATACTGGTGTTGGCATTTGCCTGCTCTACCACATGGGGCTCAGGATCTCCTCCTGGTTTACTTGACACTGGGATACTTCCCATTCTGTATTGCTACCCTTCTACCAGGGGGAGAGGGACCTTTCCCATGAATACCCTAAGCTTCCCAGGTTAAAAGACCCCATCTTTCTGTTGACTCCACTGTTCCAGTATTTTTTCTGGGGCAGCATTTTCTGGGATTTTAGAGGTCAGTAAGGGAGAGTGAGAATGACTTATCTGCTTACTCTGGTACTTTGGATCCCAGAGAAAACCTCACATTTTAAGTCAGAGGAAACCAAAGCCTGAAAGATTAAATAACTTTCTTAAAATCAACCCAGTAATTAGTAAGAGTCAGAATTAGAACACCTGGTCCAATGTTCTTTTTTGTTTGCCTCTCCAATATAGCAATATTAATTTCTTCACAAAGAATAATCTCTGAATTTGGTGAATCTGATTTGAAATAACCCAGATTTTTAAATCAAAGAGGATGGGAAATAGAGAGTTGATATTAGAGGGGAGAAAGTGGTCAGTAATTTTGCGTAGAGTAAGACCAATTAATAGCAATGTAATGTTCATTTAGACTCTTTGTGAATGGATAGATAATACTGTATATGATTACATAATCATTTTTGCTAAACAGCTAAATTAATGAATTATAGAATTAGAAAGTGTTATATAAAACAAATTTGATGTATAATATTAAATACCAAAACATTTTAATGTAAGCATAAAAGTTGAAATCTGAAAATTGAAAGTGTTTTCATCATACCTAACCTTACTAGAATTGAACTAGGATGAAAAAGTATTGACTTCTATAAATCCTCATTACCAAGGTCCCATTCAGGTACATAAATATAATTGAGCAAATTGGGTTGGCATTAGGCAGAATCGGAATATACTACCTTTCCTTTATTAAAAAAAATTAATAATAGCTAGATTTATATAGCACCTACTATGTGACAGGCACTTAAAAAACACTATCTCATTTGATCCTCACAACAAGCTTTGGAGGTGGGTATAATTATCCCCATTTTATAGTTGTAGAAACTGAGGCAAACAGACATTAAGTGACTTGCCCTGGGTCACACAGCTTCTAATTATCTGAGGTTAGATTTGAACTTAGCTCTTCTTAAATCCAAGCCAAGTTCTCTACCCACCATGCCACCAACTGCCTCTCAGTCTGCCATTCCCTTCAGTATTAAAACCTTGGCTCATAAGTGAATTTTATAGGATTCGTTAAAAATATAAAAAAGTACTCCCTGAGAAAAAGTGTATACATTGAAAACCTTTGTGCATTGGAAAGGTAACATGATGTAGCCAAGTCAAAAAGAACATATCCTGCTTCTGCTATTTACTATCTAGCTAACTTCAGGCAAGGCATTTTATCACTGAACCTCAGTTTTAACAGTGAATTTGATTTATTTATACCAGTGGCTCTTAGAGTCCCTAGAAGGACTGCAGTAAAGACCAAATGAGATGATGTGTGTCAAGAGCTTTGCAAATTTTAACCCTTTATATAATGTAAATGATTTTTTTGTTGTTGTTGTTTTTATTGTTGTTTGAAGCCTTACTTCTTTCAGCCCTCATCTTTTGTTAACTTTTTAGCACTATCAAGTCCCTCAAGGTATCTTGAAAAGTTAGCCCTTGTCACAATTTGTCACAGGGCCTCCTTTTACACGCATATTGTATATACACACAGAATAGTCATATACATTCTAGAAAACTTATCTCCTTGTGTTGAGAATAATAAATAATATTAAGGAAAGGACTTTGCTAAATAGTGTGCTGAATGCTGCTTTAAACAAGGTTTACACAATTCTTTTCCTTCCCAGTGTTGCTTTCAATGAAAGTTACTTGTATCATAATATCACATAGAAAATTAATACTAAGCAATTATCTATATGCACAATCTACTGTATGTTCTGTTTCTGTATGTAAGCATATACAGTTTAAATTTTTGAAGAAGGCTCCTAGGAAATAGTTTGATGAAGAATGACTTTAATACAGTGAAAATAAGCATCCAAGAGTCTTGGGAGTTCTATCACCTTTTGTTATCCAAGTTGCATGAAACGTGGTAGTATGCGAAAAAAAAAAAGTGATCTCATATTCATCATTTCAATAAAATTCAACAATCATTCTTGTCTTTCTTCAAAAGTTGTCAGCAAACTTTCATAGGATCATAGATTTACAGCCAATCATTTTAAAGATGAAGAAACTGAGGCCCACAAAAGTTAAGTTTCTTCCTTAGACTATTGTAATACTCTGCTGGTTGGTCTCCCTGCCTCAAGTCTCTCCCCATTTTCATCCATCTTCCACTTAATTGTCAAAGTTAGTGTCTTAAAGAACACACCTGTTTCCAATTTAACCAGCCCAAGTGGATCCCTATTACTTCCAGGATCAAACATAAAATCTTTGGTTTGCTTTTTAAAGCCCTTTGTAACCAAGACCCTTTCCTATCTTTTAAATTTTTAAATTTTCTTAAACTTGACTCTCTTCCACACACTCTGTGATCTAGCTTTGCCTATAAATGTAATTTGAAACCATATATCATCTCTGGAAAAATAAATATGTCCAGGGCCTGTTATTTCATTTCTATGATCACTCCTTATGTGGGGACTCCCTCCCCCCACAATCTCTCTAGAGTTTATAGCCCTTTCCAAGGTCACACACCACTAGTAAACATCAGGAGAGACATTTGAACCAAGGTCTTCTCGTCTCCAGTTCCATCACTCTATCCATTACCAAATGCTACCTTCTCTCCTAGAATAATATTAGTGTTTTAAAAATAGGCTTTTGTAGCAGCAAAGCAGCTTGGGATCACTTAAAGTGCAATATACTTTATTTTCCAAATGTGATCTAGTCTGATATGTCCTCTTCCTGTTCAGTTCTCACCATCTCGTTGAATTATCTGTAGTGCCTGTCCAAGATATCTGTACTATTGGACTAACTTACTAGGTTATCCCTGTAATTAGCGTGTAATAATAATACAATGCATATTCTTCATCCATTTTAATTTTCCTGTGTGAATTGCCAGGCCTATCTCTTTTGTGAATTCTCTGTAGTGTTCATTGTAATGAGTATAATGTCATCCACCAACAGGAATATCTTTGTAATATTTCTGTCAATAGGAAATCTCTCTTTTGTTTGAGTTTTGTATAAGGTATCCCTTATGATATGAATGAACACCTTCAGTAAGCATGGACTTGTAGTTTCTTCTTTATATTTTTCTAATTTGTTCATGTTTTGGGCTTTTGTTTTAGCCAGGTATGAACTGACTATAACCAGATAGCTAATTCTACAGAGATTACCATGTCACATATCATCATTTCTTTTTTCATAATCACAAATTCAGTTTCTTCTGGATTGTTGAAGAAAGAATCCATACGGTTGTAAGATGACAAATAATGTCTTTATCCCTAATCATATTTTCACAATAGCCTTTGTCATTTTTCCCTGTGTCATCTTCTCACTGAAGTCATCAGATGTTAGGGTAAATGTTGACGTGGTTCAGAGGATCTGGCCAAGGTTTTCATAGAATTTTACAATTATTTCATCCTCCTCAATACATGTTGCAGAGTCTCTAATAACTGTGGTGATCTCTTTACTTTTGCTTAATTGAACACTACAAGATAATATGAGCAAGTATCTCATGAAATTATGTTGGTTATTGTCTTTCGGTACACAATAAAATCAACTGCTTCATTCATCTCTCTAAGGAGAATCTGAGCTGCCTTTTTAATTTAACAAACTTTTTATGTCTTCTTGTTTTTCATTTAAATAAAAAATGTCAAAATAGAAGTGATTTGTTTCCTATAATAATACATCCACTTATTTGCATTGGACAAAGGTAGGATATTAAGAATACCAACAGTCCAATATTAATTATTTTAAGTCTTAGAACTGTGTGCTTCTTAGTATCTTCTTCTGCCTTTTTTGGCATGACCTCCTTTCTGTAATCTCCACTCCATGATGAGAAGACAGAAGGAAAATTGAGTTTCTCCCAAAAGGGAGGAAAGCTTTTTTTTTAATACCCAATGTTCAAAAACAAATTGAGTATGGAGCAGATCCTTTATTCCCACAAAGAAAAGGACATGGTAAAAACAAAGAAATCAACTTGCACTATAGAATGATTTGAACAGAATTCACTAACTTACCACTATTAAAGTATAAGTTGATGAACTAGCATTCAAGACTTACTGGGACATGATATGGATCTTATAAGGCTTCTAAACAGCCATTTCACCTTTTACCTCTGCTAAGCACAGTCTGACCAAATGCTGCTCCCAATCATCTTTCTATTGCTCTCTTTCTTTCTGAAGCTTATTCTTCCAGTTGTAATAGCCCCCTCCTGCCACTACTCAAGCACTCTCTCTCCTGGTAGCATTTAAAATAGCTGATAAAAGAACATTTCCCTGTCATCAGCAACTGCTACTCAAGGAGATACCCCTGCTAATAGGAGATGTTGCTGCTATGACAGCAGCCCTCCAGTCTTCTTGAGTTCTTACAAGGCTTTGTACAAAAGACACAAAAGCGAGACTTCCTTTGCCCAGATACTGGCTTTCTTGGTTAGGATATATTCACAGTTTACAACTGAATAGGAGATACACTGCTTGGTCCTCTAGACACCTCAGAGAGTTATCCTCATGCATTGAAGCTTAGAAGTAAGAGAGAGAGTCTAGGACTGGGTCAGTCATTTAGTATATTCACAGAGCTCCACATTTAGAGGACTCAGTTCAGTCATATATGGGTAGATTCCTACATTGATTCCTCCAACTCCTATTTCTACCTAAGTGCTGAGAATACCAAAATAAAACAAGAAAACCAAGTCTCTACATGAATTCCTTACCCTACTGGCATTTCAACTCAAGTAAGTTGAACAGTCACTGATTACATGCTATGGACAATATTGTACTAGCTATTTAGGATAAAACGACAAAAAATGAAATTCAGTTTATATTCTATTGGGGATATACAACATATATACAGAAAAGTAAATACAAATAAAACCAAAGGAAAGATCCAAAAAAAAAAAGAGAGAATCACATAACTTTGCAGTCATTCCACTCCATTTAACCACTCCCTGGTTAAATCCACATACTGCAAGATACTCATGGAGTACCTAAAACAATGATGATTAGCTAATATTGGCACCATGAATACAGCAAGTGACACGGCAGTTGTCAATTAACTATGCATCATAATCTTCAGTGCAGCCAAAACATCATTATATGCCTCCTGATGTCTCTCTTCCTGAAATACTCATTGTATTTCCTAGCTTATCCTAACATTTTCAACTGAGAACAATTATACCACAGGTGGTTTATGATGGTTTGCATTGTATTGTAGGGAGGAAGCTGCTGCTTTACAATGACACCTGACTCACTTTTAGATTGTTTTATCTTAGAGATAAAAACAACTAGAGGCTTAGTCATGCCTTCTTGCACAAGGCAAACAGATTCTTGAGAAAGCACAGATGCTTATGTTGCATTTTGCCCTAATAATTGCACAATGATTTATAATCAGAAGATATCAGAGCAGGAATGGCTCTTAAAGATGATTTGGTCCAACGCTATCATGTCAAATCAGAAAAATGAAACCTAGAGAAGGGATGTGACTTACCCAAAGTCACACAGCTAGTGTGAGGGAGAATCAGATCTGAAACATGTGTGATTAATTTTCTGTTATATCACTATCTCTTTCACATTACTAAAGACTTAATCACATCTCAAAATAGGTTATGATCTTGAGAATGACCTCAGAAACCTCCAATATATGTCCAGCTGTACTTTTGCTGAATACCACAGAAACCAACTTGACAATAATTAAGTACCATAGGCATACTTGTTAAACATCTGCTAGGTGAGTACAAGGATACATAAGTAACCCTGACCTTGGGTTGCCATGACCTACTTTCATAGATTTCAGTATGCAGTGGGAGATTTTATTATAATTCCTACAAAAGGAAAACAGAATAACCCATTACTGTAATAAAATAAAGTATTTCAAGAGGCACTGAGCTGACTATTTGTATATATAAAAGTAAACTCATAAGGAAAAATCCTTGGAGGATTAAAAATGCATATTACTATTCTTTGTTTTTTATGTCACCTTAACTTCTAAATATAACCCTTCCCTTTGCCATACTAGTTCTAGAGAGAGAGAGAAAAAGAAAGAGAGAATTAAGCACAATTACAATCAACCTGACATGATAGGATATCAAAGTAGGAATGAATCTTCAAGACACAATGTTCTGTATCCATAGTATCCCACTTCTTCAAGGAAGGAAGTACATTTTCTCATTTCTTCTCTAGGACCAATATCATAGTAACTATGTATGCTATTTTACTTAGTTAAAACTTTTTTATATCTTCTTGTTTCATTTAAATAAAAAATGTCAAAATAGAAGTTAATATGGATATGTTTTTCTAGATATGTTAGTTCACGTAACATCCTACTCAGCACCCCTCCCCCCAAAAAAATGAAAGGAGAAAAAACAACACTTTTGCAACAAATATGCACTGCCAAGCAAAGCAAATCTCCATATTGACTAGGGCCGCAAATATATGCCTGGTTCTTTATTTTGTTTCCATCATCTCTATGTCAATAATCATCTGGAATTATGGTTGGTCATTGCATTATGGGTCAGAGTTCTTAATTCTTTAGCTTGTATTTTTAATATTTCTGCTCTTATTTGAGTTGATCTAGGTCTGCTCACTTCCCTCAGTATCAGTTTACACAAGTGTTAGCAGGTTTCTCTGAAGCCATGCCTTTCATTAATTTTTATAGCACAATAATGTTCCATTACATTCATAAACCATATTTTGTTCAACTTTTCCCCAACTTTGTCGCTTCAAAATAAACTGCTACAAATATTTTAATATGGGTCTTTTTCCTCTTTCTTTGATCACATTGGGATATAGGTCTAGCAAATAGTGGTATAGTTGGGTACACACAGTTTAATAACTTTTAAGCAGATACTTTTAAATTTGTAAAATGGTTAGATCAATTAATTCATAGTTCTGTCTATAGTAGAAATTTTTTCCCACAGTCATCCCTCTTTCCCCAAATTTGCTGGGGTTTTTTCATCTTTGACAATCTGATTGATGTGAGAAGTGAAACTCAGCATTGCATTAATTTGCATTATTCTAATTATTTCTGATATGGAAGATTTTCACATTGCTTTTGAGAGATTAGATTTCTTCTTTTAAAAATTGCCTATTCATAGATTTCAACCATTCATCAAATGGTGTGGAATGGCTTTTATTCTCATAATTTGAATCAGTCCCACAAATATCTCAGAAATGAGACTTTTATCAGAGAAACATTGAAAATATTTTTCCTGATAAAATGTTTAACTGCATTGGTTTTTCTGTTCAAAAAGCTTTTAATTTTATATAAACAAAATTATTTCTTCTTTGACCCTCTAATTTGTCTATGATGTGACCTTTTATACATACATCATGCAATCATGCATTTGAAACTAGAGATGATGTGAGAAGCTGGTCTAAAAGAGAAGTTCTTAACCTGGGATACATGAAATTTTTAAAAATATTTTTTCATAACTGCATTTCAATATATTTGGTTTCCTTTATAATCTTGTGTGTTTTATTTTGTGTATTAAAAAATAGTATTTTGAGAAGAATTCTATGACACAAAACAAGATTCAGAACCCGTGGTCTAAACCTAATTTCTTTCACTGTTTTCCTAGGAGTTTTTCAAATAGTGAATCCTTATCACTGGAGTTTAGGGGTTTATCAAACACTAAGGCTGTTGATTTATTTGTTTCTATATGTTATCCAAATGCATTTTCTAGGGTTCTTTAAATTCTTCATATTCATCATTATTATTGGCACAGTAATATTCTATTGTTTCAACCTATCATTAGTCATTTCACATTAAATGGTCATCTACTTTGATTCAAGTTCTTTGCTTGACATAAATATGGTTATAAATATTTATATATATATATACATATGGAAATTTTCTTTCTGTCTTTGATCTATTTGGAGTATATGTCTAATAGTGGGATATATAGGTCAAACAGTATGAACATTTTAGTTACTTCTCTAACAAAAACCTGAATTGTTTCCCAAAATTGTTCCAGTCTTTATCCTCTTTGACAATTTTGAGGATGTGAGTTAAAACCTCAGTGATTATTAGTGATTAGAAGCCATCTTTGACATGACTGTTAATAATTAGTCATTCTTCTTTTGATAACTGTTTACATCCTTACTTACCTATTGTGGAATGCTTCTTGGAATCATAAATCTGTTCTAGCTCCTTAGATATCAGACAAAAGAGGTATTTTTAAGAAAATTTTCTTTTCCCCAATCAACAACTTCCTTGTAGGATCATAAAACGACATGAACCCCCAAAAGGTTCCCAGAAATGTATTCAAAATAAAATTAATGAATGATAGGCAGTGATGATATGAGATTTGTGTGCCTTTGTGTATATGTATAAATCATTCAAAATTCTATTTATCAATAAATCAAAACATATCTTATACTTAAAAGGACCTTTATAGATTACAGAGTATTTTTGCACATAGAACATTTGACTCACACAAAAAACTTGTAAAAAGGGAAAGGGTTGTACTTCAATACTTACACCAACATGTATCATAACCCCTCTAAATCTTAGTAGAAATCCTTGAATGGTGATCTAGGTTAAAAAAGAAAAATCTGCCTGCAGGTCCCTATAAATTTGGCTAGGATGTTCTGCTAACAACAAACATACTCTCTGGTGCACCTGTGTTATGACTTCCAATTTACAGAAGAGTAAACTGTGGTTCAGGAAAGTTGTGACCTTTCTGAGTAAATGAAAGATTTAGAGCTGGAAGGGACCTTAAATTAATCTAGTCCAATTCCTTAATGTTACAGTTAAAGAGATTGAGATCCAGAAAGGTTCAATCACTTGCCTAGTGTCACATAGCTATTAAGTGAGTGAGCAGAGATTTAATACCAGGTCCCCTGACTTCAAATTTAGCATTCTTTCCACTGCATTGCATTAACCAGTGTTTCATTCAGGACAAAGGAAATCTTTGATTCTATAGCAAGTTCAGGAATGGAAGGGAATATTGTGCCCCCCACAAAAAAAAAATGTATTCATAATCATAGGAGCCGGGTTCAAATTCTAGCTGTACCTCTTACTATAGCACTCTTAGTTATTCATGTGATCTTCAGCAGGTCTTTGAAAACACATAATAACACTTTCCTTTTATTCATCTGTAATATATTTTCCAACCCTAAATATATGATGCTATGACGTCAGTATCGTTTCATTCATTGTTTTGTATTTCCATGATCTGCCACTTGCTAAATGTTTGTGGATAAAATTATTGATTATATGCTATCTGTCTACTAAATAACATCCAGATGATTAGTAACATTACCACAATTTATTATCCATGTGGTATTAAGGATCTTAATTGGCTTACCACAACAACTTTTACAAATGACTCTATTTTACCACTTTAAACCCTGAGTTTAATTATTAGTCAAAGTTCAGAAAATTCAAGAGCAGAAATAATGTAGAAAATAAATATATACAGTTTGGGACTCAAAAAATATTCATTTTCTTCTAATTTTTTTTGGAGGTAACCATAGGTATTAAATATACCATATATTTGTCAGATACATATAGAGTGTTTTGCTGAACTAGTTTTTTTTTCTCTTTCTTTTAAAATCTTTGTTATGAGGAATGACTCTTTGAGTAGAAGGGGGGTATATCTGGAAGGAAATGTCATGTAAAAACAAAAGGCATCAATAAACATAAGATAATTATTCATGTACAATCAAAAATCAGATAGCAAAGGCGATAGAAGTTTTCCCTTAAGTACTCTTCTAATTGATTGTAATCTTTGTCATCATCACTTTTGTCAGCTCCTCAACTTATGCAGTAAAATACAGAACCATTCTAAATATCCAGCATGAGATTTTTCTGACATCTAGAGTTAAATAGCAAATTGAAATTTACAGCTTAGAGATGTCTAAGAAATGAGAGAACTTGTGGAAGTTTAGAGGTATATGAGAAAGAAGACAGAGGACAAAGTTGAATTTCTGAAATGGCAACTGGGAGAAATGAGAAAAGGGACAGAACTTAACTTGCTGGAAAGCTACTGTTGTTGGAGGGGCTGTGGTAAGATAGGCATGTTCCATAGGTGGTTGCGAATTATTCCAACAATTCTGGGAAACAATTCAGAATTTTGCCATGGGAGAATACAACCTACTATCACTTTCTTTCCTGTAAATCATAGCGTGTTTCAGTTTCATATCTTTCAAGATAATACATTGCCCTTGGGGCCTCCATGGTATGAGAAACCTAATGACACTATCAATAGAAACTGAAGCTACTATGCAAGTGTGGCTACTTTAGGTATTTTGCTGACCTAATATACGGTTTCAAATTATCCTTTTGCTTCTTTTCTTCTCCATATCCTCTTCAGTGGAAACTGAATTGCCCAAGCTAAAAATGATAGTTTCTGAACACCTGGCAATTACCAAATTGCTACTTTTGCAGGCTGTTGTCATTAAGGTGTTCTGAGTATTTTGATAGCAGTCAAGAGGCTATTTTAAGGCAAGAATATCCTGAGCCATCATTTCTTGGTTTGATTTGTCAGGTAAACATCTTTTGCAGCCTCCTGGGAAAGATCACACATCCCATTTTCCCCGTTTGAAGCAAACCCATTCCTGAAACTTCCCATAGAAATAAACATCCCTCCAAAATAAAGATTTTCAAAGAAAGCAGTCCTGCAGTTTTTCTCCATCACCATAAGTGTTTAGCTGACCAAATTTTTCCCTGTGTCTCACCAAATACCCCATGCTACAGTTTAAGCTCTTCGGTATAAGCACACTAACTTCAATACAGGGGTATTCATAGCAACTTCCTGATTAATTGTTGAATCATTTTTCCCTCCATTTTTTTGTCTTACTCTCCTAAAGTCTAGTGTGATCTGTTGGCTTATATATGGAAGGTAAGGGCTGCTCATGGTTAATGTATTCTGTCCTGTTTTGTTTGTTGAGGGACTCCCCAATGATTTTCCAAGAATGCTTGTTATATCTGAGTTCCATTAACAGGCTTCTTTAGCATACACAAATTAGCTCTTTACCTTTAAGCAAGGTAGGAGAAACTGAATGCCAAGTAGATTACCTAGTGTATTTCCCTTTGTCTCACCAAATACCCCATGCTACAGTTTAAGCTCTTCGGTATAAGCACACTAACTTCAATACAGGGGTATTCATAGCAACTTCCTGATTAATTGTTGAATCATTTTTCCCTCCATTTTTTTGTCTTACTCTCCTAAAGTAAGTACTCTCCTTTCCACAAGATCTTAATTTCTCTGGGCCTCTTTGCTTCACAAAATGTCCTTGGTTCTTGGTTTGGTTTTCTTTATTTGTTTGAGAAAATGCTTGCCTTTATTGGTGTCTATTGTCAAAACTCTTTAGTTACACCTTTCTGAATTGTGTTATTTCCGTAATACACCTGCCTGTGTTACTGTGACTGTGCACATCCAAAAGACGTTAAAAAACTGTAGAGAAAAGGAATATACTGTCAAAAGAGAAAAAAATGGAGATTCCAAGACTACAGTACCAAAGGCTATAGGAAATGTGGAACTCGGCTGCATTAGGTTATTTTTGTTTTGTTTTTATTAAAATCATTCAATGTACTGAGAAACATAACAATAATCCTAACCTCTAACTGCATCTGTTCTAAAATAGATTTTTAAGTCCCCATCTCCAACAACAAAATTAGTTGAACACTTTGAACTGAGTCCTAAACTAAGTTTTGGTAATAAAAGAGACCTAGGAAATAATCTCTGCCCTCTAGCTAGGGAAACATGCACAAATAACAGCATGAAGAAGCATAAAGAGAAAGAGCAGGACTGAACCTGTGATTTCATTGGTATACTGAACTTCCAAATGAGAAAACTCTCTTTATCAATGGCGAGTTAATGCTTTCTCTACTACATACACATACATCCCACAGGGGTAGGGAACCTGTAGCCTTAACGTCACATGTGGCCCTAGTCTAAGGCCTCAAGTTCAGCCCTTTGACTGAAACCAAACTTCACAGAACAAATCCCCTTAAAAAAGGATTTGTTCCACAAAATCTGGACTCAGTCAAAAAAGACACATCCAAGGACCTAGAAGGTTACATGTGGCCTCAAGGTCACCGATACCCTACCCCTAGGAGAGTTGCCTAGAACATTGAGAGAACTTACCCAGAGCCATATAAATAGTATGGGTCAGAGAGAGAACTTAAACCCGGGTCTTCTTACCTTCAATGTTAACTCTATTCACTGTACTAATATGCTACTCATATTAAATATATTGAAATAAAATTTCTAAGAGGCCAAAGTAGTCATTGAGATTGGATGTCAGAGAAGAATTCCTGACCCTTGGGCAAGATCTAGAAGGAAAGATTAGACCTAGGAAAGTATGAAAGAGAAGGTAGAGTATGGAATGAGTAAAAGTGGAGAAGAGAGGAGAGGACAGCTGTATTTGGGGGGCAAGAAGCAGAGTAATTGACTGGAAATGAAGGCTTTATATAGGAGCATAGTAGAGATAAAGTTGGAAAGGAAGATAGAGTGGGATAAGAGATAGAGATGAATGTCATATCAAGGAATTTAAATTTCTCTTTATAGACAACTCCCAAAGCCATTAGAAGTTGTTGAGCTGGGGTGGCTAGGTGGTGCAGTGAGTAGAGCACCAGCCCTGGAGTCAGGAGGACCTGAGTTCAAATCCAGCCTCAGACACTTGACACACTAGCCGTGTGACTTTGGGCAAGTCACTTAACCCCAACTACCCTCCAAAAAGCAAAAAAAAAAAAAAAAAAGTTGCTGAGCAGAGTATGGTGTGTATAAGTGAAGGGTTCAAGAAAGTTGCTATGACACTAATATAGGATGGTTGAATGGAATTCCTGAGACCTGTTGTACTGATCTAGGCGTGAGAAGCTGAAGGCCTGGGATTATGATGGTAGCAATGGAAATAGATTCTCATGACCTTAGTCTTTACTCTACCTCAACCATGGTCACAACTTAGACTTGACCATCATCTCAGTGTCCTGAGTTCTGAAATTCACATCTCTGATCATGATATGCTATTTTTCATCTCTCCTTCTATCTTATTCCTCCTGAACTTCTTGACACTTATGTCATTGCTACTTCTTCCATTCCACCCTGTTTTCCCATTATGTTTCCCATTATCCTATTCCAACATCCCTTTGACCATTCAGTTTTTCACCTTGTCCATAGTGTAGCACCATGCACAAGCAGCTTCCCAAAAGAATGTTACTGTGAACACCTTTTAAAGTTCTGATTACACAGTATAGTGAACACTCCATTTATTCCATAACAAATCAAGGCAAACATTGACTACAAATCACAATATAATATTCACAATATTATATCTTATCACAGAAAATCACAATATAGTCTTCACAACAGCTTAACATTACAATAGCCGCATAATTTTCACCAAAGTGGTTACAGTATTTAGAACAAAGAAAAATAGAATAATCATCTGGTATCCCTAAGGAGGTTTGCCTCCTTATTTAATCATTCTATCATTTCACAATACAAATCTGTCTTGCACTCATGGAGCAATCATAGGTTAACTTAATCAGTCACTTGTCTAGCAATCAGTCACTAAGTATCATTAATCCCTAAATACAATCATTAGAAAATTACACAAACCTTCCACCCCTTGATTTCTAGTAAACTTCAATTTCATCACACATTCAATATCCAAGGAGAGGCCTTTTCTTCAGCTTGCTTTAGGGTGTTCTCTCTGATTCCCTGGAACCCCTTCCATGGTCCCAGCTCCTACATGAATCCACCAAACAGTCACGTGGATTCAGAGGCAGATAGTTCCCAGGTTCTCGTCCAGTCCCCCGGGCAGTTCTCGTTACACACTGAAGTTCACAGGGTCCAGCACATCTCAAAACTTTTACCACTTCTGTTGCCAGGAACTCAAGGATCAACCAACCACAAACAAACAAAGTCTTATCCTGGTCATGCTTCTTTAGTCTTCCAGCAGTTTGGCTAGCCCTAGGACCCAGAAGAAATCTCAGCCTTCCAGGCAGTCTTCTTGGCAAGAGATCTCAGACTTCCAGGCCTTCTTGGTAGCAACTTCAGCCTTCACCAGATTCTGGTCTCAAGAAAACTCCAGGGGTGGCTAGGTGGCACAGTGAATAGAGCACT
>CM053599.1:159028962-159057899 GCA_028646575.1 Pseudocheirus occidentalis | reverse complement strand
AATTTAATTAGAAAAGTAAACACAGAGATGCCTTAGATAAGAAGAGGAATTTATTCCCTTTCTCCTGGGAAGAAAGGGGTGCCCCATGAGATGATGTCTTACCCATGTTGATGCATGAGGCCGGGCCGGAAGAGAGAGAGCCTAGCCCTGTTCCAAGGTTTAAAAACCTAATTAGGACGTCCCCTCTCCTGGCCAACTGTCCTCTTTCACTGACTCCCAACCTCCTCCCCAATGAGACTACAAGGGGGTTGGCCTTCACCAGGTGGGAAGAAATGAACAAAGGAAGATAAAAGTAATTGACAGGAGAAGGGGAAGGGTAGACACTCAGGAAGGGGGGGGGGGGTTACATTCCAGACTGAGAAGTTTTCACTAATTTCATGTCCCACACAGTCCCCTGGAGGATCCAACTGGAAAATGTGAATTGTGAGGGTGGTAACCTTGGAGAGATCTACTTCATAGAGTTATATAGAAAAAATGTTTTACAAAACCTCAAGTTCTCAAAAAATATTTTTTATTTAAATCTTCACACATAAATAACTGTACCCACTCTCATGCCCACTCCTGCCCTCAGGTCTGTTTCATAATTCATTTAATAGGAATTTAATTAGTTTCTACTATAGAAAAGTCACCGTACTTTGGAAAACAAGGAATATTTTGACAGAAATAGGAATATGATTTCATATATAAATATGTGTGTGTGTATATATATATATATATATATATATGTTTGTATATTCAGAGACAGTAAATTAAGCATTTTTATTAAATACTTACTTTGTACAGACTGTTGTGGCAGGTGATAGGAGAGATAAACAGTTTAGATAAGATATTATCCCTTCCCTGAAGAAGCTTACAGTTTCATGGGGACTATGATAACAATGCAGGTAATTATAACATTTACATGAGGTCCCCACCTTGCTCATGGGCCCTTTGCTGCTCTCTGTTGGTCTTTTACTGAACTGCAATGTCTATGTGGCATTTCCTATTAACGTACAAAATTATCAACTCTTTTGGCACATAGTCTCTGTGGTTATATCACTTGTTGGTGATATAAACTTCAAAGTTATAACCAGGAGAAATCCTCAGGTTTTTGCAAGTATGTATTTTGAACTCCTTTGATTCTCTCAGAGTTATCACTCTCTGAATTTAGTCTGCTATTTGTATGCTGCTAAAATTTCTTTCACTTCCATCATTCCAGTCTTGGTCCATGAAAATCCACCTTCCTCCTTCATCCCCTCCCCAGTCTCCAACTATTTATAGGACATCCCTATCTATGTATTTTATTAGCACCTCAAATCTGACACATCCAAAACTGAGTCATTATATTTCCTATTTATTTAACCTCTTCTTTCTCTTCTACCTAATTTCATTATTTCTAACCATAGCAGCACCATTTACACAGCTTTTCAGGGAAATTTATGTACAATAGAATCCCAGGATCCATATGAAACTTAGAATTCAGAGAGTTCAGGAAATGAAGGGACAAAGTTAATTTTCAAAGGAGACATGGGTGTACATGAGAACTGTTTCCTTGACTAAAAATTGGGACATGAGGCCTGATCAAAGATAGTCCTTTTGGAAATCCCTATTATAAGTACATTTTGTTTTCTCGAAATGTAGATTTCAATGTACATATGTGCCCCTGCTAGGGGTGCTAGGAGAATGCTAGAAGGAGTGAAAGAAGTGGGAAGACATAAAACCAGAACTGATTTGTCAGGTTTTAAAAATAAAAGTTGCTTTTTCAGAGTCTGGACACATGACTAGAATGAAGCCATCTTCAAGGAAAAGCTTATTTATTAGAATAGCATAAGTTAAAGAAATGCTTGACAGATTTTATGTTCGTTCAGTTTCCCCCTGTGTCTGTTGATGCTCCATAATTTAATTTAGAGGTTTTTAAAAAAAATAATCCATTGTTATATTTTTTTTAAAAAGTGTGGTTATATACCTGGAAGCATTTAGACTAGATGCTTTGAAGCTCTCAAATTCTATTATGTTGCCATTTTATCTCAGTTCCTGTTAGAATAAAGCTGTATATTAATTCTCTACTGCCACCTGGTGGTTAGTTGCCTATATTGCAGGGGAGAACAAAAGTAAAGGGAAAACAACTTGATTTTCACTTAAACCCCAAATCAATGGGAAGTTATGCTTGTGACTTGTGACAAGCATAGAACTTGTGACGCTGTTGTAATACCAGAGAGTGTGTAGCTTATAGCCCTATACACATGATTCCCCATCTTCCTGACAATCGTCCTTACATTACTACTATCAGATAGCGAGAATAATTATTTGACCAAACTGAAGCTAGGGCAGAACAATCCAAACATTGTCCTGGGACACTGAAATTTAGAGGGCAGGTGGAAGAGTGGGTAGAGTACTTAACTTGGAGTCAGCAAGATCTGTGTTCAAATTCCGACTCTGATACCTACTAGGTGTATGACCCTAGACAAGTCCATTGTTCTAGATCTAAACTTCCTAAAATGTCAAATAATTGTATTCAAAGTCCTCTTAGGTCCCTCTCTGCTCCAAATCTATGATGATACTATGAATACTTTCAGTCCTTAAGCTGCACAACTGAACTTAATGTCTATCTAGAGAGAAATAGCTAGAATAGGAAATGACCAAATAGAACACTTCTTCCCTGGATGCAGTCATGCCACAGGTGAGTTCCTGCCCTGCAACAGCATCCTTTGTGGTGTCCTAGCATCCCCAATGCAACCAACACCACTCTGCTCCTCAGATGAACTAAATTAAAGGCAGTTTCATGCCACTAAGTTGCCTAGGTAAATTTTGTGTTACTTTCTCTAGACACAAAAATTACTAGTTATGACTTTTTTTTACAAATGTATCAAATCTTATGGTTTCTCTCATCCAAATTAATTAGCTTGGAAGTCCATTGCTCAAAATATTTGAATATATTTAATTAGCAGAAAAGTCATGTCTTTTGGCTATAGATCTGATATTTGGATAGACCTGAAAGTCATTCTGAGACATCTTGTGATTCAGGTAAGTGATCAAACTCTATTTTCTAATTAAAAATGAAATGTTGCTGCAACTTAATGGGCCTGATTTTGTCATGTAGTTTATAACTGGGTCTTTAAAGTCTATCAACAACTTAAGAAAAAAGGCAATTCCAAAAAAGACACTACAAGAATGATTTGATCAATAAGAATATAACCTCTGACAGTGATTATGCTGAATTAAACAATTCAACAAGCATTTATTAAGTATCTGTGACTTTCATGGCTATTTGATAGACATTTGAGATGAAAAGATTTTTAAAAACAGTCCTTATACTCAAAGAACTTATATTCTACTGAGGAATATAAAATGTACCCCCCCCAAAAAAAACACCAGAGAATACTGAGGCAATCAGGGAAGGCTTCACAGACAAGACAATACCTAATCTGAGCCTGAAAGAAACCAAGGGTAATAAAAACTGATCATAGTAAAAAGTTATTGAGAATAATTATCTAGAGTAAGAAACTACCAATTAAGTACACCCACAGAGAGAAAGCTCCAAGTTGCTTTCCATAATGCTACCCTCAAAAATTAGGAATATATCTTAAACATCATTAATTTCCTTTTTGGAGTCTAATAACCAAAACTCTGTTTCTACTCTCCATCATTTTGTTTTTATTGTGTTATGGGGAAAATGGAATTGATTTCTCATCTAGCCATTATTTGTTTGTGAATTATATCTAATGTAGCTTTGTAATTCTAGCCTGTTAAGTGATTCATGTGCATTGTGTATTTCATTATTCAATGAATTATTTTTATTACAACATTCTGCATTTATATTTTCCTTTGATATATATGCATATGTGTGTTCAGTATTATATATGTATTATAATCATACAACCCATTAATAGCATTGTTGAAAATCTTACATTGCTTTTTCTAGCTGTTTATTATCATTTCATTGATAATTTTACATTATGAATATTAATATACTACATGTATTATGCCACGTTGTTGTTGTTCGCTCTTTGTTTTCTAAGAGAACCAATAATATCATGGGATGATGTCTCAACTTGAGCATGAACTGGATTCTAGTGAGGCTGAGTTGCACATAGTCATCAGCCTCACTGTCTTTCAGAGTCATCAAAGTCCAGTGGCAAGACAAAATTCAAGATGACTATCAATGGCCCATGGTATAGTGGATAACCTCGGAGACTTCGATGTCTGGTGAAGTTCTAAGTGCTCCACAGCCCCTGCTTTACCCACCTTCATAGCCATTGGAACAAATTCTCTTTCTCCTATTCCACTGGGGGAAGTCTTCATATGCTTGTCAGTTGCCCTCAACCAGGTTTAGACTGTCTGACAAGACTAGTGTGAGGTGTGAGTGTATTATACCCTGTATATTATGTACACATTTAGTCATTGGAAGCAGCCTCTCAAGTGGTGCTTTGCATTATATATTTTACATATAATATTAATGTGGATTTGATTAACCTCAAATGATTTTTTCAGGAACTGAAAAACATTGACCACAGAGAGAAATGTTATCACAGATTAAATAGTTCCTTTTGTCAAGATGTGGTTATTGTTACTGTACCATCAAGGGAAAGGAACAAAATCTTGCGGAGAGGTAGTTAAATCATTATTCTTTGAGGCATCTTATGAGAAACTAGAACTGAGATACATAACTGTCATCCTGTGAGAGACCATGAGTGAAGAGACAACTTAACCAAAGGAGCTTCGATAAAGGGCCCATGGTGAAAACATGCTATGTAGAAGATGACCTAAGGAGAATTCTTGAGAGACTTTGGCTTTCATCCTTCTTTCTGTTATCTCCAATTTATCCTGTCTATATCTTGTTTAAAAATAGTTGTTTTCATGTTGTCTCCCATTAGACTATGAGCTCACTGAGAGCAGAGACTGTCTTTACCTTTCTTTATATACCCAGTTCTTAGTACAGTGCTTGGCACATAGAAGGAAGTTAATAAATGCTTGTTGATTTGACTTGACTTGAGAAAGCTGAATGGTGAGATTGTGGTTCTACTGTTGTGAAAGAGTCAGTAGTTGCATTTAATAGACATAACTCTAGATGTAATCTTGCACAAAGCTGATTAATAGTTGAAATATTTAAATATGCCATTGTATCATTTTTATGCTATTAACAGATCAAATAAAACATTTATGACCAAGGTCAAATACTGAAAGTGTAAAGAAAACTAATGGATAAAGGGCGTTATTTTTATTTTCAATAAACCAGAGTGAGCATTTAGAGCTAATTAATTGGTATGGTGTCTGTATTCATAGAATTTATGAGATAATATAAGAACACACTGATTTTCCTTGAGATAATAGAAGGAAATTAGGTAATGAGTCAAGTAGCAGGATGAAGGGTAGAGTTATGCTTGTCCTTAAGCATACCCAAAGTATATTATCCTCACCTTGCATCATCAAAATACCTCCACACTTCATGGGATTGCTATGTGTGAGTTATCAAAAGCCCACTTTACATGTGAGGCCTACCTCAAAGTCCTACTGCGTGATCAGTGTTACAGAAGAGATTCAGGATCTGGCATGAGTTGAACTTTTCTAACTTTGAAATTCTGTTTTTCTTGCCAAAGTCACAGTGGAAACATAAGCACTCTTTGTAATTATCTGCAAGTAGTCTCAAGCAGAAATTTAATTTCCATCCAATTTACTTCTCTTCCTACCCCTTCTTTCTTCTTCCCACTGATCAGGCTTCAGATGACTCATTTTGTTTTGTTGCTGCTCTGTTGAAGTGAACCATATTCTTGTGGATTTATAACCAAGTTTTTTCTAAACCATTCCAGAAAAGCCAATGTAAAAATGAATCACGAAGGCTTTAGAGCAAGCAAAAGAATTCACACACATACATTTCCCAGAATTCTTCAGATTGTTTCCTTTGCCCTTAGAGAAACTTCCACAGAGATGTTTTTCATGGGTTGTGAAATGGAGGAAGAAGAAGTTGCTGTGAGCTAGTAAGAATTCTTTATCATGCAGCAGGGAGTAGATGATGGACACTCTGCCCTTGTGACCCTGAACAAGAGAAAGCAAAGTATAAACTGATATCCCTTTGTGAAGCTATTTATGGAGGCAGGGCACATGTTGAGTAGAAGCAGCATGTGTACCAGACAGAAGGAGGCGAGCAACACCCAGAGGAAGCAGCCCAGAAAAGCAGTCCAGATCAGATCTAGAAAAAAACCAACATCTGCCGTCAGTGAAATCAAGTGAAGTTCCAATCTGCATTTTCTTTTGATGCATACTTCCTCACTGAGCAAGTTCTGCTTTTAAATCTGCTCATCCTTTCTCAATTCCCTCTGACCACTTGAGAAGAGAAGGGATAGAAGAAAAAGGGAAAATCAACTCAAGCTGCAAAATGTTTGCTGCCTGTTATTTAAACACTGTTAGATTGTTTAGTTGTGTTTCTTATAATATTGTTGTGTTATCAAATCACATGGTCATTAACACTGAATTGTTAAATTCCATGGTAAGAAACTGAACCACAGAAAATGAGAGTCAGCTAGTTGTAAAGATGGGTAAGTTTCACTATTCCAGAATATGCTTGAGGGTTTAGCCAGGTCCCAAGCTAACCAAAAGGACCAGAGCTATGAGGAGTTGAGGGATGTAAGTAGGCTACTCAAAGGTATCCAGAGAGCCGTCTTATAGACACCCTTCAACTAGAACCGAAAAGTCACATAACAGCAGAATACAAGGGAAGGAACAAGGGCGTTTGTGGCTGTTCCTAAGAGTACATTTTAACATTGAACATCATATATAAACTATCTTAATATTTATTTTAATAAGATTTCCTTATCTAATATCTTTTAATAAGACTTCCTTACGATGAACCATGGTTGGCAAACTTGTAAGTTGAGGAAGTAATACCAGCCTAATGGTTGACTTACAAGTCAGAGATATTTTCTCAGCTTCTGGGTAATCATTTGCCTCTTAAATAACTTAAACCCTTCACACCGTTGAACATTTCACACTAAAGTTCTATCATAAATTGACTTCAAGAGTAAACAAAACTGAAAATTTTAAGTACATTCAAATAAATAATAAAAAGACAAATACATGCACACATATATAATATACATATACTTACATACAAACATACATATATAAACATTTCCCTTTAGGTCAGTGGTTCTCAACCTTCCTAATGGTGCGACCCTTTAATACAGTTCCTCATGGTGCAGTGATCTGCAACCATAAAATTATTTTCGTTGCTACTTCATAACTGTAACTTTGCTACTGTTATGAATTGTAATGTAAATACCTGATATGCAGGGTGTATTTAAATTGAACATAACCCACAG
This sequence comes from Pseudocheirus occidentalis, assembly GCA_028646575.1. NCBI lineage: Eukaryota > Metazoa > Chordata > Mammalia > Diprotodontia > Pseudocheiridae > Pseudocheirus > Pseudocheirus occidentalis. The sequence continues at coordinate 159,050,604 of CM053599.1, read as the reverse complement.
GTTGAGAACTGCTGCTGTAGGTTCATCTTCTTATTTTATCCATAAGCCTGAGAGGCTGTTAACCCTAGGCACTTCATTTTACCGACAAGGAAACTGAGGGCTCAGAGAAATTAAGTGACGTGCCAATGGTCACACAGCTAATGTCAGAGATAGTATTTGAACCCAGTTTTTCCTGACTCTAAGTTAATCAATTTATCCTTTATGCCATGCTGTCTCTTAAATGCTGAGTGGGTAGATGACATTTTCTCAGGACATACATTTTTATTTTATCATTAACCAAGTAAGAAGCAAATGTTTTGTTCATAAATATGACATTTTATAAGCTATTCTAGTTCTCTGGGAAACAGTTTCCTTATTGATAAAACACAGAGTTGGCCTCAAAAACCTTGAAGATCCCTTATGGCTTGGAAAGTGTTGAGGGTAAGGGCTGACTCAGGCTGGTACACCATTAATTCAAGTCTGATGTTGAAACAAAACACAGGTTGTTCAGCATTCAATAAAGGTTTTTACTTAACCAAAACATTAAAAACCAGGATACTTCAGCACTTAGATTGGATACATACAGCCACGAAAATCATGAAAACATGCCTCATCATCAGGAGGTTTGGTAACTTAGAGTCTTGGGCATCCACCAAGTCTGAAGGGTAAGATTTTCATTTGGGTGAGATTTTTCATGTTAGGGGAACAAGAAGACATAGAAACATGACCAGAGGCAAGTGGAAAGCAGCTCAAGCCTTCGTCTCCTGGACCAATCAAATCTACAGCTCAGCTTTGACTACATTCAGTTTAAAAAAAAAAAAAAACACCAACCCTTGCTTAAGGAAAACATTAGAGAACTGCTCCCAATACAGAAAGTCTATGTTCTAAAAATACATGTTTTTCATTTTCATTTTTGTAAAAGAGAAAGTTGTATATAAGGCTTGTTTTTGTTCTTGTTCTGAGACCTTCAAGTCAACATCTCAGTATTTCATGAATATTAATGTTGCCAGTGATGGTATTCTTGTTTGGGTTCTTATAAATCTTTATCTGCATTGCTGTTTACCATTTCAGAATACTAAAGGTTGAAGGACAGGGACTGTGTCTATGAAGCTGCTTGCTCAAGGGCTAAGCAGAGTATTATGTTTATTTTCCCTGTATGGGGCAGCTAAATTGTACCAAATCCTTATGTCATCAAGGAGGTCAGATGGCTAAACGTGTTCTGACAACCACTTATACAAATTCATCTTTCTTCAAAGGTTCTCTACCTTTACGTACCACTTTGTGTCACAATTTCAAGACCTTCTAGAATCATTGTTAAATGTGTACATCCACTGTAATCCTAATATTTTACAAGGGATTTTATAAAGCACTCAACAGATTGAGGAAATTAACTTGACCAATCATAGAAATAGAACTAGTATCCTCAAAGATTCAGCTTGATTTTACAGTCACACACACACAAATTGTTCCTTAAAAAGAGAAAGAGAGGGAGGGAGGGAGCAAAGGAAAGAAGAAAGGAGGAAAAGAAGATTTATTAAGTACTTATTCTGAATAGTCAGTGTACTAAGCACTGAAGGAAACAAATACAAGCCCTGGTCCTTTCCCTCAAGAAGCTTACATTTTAATGGGACAAGACAACAAAAAAAGGGAGCTTAAAAAGGAAGGAGAAGGACATTCACAAAATGGAGTCTCCAGGAGGAATTCACCATTGGTATGGGAGAAGGGGGACTGGCTTTGAGAAATGATATTTATATGAAGGATATTTATATGAGGGATAATTGGATAGCCCAAAGAAAGGAGTCCTCAGTTGCACTGGGAAATTACAGAATTAGAGAACATCAGGGGTATCACTTGAAGTTCAGAAGGTCTTGAACAAGGCCAGGAAGGAAATCCATACACAAATGTCCCATAGTATACATGTGCATGTATGTATAATATATATGCATACACACATATATGTGTATTTATATGTGTTGGGGAGGGAGAGAGAGAGAGCATGCTTCTCTCTTGCCCCCAGCATGTTCTCTTTTTTTCCTCAAAGTTAATCAAAGTATTTTTGAAAAGCTTCTGTTAATTCTCAGTGTTTTATAGTATATGATGATAAAAAGCCTTATTGCCAAAATTACAATAACTACACTATAATCACAATTTGTTGCATGGTACCTTGCTGCTGTTTATCATACTGTTCATTCTTGGGCATTCATGGTGCTTATTTCTCCTTAGACTTTCCATAGTCTACCTCCTCCTGGTCTGCCACATTGCACCCCTGGGAAACTTCCACTTTGGGGACCTCTGCTCATTGGTAGCTTTCTTCTTGGGACCACCATTTTAGGAAGTAACTCAGTCATATTTCATTTCACTTCACTGTCACTTCTACTCTCTGTCATCTTTTCCTGACCTCCTCTGCCTGCTCTTTTCTAGCTTCCTGTTGTGCATTTTCTTACTCCATTAACATGTAAACTCTTTAAGGATAGGCACTATCTTACTTTATTTGTATTCCCAAAGATTAGCACAGTGCCTAGCATGAAGCAAATACTTAATAACTGCTTTATCTATCTAGGGAAAGGAAGAGAAGGGAATAAATATTTATATGGTTCCTACTATGTACCTGTAGTGCCAATGCAATATTTACAGCACTGAACATGACTATAAACATTCCCGCATGGTGCTCAATCACAAAATATAGCAGATTTTCCATACAGAAGATAGAAGCAAAAGATTTATTCAGACACCAGAAAACCAAATCCCAGTACCAAACCGAATCTATCATAGCAACATAGAAGTTAATGTACCACAATGTAGCAGAGAGCCACACTATCTTTTAGCCTTCCGACAAACCAACACAAGACCAATATTTTACTCACAAACCTGACTAACTCCTTGTCTGAGCATCCTCTCTCTCCCACCATCTCTCTGGCTCTGACTTGCAGCTTCCTGTGGGCTCTGCTCTACCCCTCAGCAAATTACCATTACCATTTCAGTGCCAAACACTGTGCTGTTATTTTTACAAATATTATCCCGTCTGATCTTCAGAATAACCTATTATTATTCTCATTGTACAGCTGAGGAAACTGGAGCAAACTAAGTTTAAGTGATTTGCCCAGGGTCACACAGCTGGTGTCTGAGGCACATTTGAACTCAGATCTTTCTGATTCCAGACCCAGCAGTCTGTCTGCTGTACAGCTGTGTCTAATCAACCTATTTGATCAATTCATTCCTTTTCCAAAATGCAAAAAAACTGCCTGCATATAGGTTACTTTGCATTGATCCGTAATATTTCAGTGCCTATAAGGCACTTTAAAAGAGTATGGCAATTTTTCTGCGAATGGAAGTGCCTCTTGCTAGGATCAATTTTCACTTTAAAGGTTACAAAGCATATTATGTAATTTCATCTCAACCTAACCAGAAGTTTGGGGATAATAATGTTGTCCCACATCACCCCACCCCCATTTTACAGATAAAGAAACTGAGGTTCAAAGAACTATTAAAATTGATTATCAGAAATAAAAAGGAAACTGAGGACAAGGTTACTGAGCCATCTATGATTTAATTTGTAAAACCAGCATTTGCATATTAAACCAGATCATCCAGTTCCTCACAGATCAGAGACAAGGAGTGATTTACAGATATGGTTTTTATGACAAAAAAAGAGATATTGGAAAAATGACAGAAACTTGTTTTGAACATAATTCAACTGGACAAGGCAGGTCACCTGAGCAGTTATCTTCTCCCAGACTTTCTTAATCCTATGCCAAAACTCCTTTCTTCAAAGTGGTACCTTTTGTAACAGGAACTGTGGTCAGTGTTTAACTCCACCCATCCAATATCCTCCTTAGAAGAGTCCATTGTTCAACTTAGACTCTAGCTCAAGAAAAAAAGGTGGGAGGAGAGGCTTATCCACTAACACTGGAAAAAACAACTTAACCTTTCTCTAGCTGCCAGAAAGGGAACTTAGCCTCTGGTCAACCACATTTTCTGCTAGAAAGTAGCACTTACTCTTTGTTCAAACCCTTCCCCCTTTCTGCTGGAAAGAGAAATTTAGCCTTTTGAAAAGACTAAATATAATAATTTTATAAATATTATCTTTTATAATAATTATAATCTTTTGATTATTTTATTCTTCTAAATTATCTGCTACTAAATGATAAAGCCTTCTCAGTGTATTCACTAAATCTATAAGTGACCTAGTCTAAAGAGACTATCCACGTTAATCTGGTATAGCTGTTAAGGCTAGCTTCTCCTGAAGAAGGGAGCTTAATCCTATAATCAAACTAAACATAAATTAATCAATAATAGCTGATTTCCTTTGTCAGAACTTCAACCTATATGAAGAGGATACACAACTAGTAATTGTAAGAGGGAAGATTTTAATTCAGGTTTTCCCTCTTCCAAGACCAACACTCTATCCGCCATACCCCACTCTCTCCATGAATTTATAAGGGCCATCAGTGAATTCTATCTATTAGTGGCTCAGCCTATGGTATATGTTTAAGCTTCAGTGGACCGAAGAAAGTAAAAACTATAGCCCCTGCCTTTAAGAAACTTGTTATTTGTTTAAGCAGAATGAACACACAAATTAAATGTACATGCTTTAGTGGACCCCCCCTAAAAAGTAAGGTATGACCTTTCCTTTAAGTAACATACTGTTTGGGCAGACTGAATAAAAAATAAATAAGTAAATAAAACTTGATATGTGCTCAGCAAAAAAAAAAAAAGGAATATGATAAAAAAAAAGGTGGTTTGAGATAAATTATACTACAAACTACATGAGATAGCTTTAAATTAAAAAAAAATACTTGAGAAAAAGGCCATCTGGGAAACTGTCATAGCAATTTGAGTATGAGATGAATAATTGGATCAAGGTCATGAACAAAAGTGGGAAAGGAAGACTCAGTTTCACAGACATGAAAAGAAAAATATTCCTCATGTTTGGGCCATAAACCAACAGTAATTGTCAGACCAAATCCGACTCTTTCATCCCAAACTGGAATGGTATACTTGAACGTACCATTCAAATCCTGCTTGTATTCCTCTGTTGGTGGACAGCTCGCTATCTCATCAGGAAACCCATTCCATTTTTAAACAGCTCCTGTTAAGAAGTTCTTCCTCTTGCTTTGCCAAAATCTGACCTTTTAAAATTTTTGCCCATGTGATCTGACTCCTCCCTTTGGAGAAACCCAAAATAAATCTAATATGCCTTCTTTGTGACAGTTTGTCAAATATTTGAAGATAATAACCATGTTCTTCCCTAAAATTATTTACTTCAAGCTAAAACATAATTAGTTCATTCAAACTTTTTTTTGTATGGCATGATGATGTTCTCATCCTGCGTAATTTTTTTTTTTGCCTCCTTCTTATTATCTGTCAGTGTCCTTCTTTATCTGGATCATCCTATTGCATTTTAGTCTGAGCACCACAGAGTACAGTGAGACTAACATCTCCCTAATTCTAGAATCTATATTCCTATTAACACAAAAGGTGATCCACTGGAGAAAGAAATAGCAAACCACTCTAATATGTTTGCCAAGAAAACCCCATGGGCAGTGTGGATGACAAAAGTGCCTGATGTGCTGTGGTCCATAGGGTCATGAAGAATCTGATGCAACTGAATGACTGAACAACAACAAAAATTGCATTAGCTATTTTGGCAACCAAATCACATGGTTGTCTCTTTAAGCTTTATGATCAGAGGATTTGGAGGCAGAGGTGATTTAGAGACTGAGTTCTCTTCATTATGTCAGAGGAAACTGAGACCCAAAGAAGTTAAATAAATTGTACAAAGTCAGACAGCAACGAGTAGCAAAGCTAGGATTTGAATTTTGGTCACCTACACATGCAATGTTCTTGCATTTAAAATCAATTCTAATCCCAAATCTCTCTTGAAATGCATTCCTTCTATAACAAGTACCTAATTTGTGTAGACGGAGATTTTTTAATTTTGGAGTGGTACATTATAATTATTTGTCTCATTTTTTTAAATTTTAGTTTATTTAGTTTTGATTTGATATAAATTCTCAAGGTCTTTTGAATCCTAATTCTAGCATCCAGTGGATTTGCTATATGCTTCCATTTTGAGAAGCATCGATTTGTAATTATACGATCTGTGCATTTTTCTAGATTCTTGATTTAAAATGTTGAACAATCCAGAGCTGAGTACAAATCTCCCCATGGTTCTATTAATCAACATTTTAGGAATGATTTGAATCTACATGAACCCCCATATGTTATTGCTATTCTGTCTACAAGGATATTACAAGACTGTTTCTAAGTGTATTGCTTAAAAATGCAGATAAATGTGAAAATATGTACCATAATTCTGACATTTACCTGATCTAGTAACCTTGTCTATAAAAAGAAAGTTGGTTACTCTAGAATGACATTCTTAACAAACCTATCTATATCTATAGTTATCTATAGCTATTTTTATCTATACAGTTATCTAATAGCTTTCTATAGGTTTGGGCTATGTTGTGTATATATATATATATATATATATATATATGAAATAAAGCTATCACTTTATTTTCTAAGTATTTTATTTGAATAATACTTCCTGTACTTGCAAGGGAATTCATGTCAACATTCATTAAACCATAGTTTCTAGAATTCATATTTCACCCTTTTTGAAAATTGAGCAAAACTCGTTTAATATTCTAGTCTTCCAACATTTCTCAGTCTCTATGATTAGTGGAATGATAGATTTAGAACAAGAAGGGACCTCAGAGGTCATCTAATCCAACCTCCTTCTTTTATATATCAAGAAAGTAAGACCCAAGGAGACTAGATGATTTGTCCATGGTCACACATGGAAGAGACAGCAAATATGGGATCTGAACTCACGACCTCTGATTCCTAAGTCACTGATCTTTCTGCTGTTCATATTGCCTAGTTGCTCAAACTGTACTGATAGTGGTTCCTTTTATCCGTCTAAGAGGATTCATTTACTTTGTTCTACAAATACTTTCTAAAATATAACCTCATTTCACCCACTTCCTTTAAAACTCTACATAATTATCAGTATTTGTCATCCTACTGTTTTGGCATTTGATAGACTTTGAAATATGGGAGCCTAATAATTATCATTTAATAATATTGTACTTGTAGCACTTCTTCAATAAATTATGAGTGTGTGCCAAATCCAACTTTCACTCCTTACACAGAATAGTAGTTATAGAGCACATGATGAATTAACACAATTTGCAAATGGGGTATAGGGAGTAGGTGTTCCATACTCACACTTTAATTAAATCAATGTAATCAGTATGTTTTTTGATGATGTGCAGGCTCTGGGAGTCCCCTTGAGCTCTCCTTGAATCTTCCCACTAAGGCATTTGCCTGAGGCCATAAGCCTTTCTTTGTGGCTGGGCCCAAACCTCTGTTACTAGCCTAGCCCTCCATTGTCCATCTACTTCCCACCCTTGAACCTATCAAAAGATCAATCCACCCTTGAACTGGCCTAGCCCACCATTGTCTTTTGGCTTCAGGTAGTCTTCAGCAATTTCCCACCCTTAATCAATCATTGACCTCATTAACTCCTCCTGAAGGCCCTCCCCAAACTCATTACTGGAGTCTGCCCTCACTGACCACTCCTGAAGACCCTCCCCAAACTCCTCCTCCAGACCACCCCTAGATTCCTCCCATAACCTTTCTGTATATAAGACCCCTTCTTACCCCCATGTGTGTGAGAGCACCATAGAATTTTCTAGCACAGATTTGCTCTGTGTCCAGTACAGGCAAACTTTTCATAAACTTTGCTTTTCTTTGGCTGAGAAAAGACTTGAGTCAAATTCATTTGGCAGGACCCGGTGTGTTGGTATTTTGGTGTCTCAAGCACCCCTAACCCTAACCTTATACCACATCAGTTTTGAATGTACAAACATATTGTTTGCTCTTTATGGAATGTGCACTTATTTGATTGGGTCAGGAAGAGAATCACCACTTGGCTTAACAAATTAGCTAACCATGCCACTTCTGGCTTTAAATAACTGGAGGAATTTCAACACAGGAAAGGTCAGTAGTGATAGTGTCAAACTATAAATGACTACAGTCTCAAGAGAACTTTAAAGAGGTAGACCCTTTCACCTTTAGCAGAGAGCAACAAGAAGGGGGAAGAAGAGTGATTGTAAAAGGAGTGTTATTCTCTCCTCCAAAAATAACCATATTGCTGGAGAAAATAGACAGGTAGCAGACAGCAAATGCAGGTAGAAGCAGCAAAAGTTATACAAAACAGACATGGACACAAACAGCTATAGAAAAATAGCCACCTGAGGGAGGAAGCTGCATCAGGGAGCATGTCAATGGTTGAAGGAATGCCAGTGAAGCACTCTAGAAAGGCTTCAACCTCTGGAGCCTAACAGATTGCTACACCTAAGGAGAACTTCATGAAGAGTCTACAATGGAAAAAAAAGGACCTAGAGTAAGCACTTTTTCTGCACATATGTTCCCTACATATGTTGCTCCCTACATTTTAGCTGGCTGGAAGTCCCACAGATCCCATTTACTCTTGAAACTCTCTTAAGGACTCTCCTTCATGAGGATTGGATTATGGATTGACCTAGGTGGAGAGCATATAAGGAATTGAGGCTAAGAGAAAAGTCTACCCATAATAGAAGCTGCCCCAGAACTATGAGATAAACCTTGTTTTCCATAGCATAATGGAGAGGTCTCCATGTTGTATAACACAACAGAGTACCACTATGCTAAGTCATCTTGTCTTTAAGAAAAATGTTATTTTGAAATGCCCGCATATGTTTAGCCATTCACTTCCAATCCTTAATAGCATGCAAAAATGCAGATTAGGAATGAGGCGATCTGCATCACCCATTATGTTTTGCCAATAACTTGACATGGGAATATTGACTAAGTCACTCAACCTTTATCAGCCTCAACCCCCTCATCTGTAAAATTAAGGAATTGGAATAGATAAATAGCTAGATAGGGAGATCAAAATGCATAGGACATAAATAAAAGTGTTAGGCTAGGAATACAAACCCAAATAAGAAAGATTGCCTCTTCCCTCAAGAGTTATTATTCTAATGAGAGAATAGGGTAACTTTATCTCTCCCTCAGTACCTCCTTCCCTTTCAGAATTACTGGTGATTAAGATTTCTATAAGAATTTGAGTTAACACAGACAATGAAAGGGTAGAAGGTCCTTAGGGTCTCCTGCACTCACTTGTAGCTCACCTCTCAGCCTCCTACTCAGTTCCTTCCAATATTTAACCTATTTTATCAACCCAAAGTCTAGGGTAATTCAGGGATACATTTGGATATATTCTCAATTAACAAAATTGTAATCTCTTTGGTTACGTCGGGCCTGCACAAACTGTGGCTGACTGACTGGTCTCTTAGAACCCACGGGTCACTTGTAGCATGCCAAAGGATTTCTAGTAGTTCCTCTAAATTTTGCACTTACTGCTGGAAGCAGCAGTAAGTGACTCTCGGGCCACAGGTGGTACAGAACTGGGTTAAGTAATCAAATTCATTGCCCTACCTTATTTCACTAAATATTATTTATTTAGTAAATTTAAGAAAAGTACATCCCCAATGGTAGTTCTCTCTGTCTCAATAAGTTCTTCACAGCACCTGTTGCAGCTGCTTTTACAACCATTGGTACAAATTATTCTTATACACTGGGGTATGTCTTCACATGCTTAGGGTAGATATTCCCCTAATTCTCTGATGATTTTCAGGAGTGTTGGTTACTCTCAACCTGGTTTAGCCCATTCCTAATCAGTTTTACCAGAGTGTGACCAGGGGATACCAAAGCCCCCAAAAATGGCTTGGCAAGCCCACACATCAGAGATGCTAGTTCTCCTTAAACTAAGTAAGCACCCATGGATTAAAATGCTCAAGGGGAAGTCAGGCCAGGAGGCCAAGAGGCCAGGAGAAAACACCAAGGTCATCCACTGCATCCTAGGCTACTGCCGGTCATCTTAACTTTTGTCCTGCTACTTGGACTTTGATGACTCCAGGAGAGAAGGCGAAGTTGACAATTCTGCCTTGCTTGAATCCAATTCACACACAAGTCAAGACATCACCCTTTGATATCACTGGTCCTCTTTGAAAATGAAGTAGGACCAGCAACTTTAAGTTTGAGACTCTCTCCAAGGACCTTCTATGTATAGAGGGAGGAGATGCCTTTGGTTTGGGGAAAATATTTTATACTAACCTTTCTCACTATTCCATTTTATTAAAATACTTTTGCTAAAACCTAATTGAGGCTACTGGCTAAGGATCAGTGTGAAGCACAACATGAATGAAGCTCATCAGTGAAATATTAGAAATCCAGTTCTTGAGGGTTTCCCCTAAAATCTTAAGAACAATAAATAGTAGTTGTACTGGGGCAAGTAATGTCCTCTGTCTTCAGAGGAGACTTTAAAGTTTTTACTCTATCAGTTTTTGAGCTAATTTGGCATGATTTTGTGATAAAGATGGCATCAAACATTTATTAAGCACTTAGTTTGTTCAAGTCAGGTGCTAAGCATACAAGGACAAAACAAGAAACATTCCCTGCCACCAAGAAGCTTTCATTCTACTGGGAGATAGCAACTAGTTGCTAAATGAGTCTCCACAGTCCCCACCACAGTACTATAAAAATAAGACTAAAATAAAATAAGATCAATTGGCTCCTCTCCCTACCTAGCTGTTCATTAATTAACCTTTCCCCCCAAAATCATAAAACAATGATTATTCAAGTATCTAAATCAAAAGGAAGCCTTCCTTTTCCTAACTTTGCTTTATTAGCTTAGTGGCAGCATCTGTGAGCTTCATTAGTTATTTCCACTACTAAACAGAAAAATTCGTCATAAAACCTTATATTTTTCACAGCACCACAGGTGTGTTCTGTGCTTTAGCTATACCTGAAATACTGTGACATATCTGAAATAATGTGCTGTATTGGAATTACTTTTCCTAATGTCTACTGGGAGGACTCCCAAACAGTGAGCCATGTATTTAAATTTACAGAAGATCTTTGGTACCATCTTTCCTTCCCCAGTATTCTGAAAGATAAGGTACCAGCATCACTGAAAGATGTCCATCCTTTCCTTATTTGGGATCAAACAAAGAAATACCTAACAGTATTTAAAAAAAACTCATTTCAATAGAAATCTTCCAGAAACAGAGTAGGATGAGCTGCTGTTTGAAAAGCCTCCCACCCACCCCACCACTCTCAAGGATTTTTAATTTCTCCTAATCCCTTCTAAGGGCAATAGAGATTAATTCATATGACAAATGATAATGAAAATGATACAGGTAAATTGTAGACTTAGATGATGTTAAAGATAATCATTCATTAGGAAATCATTAGCTATCTCAATTTTTTTTACCAAGTAAATCCTATTCTAAGAGACTATGATCAATCGTAAACTAATCTTCAAAGAAATACACATCAGTAATATTTTTTTAATCACCATAGCTTACTCAACACTTTGGTGAAGAAAGGAAGTAATAGACTTAATAGAGATAAGGAATATATTACCGAAACTGAATAATTATAAAATAATGCCTAGCTAATTTGACTTTTTTCAGAGGACTAATTGATAAAGTAAAAGCAATGAAAAGGTAAATAAAATATGTTGAAATATAGTCTCTTCTAAGTCAGGTTGGTGTCCATGAAGCTCTTCCTAATCACAGCGGTGAAATGTGATCCCTCCCAAGGTTAAAGTTAAGTTAAGATGACTTGCGCCAGTATTTGTCAGAGGCAGGATTTAAACACAAATCATTCTAATTCAACGTCCAGACTTTTATTCACTATGCCATACTGCATATCATTGTACCAGTGCTTATCAAATGATGTATAAATGTCTCATTCTAGAATTCGAGTCCCTCTACAATTTGACTAAAATATATATTTCCAGCCTCTTCACCTACTACTACATCACTGAACATTCAAACCTCCAAAGAGCTAATCTGTTAACTCTCTTGTTGTCTTGCCCTCTTGCTTCTGTGCCTTATTTCACCTCCTTCCTTTACTCCATAGATGCATATGCCACCACCACCACCACCACCTTTCACAACTGCTTGGTTCTGCTGCCACCTCCTCTATGAAACTTTCTTTTATACCTACAAAGGAAGTGATCTCTCTCCTACTTACATTTCCTTTTGTCCCACCTCACACATTCCTCTGCACTCATCCCAGTATTCCTTATTTCACTGTTAGCTGTTCAATGTCATTTTACACTATTTTACTGTAAGTTTCAGGACTTTACTGTAAAAGAAGGATCTGTCTTTATGATCTTTTACCTATTCAATAATTTGCTCATAGCAGGGACTCGATAAATGTTTGGTGAAGTTTGATTTAAATTTTTAATTTCAGAGAAAAATGAAAGAGGCTCCTCTTAATTCATCTCATGCTTCCTTGGCCATAATCTCACATTTAAATTCAGCCTGTACAGGTGTTAGACACCTAGTGTTTCAGAGGCAGTATGACTTAGGGAAGAAATAGAGCCCTGTAACTGAAATCAGAAAGATCTGGGGACTAAATCTTACCAGCTATTTGACCCTGGGCAAATAACTTAACCTCTCTGAGGACTAGTCTCTTCATCCAATAAAATGCAGGTAATAGCAACTATATCTTAGTGTTTTTGTGAGGACCAAAGGAGAATGTATGTAAAGTTTTAATGATTATTACCCAAATAACATTATAAAGTATAAGGTATTTTGGCTAAAGAACAAATAACGAAATTTTAAGATCAGATGCTAACTAGCAATGATATAGGCTGGCATCATTTTTCAAAAATCTTTACTTGTAGTTCTGGTTTATATTAGAGATTAGCCAATTAATCTAGACATTAGCCAGTTCTTTGCTACTGCTTTAATATTATATTATTAAACATTATATATACACCACTAGAGTTATTTGGTGGCATTCTCCTAAAGAACAATAATGACACACTAAAGAGTTTACATAGCAAAACAATTACCAAGCATGTATTAGCTGAAGCAGTTTGAGTGATATCAACTGGAGAATCACCTGTTGTGGAGGAAAACACAGGGTTCATAGCCACTTGAGGTATTTTAATACATTTAATTAGAACCAGTGCTGGAGAAACTGATTACAAATGCAGAGAGTGTTGAAACATTTGTGAGATAAGAGTGCTGCTGCCTGCAGGCACTGTCTGTGAAGAAAAGCCCATAGCAGATAAAAGCACCAGGGAACCAGCTGGGAAAGAAATGTGTCAAGGTGACAGGGTCTATATCAGGCACTGTGAACTGTTATAGAGAGACAGGAATTCAAAAACTCATCCCAGTCTATGTTTCACATTAAGAGGTTTCCTCATCTTTTGAAAAGATGAAACTGGTTTATCCATAGAACTAAAGGGAAACTTAGAAATATTTAGGTCAACCCCCTCATTTTTATAGATGGAGGAAATGAGGCCGAGACAGGTAGAGCAACTTTCTCAAAGTTGCATAGCTACTTAGTATCTGCTGAGACCAGAATTTGATTTCCAGATTTTTAGTCTAGTCCTCCTTCCATCAGACCACATTATCTCCAGAAGTGCTCTGAGGCTCAAATGAGATAGCAAACTGTAAAGCACTTTCAAACCTCAAAGTACTATGTAAATGCAAGTTACTGTTATTATTATCCTGCATCCCCTAGACTCGTAAGAGAACCTCATTCTCTGAGCTTCCTACTGTACCCCTGATGAGCTCAAGCAATGTCGATAGAGCAAAAGAGAGGTTTGATGGTAAATGTTTCACAACCAAGCATGGAGGGGGAGAGGGATGGAGAGCCTAGAGGGGAATGTGCACACATACTTTTAAATCTGATCTTCTCTTTTAATACTTTAAGTCTAGACAATCAACAAAATAATAAATCGAGCACTGATTTGTAGTAATTGCCCATTTCTGAGGTGGAAATGCTCACAATGCAAATTTAACCATGGGATTTCCTCAATTAGAACTAGCTCTAACACACCTCTGACTACCTCTCCAAATGCTACGGGCAATTTTCATCTGTGGCACATTTCTCACATTACTGTTTGCCTATGAATAAGATTGCCCAGCATCTTTTCCTACTCTGTGGCTCTCATGGAATGGTGTAGTGAAAGGAACACTAAATCAGTGGTCAGAAGACCTGGACTCTGGGTGCTGCTCAGTCACTAAGTAGCTATGTAATCTCAAGGTCTCAGTATAAGAACTGAGTTTAAGGCAGGAAACCCAGAATTCTCAAGCCAGGAAGCTCCAATAGGCCCAGAAATCCACACTATGATCACTTTGACTGTGGATACAGAACTGAGAGTCAGCAGCAATCTGAATGGGAGGCCTGAAAGGGGTGGGAAGTCCACAGCACCCTAACTTGAAATTCTCCAAAATATCCCAAAGATTGAAGGGTTATTAGCCTGAATGATCCACCACCATACTGAAGCTTGCCAACATTCTGTTTGCCCAGCACACCAGGTGAAGTAGAAATCGTATGCAAGAACCCAGCATATTGAGGTCAGGACAAAACAAGGTCTGACTATTCCATCCCAAAATACAGGAATCTCTCCAGGAGATAAGATGGTGGAATAAATACTAAATCATCATATCTCTCTCATATTCACCTCCAAACAACCATAAACTAGTGCCCCAAAACAAATCTTGGAACAGCAGAACCAGTAAAAACTCTTTGAGGCCAAGACATTTCGTAGATCATCTAAGGTGTGTCTCGCTCAAGTTAAAAGGAAGTACAGCCCAGGACACAAAGCCCCACCTCAGCAAATCAGTAGTAGATCCTAAGTCCCAGGGTGGTAAAATGGGCAAACATCAACACCAAGCCCCGCCACATGACTCAGCATAGGCTGGGGACTGGGAAGACTCCAGCTCTGAGAACCACCATGTGATGCATAATAGCTCCTGGCAAACAGGCACTTGCTTCAGGGTAGCCCCAGGAAAACAGGAAGACACCAATCCTATAGGTGCCTAAGCAAACAGGCCAGTAGCCAGATTGCCATGTGCTTCAGTGCAGCCCCAGGGAAACTCAGAAATACCCCCACCAACTTCAGCACATACCAGAGACCAGCATTAAGACCCCAGCTCAGCACCAGGTAAACTGCCAGACCCCTACAACTTCCAGCAGCTTCAGTCACTCCCCCACCACATCTCCTCAATGCAGGACCAGATCTATGATTTATGATGCAACATCAGCGGAGCACCAGATAAATAGCCATGGCCTATAGACCCTGGAACAAGAAACATGAGGGAGAGCATTTTCTGCACCCAGGAGCAAAGATCAATTTGAAAAGAAAGGGAAAAGGCCAAAAAAGATGAGTGAAAAAGTAAAAAAAAAAAAAGACATGACCATAGATAGTTATTATGATGACAGAGAAGACCAAGACACAGAGTCAGAAAAGGACAACAGTAGAAAAACATCTATGGACAAAACCCCAAAGAAAAATGGGAAGTGGTCTCAAGCTCAGAAAGAATTTATGGAAGAGCTCAAAAAGGAGCTTAAAAGTAATTTAAGAGCAATAGAAGAAAATGGAGGAAAGAAATGTAAGTGATGCAAGAGAATTATGAAAAAACAAAGAGTCAACAGCTTGGAAGGCAACTTAAAAAGTAGCACTGGACAAATGGAAAAGGAGACATAAAAATCCACTGAAGAAAATAACACCTTAAAGAGTACAATTGGCCAAGTGGAAAAGAAAATACAAAACCTAATTGAGGAGAACAATATATTAAAAGTTAGAATTGGTCAAGTAGAAGGTAATGAACCTATGAGACATCAAGAACCAATCAAACAAAAACAAAAGAATTAAAAAATGAAAGAGAATGTAAAATACCTCATGGGAAAAACATCTGACCTGGAAAACAGATCCTTTAGAAACAATACCAGAATCACTGAAAATGAAAACCATAATCAAAAGAAGGACCAGACAACATCTTTCTTTTTAAAAAAATATAAATAAATTTATTTATTTTAATTTTCAGCATTCACTTTTATAAGATTTTGAGTTCTAAATTTTCCCCTTTCTTCCCCTCTCCCTCCCCAAGATGGCACGCAATCTGATACAAGCTATACGTGTACACTCATATTAAACATATTTTTACATTAGGCACATTGTGAAAAGAGAATCAGAACAAAAGGGAAAAACCATGAGAAAGAAAAAAAGGGAGAAAATGGTATGCTTTGATCTACACTCAAATGCCATCATTCTCTCCCTGGAAGTGGATAGCATTTTCCATCATGAATCTTTTTAAATTGTGTTAGATTATTGCATTTCTGAGAAGAGTTAAGTCTATTAAAGTTGATCATTGAAAAATTTTGCTGTTACTGTGTACAATGTTCTTCTGGTTCTGCACAGTTCACTCAGCATTAGTTCATGTAAGTCTTTCCAGGTTTTTCTGAAATCAGCCTGCTCATCATTTCTTTTTTTCTCTCTTTTTGTTTATTTATTTGTTTTTAGTTTTCAACATTCACTTTTAAAAGATTTTGAGTTCTAAATTTCCCCCCTCTCTTCCTTCTCTCCTTCCTCAACATGTCATTCAATACACTGTACATGTACAAACATATGAAACATATTTCCACATTAGTCATGTCGTAAAAGAAGAATCCGAGCAAAATGGGAAAATCACAAGAAAGAAATAAACAAAAAAACAACAACGACAAAGAGAAAATTATATATCATTCCCAGTACATTGATGTCAGAAATTATTAGAAACAATTTTGCTCAATTATAAGCCAAAAAAACAGAAAAATGCTATGTATGGATATTTACAAATTATAAAATACTCAGATTAACAAAATAAGAAATAGAACATTTAAATAACCAAATCTAAATTGAGTAAGCCACAAAGAACTACCAAACTGGAGGAAAAAGAAAAACCTAGAATCTGACAAATTTATTTTTTTAATTAACTTTGGTTTATTTTTAGTTTACATCATTAATTTCCACAAGATTTTGAGTTTCAAATTTTCTCCCCATCTTTTCCCTACCCACCCCCCAAAACAGTGATCCCACTGTATACCTCCTCCCCCAATCTGTTCTCTCATATATTCTCCCCATCAGTCCTCTGACAGAATCTGACAAATTTATAAGTGAAATTTATCAAATATTTAAAGAGCCCTTAATTCCAATAATACAGGAATTGTTCACCAAAATAAGGAAAAAGGGATTATTTTAAGCTCTGTGAGACAAATATAATATTTATACTAAGTCAGAATGAGATAAGGCAGTAGGACATAAGTGTAGACTGCTATCCCCAATTAATATGAAGGTAAAAAATTAAATAAAATATTATATGGGGCCGATATCCAAAATATATAGGGAACTCATTTAAATATATAAGAAAATCCCAATAGATAAATGATAAGAGTATCTGAACCAACAGTTTACTAGAAAAGAAGTCTAATATACTAACAATTATATAAAAGAGGGTCAAAATAACTAATATTGAGAGAAATACAAATTCTACCTCTCATCAATGAAATTGGCAAAAATGACAAGGAAAATCACTATTATTGCAGGAGACTGGGAATGCCAGCATATCAATAAACTGTTGATGGAGCTGTGAATTGTCCAGTTATTCTGAAAAATAATTTATTCTTAGATCCAAAAAGTTACTAAATTGTGAATACCCTCTAAACTAGTGAATAAAGTTTTATATATGGGAAAGAGATCAAAGTGTTGTGCAGAGAATAAGAGTGAGCCAAGACCTGGGTACAAGATAAATTTAGGTGTGGATTTATTGATCAAGCGAGCAACTACCTGGAGTGTACACTCAAATCAGGCAGTGATCTTAGGGCTTTACAGACTTGATTTTATAGGCCAAAACCACAATCAGGGAGGGGAGCTAGGAGAAGCATAATATACAGAAACAAAAGAATAGTCTTTGGTTGGATCTATAGTTCAGGGCTAATTTTGGAATATGGTGTGAGGGCACAGGTGTGCAGTTTTCCTGTGACTCAGTTATCCCTGGGAAGAGCAAGGGTAGTCAGCTCTTTCCAGAACAGGGTAGCAGGTCAAGAGGTATAGGGGAACTGGAAAGTCCCAGGAAAAGTTAGGGTCATGTTCTGGGCAGAGGGTGTGGGGACCCTGTTTGGTTAATGGGAAATGACAGGGTCTCTATGTTGCACCATAACTCTGAGTTGCACTTTGTACACTCATGATGATTCAAGGAAAGAAATATATATAGAATGCTAATAGGGAACTTTGCCCTGAGCAATGCCCAGTCATGCCTTACAGCTGTTCCAAGCTATAACATGATATAGGATAAGGACAAAAACAGAAATAAAAGGGGGCTTAATGGTGGGCCATAGGTGGGCCACAAATCAGGTGGTGTGCAATGACCTGGGATTTGGGTTTAGGCACAACAAAAGAAGAAGAGAAAGGACCAACATACACAAAACTATTTATGGTAGTGTTCTTTATTGTAGAAAAGAGCTAGAAACTAAGATTGTCGATCAATTGGGAAATGGCTGGATAAATCATAATATATTAATAAAATGAAGTAGTATTGTTTTATAAGGAATTGGGTTTTTGTTGTTGTTTTGCTTTGTTTTAAGATTAAAAGAGATTAAGAGAAGACTATGAACTAACACACTGGAAAGTAAGCAGAATCAAGAGGAAAAATCAAACAATAACTACAACATTGTAAAGGCAACTTACTTTGAAAGACTTAAGAACTATGACAATGCAATGACCAAACAACTTTAGGGAATTGATTATGAGGCATGACAGAGAGGTGATGGGCTAGAGATAAAGAATGAGAAATGCATTTTCTGACATCATCAATGTATGGATTTATTTTGCTTAACTATTCTTATTTTGCAACAAGGGAAGATCCATTTGTTTGTTTGTTTGTTATTTTGGTCCAGAATTGAGGGTGAAAGTGGTAGAAAGGGACTGATGATAGGGGTTCTGAAGGAAAAACGCAGGGTATGATTGAGGCATTTTTTTCCTTAAATAAACAGAAGAGAACAAAAGAAAATTCAGAGGGAAACATACAAGTAAGAACAATTTTGAAACTTATACATAATTTGCTTTATGCTTTAAAAATACATAAAATCTCAGTTATATGAGTTCCTCAGTTTCATATATTTCTTCATATATACATATATCTCTACATGTATACATATATGCAATATGTCTATAGGTAGATCTATTTTGTTTTGTCTAGATAGACATAGATGATAGAGATGTAGAGACATAGACATAGACATAGACACAGACATAGAAATGGACATAAACATATTCTTCTGTCTCAGGGTCCTAGGAGTACCCTGAAGAGTTTGTGGTGTCCCTTCTCTACTGCCTGTCAATTCAAGATACTACCAGTTATATTTCTTTCCCCTCCCAACTAGAGATTAGCACCTAATTTAACCAATTAGCATTATTTAGCTTTTAAAAGCAGATATTTGCTTCAAAGTTTTGATAATAACAAAAATAAAAACATTTCCTTCAACAACTCTCCCCTAGACCATAGCTCAGACTTAGCTCAGTTCCCACATAGTAACAGTCCCATCAAATTCATGTCCAAATGTAACTTTGCTGTTAGGTGAGTCATAGTCCTCCTCATGAATTGGATCCAAAGGGTCATTTCTTGCTCCTTGGAGCTTCAATGTGGAGCTCTCTGCAAAACCCATCATGGACTCAAATTTCCAGAACACTAGACTTCTGATGGCTCTTGGGATCTCAGAGGCTCTTTCTTCTAAGCTTTCAAAACTCAAGGTAAGAGACTTACGATCAACTTCACTTGAAACAAAAGAAAAAATGGAGAGGTACAGGATCATTTTCATGGGACCACATGTTATCTTTGGGGAGACGGCACAAGTTTTTCTACCCTTAGAGTTGATACCATGAGCAAAGAAGTCAAAACAAGAGCAAAGGTACACTAAGAGTGTCTTTTGAATATACCTCCACTTCTAGTTTTACAAATGAACTCAATAAAAGAAGGTATCACTTACCATGTGGGTGAAAGACCTAAACCAGGTACAGAATGTCTATGATTCTGTGATTGCTCCACAATCTCTGCAAGGTTCTTCCATAACATATCATCCCTCCCTTCTGGAAGTACGTCTCTAGCCTCTTCCATGTGGGGGATCTATATCAGCCTATAACACTGCTATAGTCTGAATATGATAGAGATAAAGATATGAAAGGGACCTGCCCTCAGTCATTTTCTTCTCTTTTTTTTTTGGTTGGGGGAGGGCAGGGCAATCGAAATTAAGTGACTTGCCCAAGGTCATATGGCTGGAAAGTGTTAAGTGTCTGAGGCCAGATCTTTGTTTTTTGTTGTTGTTGTTGTTTCAATGAGCATTTATTATTTTCATTTTTTTATGTAATAAATTTTATGTGTTTCTTGTTTACATCATTCATTTTCATGAGATTTTTGAATTACAAATTTTCTCCTCGTCTTTCCCCTACCCCAACCCCAAAACAGCGATCCCACTGTAGAGCCCCTCCCCTGGTTTGCTCTCTAACTTTCTGGTAGGGCAGGGAAGGTCTCCCTACCCCAGCCCCTGTATATCTTAATTCCTAGTTGCAGGTATCGCAGAGCTTTAAATTCTAGATTCTTTCGCTTCCTCCCTTGTCACCCACCCCTGCTGGAAGGACAATCAATTCAATACAGGCTGTGTATATGTGATTATACAGGACATCTTAATAGTGGACATATTGTGACAGTGATCATATGTCCCTCCTTCCTATCCCTCCACCCATTGTTCTGTTCTGTACCCTGTCCCTGTCCCTTTATTGAAGTGTGAAAATCCAGCATCCCTCCCCCAGACCCTGCCCTCATCCTGCCTTTCATCCACATGCCCCCTACTCTCTTGTGTGGCATGATGCCCAGTTAAGAGTTTATGCCATTTCTTCCCTAAACCAGATTCAATGAGAGAAATGAAAGTAAAGTTGTAACAGTTATCCCTTGACTCTTCCACACAGGATGATTAACCCCATTTTGTCTCTCCCTGTCAACTCTCATTCTAGTCCTCTCCCACCTCAGAATTTGCCTTTTAAAGTGTCATCCCTTCATATTAAATTGATCCTATGCCCTCTATATACCCATATATACACATATTCAGATATGTATTCATATGCATATATGGCCTCCTATGTAGACATATGTATAAGTACACATATGTATACATTTGTATTCCCTTCACCTATACTCATACTAAGAAAAGTTTCATAAGTTACTATTATTGTTTTTCCATATTGGCATGTAAATAATTCAAATTTGATAGTTCATTATGATTTCTTTCCCATGTTTACCTTCTCATGCTTCTTGTGTTTGATTGTCAAATTTTCTGTTCAGTTCTGGTTTTTTTCAGCAAGAATGCTTGAAAGTCCTCCACCTCATTGAATGACCATGTTTTCCCCTGGAATAATATGCTCAATTTTGCTGGGTAGTTGATTCTTGGTTTTAATCCCAGCTCCCTTAATCTTTGAAATATCATACTCCAGGGCCTTTTATCCCTCACAGTAGAAACTGCCAGATCTTGGGTTATCCTTATAGTGCTTCTGTAGTATTCAAATGTTTTTCTTTTGGCAGCCTGTAATATTTTCTCTTTTAACTGGGTATTCTGGAACCTGGCAATAACATTTCTAGGAGTTTTCTTTTGGGGATCTTTTTGAAGAGGTGATCGGTGAATTCTTTCAAGTTCTATTGTGCCCTCTGACTCTAAAACATTAGGGCAATTTTCTTTGAGGATTTCTTGAAGGATGCTGTCCAAGTTCTT
>CM053599.1:158985694-159028462 GCA_028646575.1 Pseudocheirus occidentalis | reverse complement strand
CCACAAAAAAGGATTCTAGAGTTTTATTGCTGTTCTTATTTTGCTTCCTTTTCCTCATGTTGGCCAGTCAATTAATTGGTTGGGTTTTTTTAGCTTTGTGAAACTCTGCTTCCAGGGGGGAAAGCTCTGTTCCAAATCGTTGGAGTTTTTCCAGCTGATGGAGCTATTAGGGGGGTGTTGCAGTCCCCTCCCACAGCTTTGGCTTGCTGAAAGTGCTCCCCAGGACCACCACCCAAGACCATGATGCAGATCCAGGCCGCTCAACACAAGAGCACTTGGCCCTGATCAATCAACTCAGGCCCCCTGCCAGATCCGCAGGCCAGGGGCTCTGAAGCAGTTCCTGCCCTTCCCGCACTGCTTCCTTGCCCTGGGGGTAGATTGGCCAAACTGCTTTTCCTCCCCCAGATTTAGCTTGAAAGTTTCACTCACTTTCACTGACCTCTAATCCTGGCTTAGTAGATGTGAAGATTTCTCAAGGTGCTTTAGATCTTCTCTGAAGTAAACTCATGCTGTGGCTTGGGAGGCTCAGCTCCTCCCAATGGCCCTAGAACCTGGCCACATGGTGGTTTCAGGCTGGGCTGGTCTTGCTCCCGGCCTGCAGGCCTGTGAGATGAGCCCCTCCTGCCAAGCTTTCTCTATCCCTATTTTTCACACCTTGGTAGATGTGGAGTTGCTGAAGGCTGTAGATCTTCTCTCTTGTAGAATGGCTGACGTGCCTTGGCTCAGCTCCTCCTGACTGCCCTGGGGCTTGGCCTCATTT
The DNA here is from genome assembly GCA_028646575.1 of Pseudocheirus occidentalis. NCBI lineage: Eukaryota > Metazoa > Chordata > Mammalia > Diprotodontia > Pseudocheiridae > Pseudocheirus > Pseudocheirus occidentalis. Next base: position 159,027,702 of record CM053599.1, on the reverse strand, counting down.
TGATTTTAGGCTGCCGTGATGATCCCCTGCTGCTGAGCTGCCTTCTGCGAGAGATGTGTTTTCTGTATTTTTGTGAGTTTGAGAGTCCTAGAATTTGTCCAGAATCATATTTTATGGTTGTTTAGGGTGGCTATGTGGGAGTTGTGGGACCTTGCTGCTTCTATGCTGCCATCTTGGCTCTGCCTCTGGAAGTCAAGGCCAGATCTTTGAACTCAGGTCCTCCTGACTCCAGTGTTCTATTCACTGCACTACTTAGCCACCCCCATTTTCTTCTCTTCTGTCCATAGATCATGTCAGGACTTTTCTAGCCTCTCCTGAGATGAGAAAGAGCAGCTGTATCACCCTTTTCTCCCCATCCCCTTAGCACAGTTGCTGCTAGCTTTGGGACAGCTAGAACTTGGGCTCAGTTAGGTGATATCGAACTTGCACTTCTGACAATCCCTTCTACTTTGTTCCTTGCCTGATAAAACAGTGATTCCAAGATGGACATGTCCAGTCTTGGACACTGCTTCATGAATCATAGAGGTCAAAAGCTCTTGGGTCCTATAATCAAAGCTGACTGGAAGCAGAAAGAGTTTCTGCATTAGAGAAGATAACCACTGACAGGAAGTGGCACCTAAGTCCTAACCTGACTTCCTAGAACACATGTACTTTGATAGACTCCAGAACTAGGTAAAGTTTAAGAGAACTATGCAGCAGGACAAAAAATTGCTTTCGGTTCTGCTGTTTTGGTATCAATCATCCTGAGGAGTTATAACAGTAGTTATAAATTACTTAATCCTATAAAAACATACTTGTGAGTCTTTTGCTTGTTGATCATTTGTGTGTGTGTGTGTGTGTGTATAGAAGAAATAATTAACTTTATCATACCTTATTTACACTGTACATTGAAAACTTTATATTCCCTTATTGGGAATCTGTGAGAAATTCCCCAAAACCAAGCTTTGAGAAAATTAATTCCCCCAGGGAAACAGAGTAAATATTTAATGAGCAAGAGAGTGAGAAAAGAAGCCTAAACCCTGTCTTGTAAGAAGTCATGCTCCCCCATAATTGAGCCTGGTTTAACTATGGGTATGAGTTCAAAGTAGATGAACATCTAAGTGGAAAGGAAAAAGAGATTGAGCGGGGGGTCAAGAAGGAGAAGGAGAAGCAGGAAATTCCATGAGCTCCCACCACAACCACCTACAATACCTGCAAAATATGACTCTAAACAAATTTTAGAGCTACAGAAGCCACAAAGTGACAGAGAGAAATAAAACTCTTGCTGAAGGCAGCCTGGCAGGCTGACAAGAAGGATCTATTGCACTGATTGGGAGCGTAGCACAGTTCTGTATGAGCTGTGCCAAGCCTAGAATGGCCCTGACCAGAGGCCCAGACTTACCAAAGCCGACTTCAGGAGAGTGAATCACCAGCAGCTGTGGCAGTTTCCTGTTTTCTCAACCCATAAAAGCCAAAGAGAAAGTAAAATGTCAGTGGGAAATTCTGTTGGAACTGGGTGACAGAAGAGCAGAGTCTGGCCCCTGCACCCCAGGAAAGAGGTAGTGGAGGTGCAGTGACAGCTCCAGCTGCTGTAGCATGGCTGCCTCCTGAGCTTCTGATCTAGAGATGGTAGTTGAACCAAATGACCATTCAGAGGGTAATCACTCTTTCTTTGACTTGCTTGGATCTGGGTCCCAGTCTTGACTGGTGGTCCTGGGATGAGAAACATGAGTGTGGCAGTTTGTGGGGGCTACAGACGGGTGCCGTCCTCACACCTCTGACAATATTTATGAAAACTCCAGCAATCTAGGACACAGCTATCTCCACTCTAGAAGCAGAGTTCTACCTTGGCAAAGAGTTCAAAAGACAAGTAACTGGCTGGCAACATGAGCAAGCAGAAGAAGCACAATCAGACCACAGAATCCTTTTTTGGAGACAAAAAGGATCAAAACATGGAACTAGAAGAAGTCAACAAAGACAAAACTCATGCATCAAAAGCTTCCAAGAAAATTATGGCTTGGTTACAGGCCATGGAGGAGCTTAAGAAGAATTTTGAAAATCAAGTAAGAAGTGGAGGAAAAATTGGGAAGAGAAATAACAATGATGCAAGAAAATCATGAAAAATGAGTCAACAACCTGCTAAAGGAGACCCCCAAAATACTGAAGAAAATAACACCTTAAAAATAGACTAACTCAAATGGCAAAAGAGGCCTAAAAAGCCTTAAAAAGTCGAATTTGCCAGATGGAAATGGAATTTCCAAAACTCATTGAAGAAAAAAATTCCTTCAAAATTAGACTGGAGCAAATGGAAGGTAATGACTTCATGAGAAATCAAGATACTATTAAACAGATCCAAACAAATGAAAAAAGAGAAGGCAATGTGGAATATCTTGTTGGAAAAACCACTGACCTGGAAAGTAGATCCAGGAGAGATACTTTAAAAATTATTGGACTCCCTGAAAGCCATGATCAAAAAAAGAACCTAGAAATCATGCTTAAAGAAATTCTCAAGGAAAATTGTGCTGATATTCTAGAACCCGAGGGCAAAATAGAAATTGAAAGAATTCACAATTTTCCTCTTGAAAATAATCCCCTTATTGAAGTTCACTGATTTGTCATCAGTTTCAGGGTACAGTGGGAGCTTGGGCTGGCTCTTAGGACTATCACAACTGTTGTGGCCACAGCTAGTCCTTGGAACCACACTTTGGCTCAGCCCCTCCTGGTGTTTTGTAGGTCCTGTAGTTTAAATTATAAAAGGATTGGCCTCAGGGGGTAGGGAAGGTAATTAGAAGTACTTTATAATGTTTGAAATGCCTTTTGGGTACAAACTTTAGCTCTAGCCCATGGAGAGTTGTAACTTATATTTTTTTAAAATTCTTGTATGCTGTTTTTAAACTTTAATTATTAAAATAGTTTTAATTGGATTTTCATGGTTCACAAATGCTTATAAAATTTTAAGAACATACATACAACACCAAACCTATTGGACTATGCCAAATTTAGACCTAGCCTAAAACTGATATAGCTGAACCCATAGCTTCTGACATCAAATCCAATACCATGGACTTGCATGTTAAACATGTGTGGAGTATGGGGACCCCAAAAACGCCCTGCCCAAGAAATATCAAAAGTCAGAGGTACCTTGAGGAAGGAACAAGAAGTTTTTATTCTCTTCCCCTGCAGGAAAAGGGCAGTCTTCTCCATGGCAAGGATCAAGGAGAGGAGGTGTGTTACAAAAGACAGAACAGTCTTAACTGTTAACTGTTAACTCAGTCAAGCTCCCTCCCTCCCCATGTCCCTTCTCCCATTGGCTGGGAGGGGAGCTTTCCATCTTAGTGAGAAACTTTCCCAAATAGTGAATAGCAAAGAAGCCCGCCATTGTCCCCTGTTGGCTGGGAGATGGGACTGGAAACCAGGAAATCAGTTCATGTCCTTATTTGGCAAACACCATGGTGAAGAAGGGAGAGGAGCTAAGAGATTACTAAAATTGCTGAAGGGCTTAAGGCTGATTGACAGCATGTGAAGGGGGAAAGGATCCTAAGTTGTATAATTTCTTAGGAAATCCAGGATTCAGGTCTGTCCAGTCTTACAAAAGTCTGTCTCTGGTTTCCAGATAGTTTCTCTCCTTCTCATTCTAAGGAGTCTTCACACAAGGTGCAGATAGAGTGTATCCCACTCAAACATAAACTTAGTAAATGCTATTGACCTGGTCTGATAGTTTTGTTGTAATGAGAATAACAGCGAGTGAGACCATTATTCATTTTTTAAACTAGATTTTAATGAGCTGGCTACTGCAAGGGGTGAGCACCACCCAAATCAAGCATCCCCAAGATGCATTTTCTCAGGGGTTATATAGACAAAAATCACAACATAACTGTAACCACAGGAAACCACAACTTAGTCAGTTTCTACTAAAGTGGGGAAAATACAGAAGCAAAAAGGTAGCATTGGTTAGCAACCTGTGAGTTACTCAAACAGTAAAAAATCCGTTGATCAGTTCCTAGGTAAGGGTGAAGGGCTGTGGAGTTCTCCTTGGCAGGCTTTTATGGTGGGCCTGGGCAGGACTGACTTGGCGGGCCTTTCTGGCGGGCTATGTCTGTTTTGTTAATGAATCTCCTAGGGGATTGAGAGTATAGGGAGGTTGGATTCTTAGGTGAGCTTGATAGAGAAGGGGGTTAGGAAGTATTCCTAAAATGGAAGTTGCCACAGTTTCTCACTAAGGAGCCTTTAAGAAGTTGACAAACTCAGATTCTCAGTGCAGGTGACAGTCCATACCCTTCTAATTGTATGGTTATGACTTCTGCTATGAAAAAGGCATAGAAAGCTTCAAAAATGGTTAAAGCTGACCCTAATCCCTCCTAATCACTGCCTGTTAGAATCTTTGACTTTCAGGTTCACATCAGATGGTACCCACTACAAGCAACCCTTTCCCAGTACCTCAGTTGGCAATAATGCTGTCTTCCTTCTCAAAGTATCTCGTATTTCTAACTCTCTCTCCAGCTGTAGCCCTCAGTAGAATGTAAACTCCTTGAGAGCAGAACTGTTTTTAACTTTTTTTTTAATTTGTATCCCAACACCCAGCACATTATCTTAAACACAGTAGATACTTAATGGGGTAACTACATGGCACAGTGAATAGAGAACCAGCCCTGGAGTCAGGAGGACCTGAGTTCAAATCTAGCCTCAGACACAACACAAAACTAGCCTTGGGCAGGTCACTTAACCCCAATTGACTTACCTTCCCCCTCCAGAAAGCAAAAATAAACAAACAAATAAATAAATAAAATAAGATTTTAAAAAAAACATAGTAGATACTTAATGCTTCTTGAGTTAGATAGAGGAAAGGGGGAAGAGAAATTAAAGTCGTTTGCCCATACAAAAACAACATATGGCTTCTTAAATCATGTTCTCTAAAGTCGTTATGCTAAGCCAAATTAAGCCTATTCATCATTTCCATCATAAATAGAATATAGGAGGAAAAATGGGTTTATACCATGAAATTTACCCAAGAGAAAGCATTATTAAAATACTAGAATATATTCCAAGAAAGATTTTAAAATTTCCTCCTTGTAAAGATTTTTTTTCTCCCAAATAGTAGGTTCTTCAGTCTGGGATAATTTAAATGTAATTTTTCCCCAGAAATAAGGAGACAGATATGATTTCTTAAAATCACACCAGATCCCATGGTTCCATCATAGGAAAACAGAAGCAAAACAAGAATGAAGTGCCTTGAACCTAAGCACTGTGCTGTTTGGGAGTACTAAAGGCTCTAGTTTCTAAGAACAGGGCACAGTGAAGTCAGTTAAATTAAATTAAATAAAATCATTTAAAAAACATGTGAAACAATGGGATGTGGAAGTATCACTACCAAAAGATGAAGAAGAATACTGGCATTGAAAGTAGAGGTAGACTATGGTGGAGAGCAAAAGAGAGGGAGAGATAAGGGGCCTTTTCAAATTACACTGTCTAGTTCTTCACCCCTAATACAGCCCTTCTTCCCTTCCGCTCCCCTCTCAAGATACATTAGTCCTGAAACAGAAGCAATGGCCATAGAGGACTTATAACTGGGCTGCTAAATGGACATGATTTTTTTTTGTCTATATGGATCCTGGATTTCAATTATATAGGTAATTAAGGTGAAGAAAACCCTTAACTATCAAATTAGATAAATGACTAGCTATTAACTAACAGAGATACTCTCAGGAGAATGCTTAGTGGTGTGCCTGGCACATTTATCATTGTTGTTCAGTCGTGTCCAACTTTCCATGACCCCATGCAAGATTTTCATGACAGAGATACTGGAATTGTTTTGGCATTTTCTTCTCCAGTTCATTTTACAGATGAGGAAACTGAGGCAAACAGGATTAAGTGACCTGCCTGGAATCACACAACTAGTAAGTTTGTGAAGCCAGATTTGAACCTGAAGATGAGTTTTACTAATTACAGGCCCTGCACTCTACCCACTGTGCCACCTAGCAGGGCCTAAATAGATGCTAATTCCCTTTCAATTCCCTAACCATAGCTAAGGTAGACAGGTGTTTCCCTTGCCTTAACCAATTCAGATAGGTAGGTCCTCATGCAATTCACATCTGCCTGGGATGATGGGATGTTAGATGGCTTGCCAAGGAGCTGACAGTCAGTTATAAGTCCAAAGCAGGACTTGGAATCTAGGTCTTCCTCATTTCATCACTGAATCACTGACTCAAGAAGGAACAAAACGCGCTAACATTATGACACAAAGAATTATAGAGAGTTTTTTCTCAGAGCTTTTTGGAGCCTTCTCAGTGTCTTTGTTCTTCTCATGTATTTGTTCTATCCTAATATTTTTAAAAAGAGGTCATGTAGCATAGTACAAAGAGCATTGAATTTGGAGCCAGAAAGACCTGAGTTAAATGTGGAAATGTGGGCAAGATGTAATCTCTCTGAACCTCAGTCAGTTCTCTCACTTTGGTAGCTAGGCTGCAGTGGATAGAGCTCTGGACCTTGGAGTCAGGAAGACCTTAGTTCAAATCCAGCTTCAAATTCTTACTAAGTGTGTGACCCTAGGCAAGTCACCTGTTTACCTCTGTCTCTTCACCTGTAAAATGGGGATAACAATAGCACCTACTTCCCAGAGTTGTTAGAAGGATGAAATGAAATATTTGTGCCTGGTACATGGTAAGCACTGTATAAAAGTTATTATTAGACTGTAAGTTATACTTTACAGGGTTAAAAAGTTTTTTTTTAAAATGAGGTTATTGTCCAGGACTGAGTATGTTTGGGATTTTTACCCCAGAGAAAGAAAAAAAGAACTGAATTGAACAGTATCTTTCTTTACCAAGGGGGAGATCAGCTACTGGTATTCTTTCTGCAGATAAAAGTTAAATCCCTTTTTCTCTCACCATGAATTCCCAGAATTAACCCTCTGTTTGGTCAGTACCCTGGAAACCTTGTCTCATCTTATTTGTTAAATGTGTGCATGTATCTCTCTGTGAGGGTGTGTGTGTGTGTGTGTGTGTGTGTGTATGTGTGTGTGTGTGTATGTTAATGTATTATATGGTAACCAGATTGAAAAAAATATATCATCTCTCATGGTTCTTTATCCCAGACAATACTATAGGTAAACTGAAATTATTATTACAATACAACAAAATTGGCATCATACCAGTTTCTAATGGTAATTTTATCATAAATATTTAAAAACCATTAGAACAGTTTTTATTCTTAGATAGGTTGATTGCAATGATAAAGTAATTTAGTATAGAAAGCCAAGGATTTTTTCTGCATAATAACTACAATGATAAAGCTTCTGATTTGAGATATTTATGGGTAGTATATTTTTTAACTTGCCTGTGTAATAGGTCTTCAATAACCAGAAAATAAACGAAAAGGAGAGAAATTTCTCACACATTGCAGCTGCAGTGAGATATGAAACAATCATAGTCAACTATTGACTAACAGAGAGAACTCAGGAGAAAATAGTAGATCAGTGACCGAAATATTAAACTCTGTCAGAAGAAACTTGTGAGAATTTTTGTACAACAGTTTTATAACAAAATGTCAGCTATAAATAGAAAAATAGAAAAATTGTTTTGTTTTGTTTTTTTTTCCATATCTCTGCCTCTCTGCTTTCAATTTAATTCAACAAACATTTGTTTAGGGCCTACAGGTATGATGTGCTTTGCTAGGTACTGCAGATACAAAGGCAAAAATGAAAAGCAGCCCCTTTTCTCAAGAATCTTATATTCCCCAAGGGGTTTACATGCAGAGATAAATAAACACAATATTATTTCAGGAGGGGAGAAGGCACTAATAATTAGGGTCCTGGGAGCCAGGAAACTGGGGAGGCACTACTCCCCTTCAGCTTCCTTACTTCATTTTCCCCTATACATTTTTCTTTTTATATCACTTTAATGTAATTCCATTCTGTAGGTTCTGTCTTCTCTGCTTTCTATTATTTCATCAAGTTCTACCTAGAGTTCTTTCTATTTCTCATAGTTAGCAATGTTAATTTCATCATGTTTCAACACACTGATGTATGAAAGTTAAATCAAGAATTACTGGTCTGGGGACATTTAGAAGTAAATAAGGAGACCCAGATCAATCATTTCTTCATTCCTATCCATGCGGGGATGAGGTGTAGGCTCTGGGACCCGCCTTGAGCTCCTTGAATCTTTGAGGTACATGCTCTGGGAAACCCCTTGAAGTCTGATTGAATCTTTCCACTTGATGAGGCATTTGCAGAGGCCATAAGTTTTTCATTGTGGCTGGGCCCAAACCTCTGTTACTAGCCTGGCCCTCCATTATCCATCTGCTTCCCACCCTTGAGCCTAGCAAAATATTAATTCACCCTTGCATTGAATTCATTAACTCCTGAAGACCCTCCAAAACTCCTCCTCCAGACCACCCCTATATTCCTCTGTATGTAAGACCCCGTCTTCCCTCCATGTGTGTGAGAGCACCATAGAATAGCTTAGCACAGACTTACTGCGTGAAAGCACCATGGAACGACCTAGCATAGACTGGCTCCTTAAGAGTCTACCCCATATGGTGGACTTTTAACTTTCAATAAACTTTACTTTTCTTTGGCTGAGAAGACTTAAGTGGAATTCTTTCCTCAGGACCTAACTCTCTTTGGGTACCCTCTTCAGCTGTACTCCTCACTCTCCATAGTGCTTTGTGTACCATGCCATAGAAACCTTTTCATCCTAGAAGCTCGCTCTGTCCCTGGACTACTTGTTTTCCTCCATTGTAACAGTTTTCTCTTGCTTCTTTTATATGAGATAATTTACCCTATTCTGTCTCTCCCTATCTCCTTTGGGTATATTCCTCTCTCACTAGGTAATTTTATTTTTTTTAGATATCATCCCTTTCTATTCAACTGATCCTGTGCCCTGTCTATGTATACAGGTACACATATATACACATACTCACATATGTATTTATATGCACATATACCCTCCTATATAAACATATATATATCTATCTATATCTATATCTATATCTATCTATCTATCTATACACACACACACACACATATTCCCTTCAACTATCATCATACTGAGAAAACTCTCATGACTTACAATTATCATTTTTCCATGTAGGAATGAAAACAGTTAAACTTTAATAAGTTCCTTATGATTTATTTTCCCTGTTTACTTTCTCATGCTTCTCTTGCTTCTTCAATTTGAAACTCAAATTTTTTATTCAACTCTGGTTTTTTTCATAAAGAATGCTTGAAAGTCCTCTATTTCACTGAATGACCATGTTTTACCCTGAAACATTATCCTCAGTTTTGCTGAGTAGGTGACTCTTGGTTTTAATTTTAGCTCCTTTGACCTCTGAAATATCATGTTCCAATCCCTTTGATTGCTTAATGTAGAAGCTGCTAGATCTTGTGTTAGCCTGTTTGTGTTTCCACAATATTCAAATTGTTTCTTCCTGGCTACTTGCAACATTTTCTCCTTGACATGGGAACTCTGAAATTTGGCTATAATATTCCTAGGAGTTTTCTTTTTGGGATCTTTCTCAAGAAGCAATTGGTGAATTTTTTCAATTTCAATTTTGCCTTCTAGTTCTAAAACAGGGCAATTTTCCTTGAGTATTTCTTGAAGGATAATTTCTAGGTTCTTTTTTTTTATCATGACTTTCAGGTAGTCCAATAGTTTTTAAATGATCTCTCCTGGATCTATTTTCCAGATTAGTGGCTTTTCCAATGAGATATTTCACATTGCCTTCTATTTTTCATTTGTTTGGATCTGTTTTATATCTTGATTTCTCATAAAGTCATTAGCTTCCATTTGCTCCAACTTAATTCTCAAGGAATTATTCTCTTCAGCAAGATTTTGAAATTCCTTTTCCATCTGGCAAATTCAGCTTTTTTAGGGCATTCTCCTCATTGGCTTTTTGGTCCTCTTTTGCCATTTGAGTTAGTCTATTTTTTAAGGTGTTATTTTCTTTGGTCAGGTTATGGAGCTGCTTTTCATGATTTTCTTGCATCATTCTCATTTCTCTTCCCAGTTTTTCCTCCATTTTTCTTACTTGGTTTTTAAAATCCTTCTTGAGCTCCTCCATGGCCTGTAACCAATTCATATTTTTCTTAAAAACTTTTGATGCAGGAGTTCTGACTGTGTTATCTTCCTCCTATTCCATGCTTCGACCCTTTTTGTCCCCCAAAAAGGAATCTAAGGTTTGATTGTTCTGCTTTCTTTACTTCCTCTGCTTGCTCATGTTGCCAGTAAGTTAATTGACTTTTGAGCTCTTTGTCACAGTAGAACCATGCTTCCAGAGAGGATAGCTTTGTCCCAAATTGCTGGGGTTTTTGCAGGTGCCAGAGCTATTAGGAGTGTGCCCTCTCTGCAGCCTCCACAAGCTCTGGCCCACTGGCCACACACTCCAGGACCTCCACCTGAGACAGCAATCTAGATCCAAGCAGGTTAAAGCAAGAGCAATTACCCTCTGAATGGTTGCTTGGTTCCCCTACAATCTACAGGCCAGGAGCTCTGGAGGAAGCCATGTGGGGCAACAGCTGCAGCTACTGCAACTCTGCTACCTCTTGCCCCGGGGGCAGGAGCCAAACTGGGCCCTTCCTGTCCAGCAGGGTTCCACACTGACCTTTTACTTGATATTTGGAATTGATGGGTTAAGAAGTCTGGAAACTGCCACAGCTGCTGGTGGTGTTGCCACTCTCCTGAAGTCTGCTCCCACTGTAGCTGGTTGGGGCTGCCCTGAGGACAAAACCATACAGCTCATGCAGGACTGTGTTCTGCTCCCAGCATGCTGTATAGACCCTTCTTGTCCACCTACTGGGCTGCCTTCAGTAGGAGATTTGCTTTTCTCTGTCATTTTGTGGGTTCTGTAGCTTTAAAATTTGTTTAGAATCATATTTTATAGGTATTTGAGGTGGTTATGCTGGGAGCTCACAGAATTTCTTGCTTCTACACCACCATCTTGGCCCCTCCTCCCCCTAGGTTGTTGTATTGCTTAGGGCTTCAATGAACCTACCTTGAAAAAGGGTAGGGTTCTCCTTGATCCCCTAGGTAATCTCCTTAAGCTCCTCATAGTCCACCTGGTTCTTAGTGCCCTTTTTCATCCCATCAGTTAGGCAGGTAAACACATGAGTTTTCTAGCATATTAGTATGTGGTTCCTCCCTCCTGGTCAGTCACTTCTCTCAGAGGAGAAAGTTTCAAGGAAGAAGCTGTTGACTCAGGGGGTTAGAGCAGGAGAAGAAAAGGGGTCTTGTTTCTTGCATTCAAGAATTTAAGGATGGAGGGTCCTAGTGATGGAAGATACAGGATTGAGGGTGAGGGATATGGAGGAAGGTCCTGTAGGAGGCTATGAGTTTTCCAATAAGGACTGCTTGCAGAGGTGGCAGGTAGAACCTCTGAGGCTCCAGGAGGAGAAAAAAGGGGATCATTCAGAGGCCTGGCTTGTTTTCCTCCTTCTTTTCTGGCTTACATTTAGCAAAAATACATTCTACGTTGTTGCCATAGCATAGTGTTTTGTGAAAAGGCCATGAAGGCTTGGGCATATAGAACTTCAGTCCAATTCCCTTCATGACAGTAAAAAAGGTAAAGTTGCAGAATAGTATGAGAGTTAAGACCCCCAAAAACAGGTAACTTTTCTTGGTCCTCCAAATTATATTGAGACCAGGCAATATTGCAAAAAAAATTAGTTTCTCCTAATTCTGCAAAAGACAGCCTAACAGAGAGTCCTGTGGTCTGGAAGGGGGCTGCCCCATTGTTGTACAATCCCAGTGCAACTAACCTTCCCTTCAAGTCATCTGACTACACTCATGGCATCCCATGGGGAAAAGAAAAACAAAGTGTTCTCAGGTAGGGCAACTACCACTTAAAGAGAATCAGCAGACAGGGTACAGAGACCCACCACACAGTGCAGAAAAACACCAACTATGCTTAGCCAGGCTGGTGTTCCAGCTGTAAAGTGAATGGGTTACCTTGAATTGGAGAGACCTAGAGGCTGAGACAGTCCCCATACAGGCCACCAAAATTTTGAGGTGCAAGAGCATGTGTGTCACAGTTTCTCAAAAGAATTCAAGTTCAGGGTGTCTCCAGATCAAGCAAAGGCATTTATTTGGGGTAACACACTCAGTTGCCTTATCTCCTTAAGGGATGCAGCAGCCCAGCCAGGAGATGCTAGGAACTTCTATGGAGGAAACTTGCAGAGTGGCCAGGGAGAAGAGGTAATCAGGCATATGCAGGCAAAGGGTGGTAGCTCAGAGTTCTACACTGGCCAGCCCATTTGCCAGGCCAGAGGGAAATCTCTTCATCTCCAGAATGGTCTCAGCTAATTTCATTAAGTGACATATTAAAAAAAATAGGAGCCTAATGAAAATAGTAGCACAGTTTGATTTATGTTAAATGGTTAAGAAATATATAAATACTACAATAAAAAGTAGCAGTGTCCATAGTCTCAGGTTGCTATCAGCCTGAGCCTTGGCTGCTTGGGGATCAGGCTGGCCGTCTCTCTGGATTTGGGCAGATTGCAACAACAGGCCTCAGGATCTCAGCAGGAGGTCATATCAGAAGGTGGTACAGGTCAGCCTTCTTCTGACCATAGCTCCTGCTGCACCAGAAGACATAAATATGGTCCTTTCTCTTGACAAATACCTTGTGAGAGTGCCCATCAGAAGAGTTTCAGCTTGTGAATTCTGGAGACATTTTCTGCATTCTCTCTGTACAGCTAATAAGCAAACTAGAAATTCCAATTATTGTTCAAATTGTTACCACATATATTAATCATATTGGAACAAATTTTGTTTTCACAAGTGTTACAGCAGAACTGAGAGTATTTGTATTACCAGAATTTAGAAGTACACAAAAAGTGCTTAATAAATACTTGTTGTTTTTCTTATTATTTAGGTTATTACCAGGACTGTGGTACTGAGGGACAGGGAGATAGTGCAATCACAACATTATCTATAAATATCTTTGAACAGGTGAGTTTTTTTTTTACATAATGCCCTCACAACATATTCCCAGTATTGGAATTACTGGGTCAATTGAATCACTTTTGTAATTTTTGCAATTTTCTGTCAGATTGTTTTCCAAAGTGATTCCATCAATATGCAGTTCTAAATTTAAAATCCTAATTCCTGTCATATTTGCAGTAAACATTTCCCCTAATCTATTTTTATCTTGATTAAGTTTCATTGTAAATGTTTTTATTATTCTTTAACTAAGTATACCTGTCTTGTTCCCAGTAATGTTTTTTTCTGTTTATTTAATAAATACAAATATATCTATCCTTCAGTGTATATAATGTCATACATTGGGAAAGAATATTGACAGTTATGAAGTAGCAATGAAAATAATTTTAGGGTTGGGGGGGTCACCACAACATGAGGAACTGTATTAAAGGGTCGCAGCATTAGGAAGATTGAAAACCACTGCTTTAATGCTTACTATATTTGGAACTACAGGCAAGTCACTTGGTCTCTCCAAGTCTCAGTTTTCCCTTCTGTACAATGGGAATAATACTTGTACTACATGCTTTGTTAGTTTTCTGCAGGGACAATTATTTCTAAAACTTAAAGCACTTTATAAATGTGTGTTTTATTTTACTCAAGTCTACTCTGACCTTTGAATGTACCCTGTTTTATCATGCCTCAGAATCTGTGATGATACTGTTGTCCCCTGTGACCCTCACTGTTACTTCCTCTGTTTGCCCCTTCAATCTCTGCCTATTCGTTAAGATCCTTCTCAAGTGTTATACCCTCTTTGAGACTTCCTTGGATCTCCCCAGTCAGTGTCCTCTCTCCTCAAGCCTTATGTAATACTTTGTTTAGTAATACCATAATATATTTGTGTGGTACTGTGCTCTATAGCTATCTGAATTTTTGTCAGGGATCTGTGTTTCATCTAGACTTTGTAACTCCCTCAGGGTCTAATGGTGTCCTATACATGATAAATGTAATGTCTGTTGAATTCAATTTAATGGCTAATACAGCCAGCAAGTTTCATGTCCAAACTTTAGTCTCTCTCAAGTTCATTGACCCTGATAACATGTGATGTCTGTGTAGCATTCCATAATGACTATACATGCAATATATTTTGTCATTTTAAGGAATTCTAAGGAATCGTCTTCACTTTTAATTTATCAGGAGACTGTTGCACTAGGATATAACTCAAAATGTGCAGCTCATCAAGCAGACGCTGGCAATCCATTTATGAACTCAAAAACCATTGTCTGCATAGGATCACAGATTTAGAGCCAGAAGGAACCCTAAAAGTCAATTTACCTCATTGTGCGGGTGAGAAAACTGAGACCCAGAGAAATTAAATGGCTTAGCCTGGGTCACACAACTAGTAAGTAGCTGAGGTAGAATTTAATGATTTCTTTTTCTGATCTCTCAGTCAGAAATGACTATTCTCTCCTGTGATTCTCCCACAGCCCTGTGTAGAACTCACCTGACAGTCTACCTTTGTATTATATCCCATCTTCTTTATTAGATTGTAAATTCCTAGAAGGCTTAGGCTGTCTTATTCATCTTTTTTAGCTTCCTGTTAAAGAATGCACAGAGAATTATCTTTTTCAGCAATAATATGGGTAGCTAGCCAGGCTAGAAGAGGGCTCCTGAGGCCTCCTGTGGTTAGGTGGAAAAGAAGATTGATGAATCAGTATGGTTTTACTTTCTAATACCCCACAAGGGAGAAAATGCTGTTGGCTAGTGAAAGATAAGCAAAGAGCAAGCATATAGCTGAGAATATCTGCTCTTCTTTAAGAGGAAGGATAATATCAAAAATCAGGCTAGCAAAAAAAAAATGCCTTACCTCCTGGGTTGTTGTGTCATGGCCATGACATGTCTGCTTATTTGAATATCATCTTCTCTCTTGTGTGGCTTCAAGGATAGGGTGCTGGAACTGAAGTCTGGGAGACCTGGCTTCAAATCTCACCTCAGAAACTCAATAGCTGTGTGACCCTAAACAAATCATTTAACTTCTCTGTGCTTCAGTCTCCTTATATATAAAGTGAGGGCAGCAGATCTGATGACCTCTCAATTGGGCCTTCGGGCTCTAAATTAATGATCTTATGACATCTCTACTGATGCAATGATGTAGAAAGGACAACAGATTCAAAAGGCACAGTACTGGGTATAAAGTCAGAGGATGCAGGTTCCTAATCTGCTTCTGTCACTAACTAGATGACCCTGAACAAGTCACTTAACTTCTTAGCTCTTTACTTTCTTAATCTGGAAAACGAAGCAGTTGTATCAGATGATCTCTAAGGTCCATTTCAACTTCAAATCTTTAGTCCTATGGTATTTTGATTGGAATTGCATTAAATCTTGATATAAAATTTGTATTTATATTGTAGCAAGTTAATTTGGGAAGTATAATTACTTTTGCTTTTATAAAATCTTTACATTGAAATTATAGTCTAAAACAACAATTACATAATATATTTACAGTCTAATGTAGAAAAATATAGTCTAATAACATATAAAACTGCATGCTAATAGTCTTAAGCTACTCCCTGGGCAAATATGAATATTCTTCTGATGATGTTATATCATTATAGGTCATGGAATGCTGGTATTGAAAGAATTAAAATTGAGGAGCACCCAAAGGATAAGGAGCATTGAGTGTGAGCAGGTTGTGGGGTAGAAAAAAGAATTATGAAGGATAAGTAGTATAAAAAATGACATCAAAGATATTTATGAATGAAAGAGAAAGAAAAGGAGGGTTAATCCCTTGACAGATGGGCAACCTGCATATTCCTTTACTATCCTTGCACTGTTAAGAGAAAATATTGAGAAAAGGCCAATAACATGTCACATTACTCCCCTAAATTAAACTTATAAGAATATATAGATGAGAATTGCACAGGATCAAGCAGGTAGATGGTGCAGTGAATAGAGTACGGGCCCTGGAGTCAGGAGGACCTGAATTCAAATCCAGCCTCAGACAGTTGAAACACACTAGCTGTGTGACATTGGGCAAATCATTTAACTCCAGTTGCCTTGCCTTCTTCCCTCCAAAAAGATAAAAAAAGAATTGCACAAGATATACAGTCATTGATTGATTCATGCCTGTTATTGCCAAGATCACAGATCCATTTGAGTATTCATTTATTCTTACTATATTGGTCTGATCCATCCAAGATACATCTAATTATGTAGATCTTTCTTTATTTCTCAAATTTTAGTTGTTCAGTTATCCATATTAAAATCACGTGTGCATGACCCTGAGGACCTACAGAAAATCAGTAACTAGTGTTATGTAAATAATGGAGTAGCCAAATGATACTAAATAACTTTGTGAACTTCAGTTTTATCTTTAGGAATGCACAGTCTCCTTATTTTAACAAGCAACTTATTTCAGAGAAGACAGGAGTGCCAATAGAGGAAAGGAAGAATGAAAGAACACAGATGAGTCCATTACACAGCAACAAGAGGGAAGCAAGAGCCAGTAGAGACCAGACCAACAAAGCCAGAATAGTCACCAAAATGCAAGAATTCCAGAGTCTCCATTCTAGAGGATGTTTTAACTCTAGATTTCCTGCCTTGGAATGTGGCCACTATCCTGACTGTGTGTCATGTAGCACACTACCTCAGCTGTACCCAAATAAACTTTAAAATCTATTCTGGCATCTTCTTGTCATTCTCCCTGACTACGACCATGCCTTTGGGACTGATGGAGGTCAGAGTCCATGAGCCGGGGTACTTAGCCCTCCCAGTGCTAGATCTGTCATGCCAATCAGATGTCCTGATTGGTGAGTGCATTATATGGTCCATTGTAAGTCATGGATGGCAGTCATATTTCACATTCTAGCCCAATCATCCCCTCACTATCTACCTTGCCACTATGCATTTACTCTTTCCTCTTCTTCTGTCTTCCAGTTCTAAAATTGTAATCAAGCTAATATTGCCATTACTCTATTGGAAGGGACACATAAAGTGATTCACCTATGGCTACACTCATCCCCTTGACTTGCTAAAACAAACCACCCCTCCCAGGTTGCCACTCCTCTATATAAGTTGTTTTCTAGATACATACTAGAATGTATGCAGGAACTTTCTCATTTTTTGTCAATCATTCAATCAATAATCCTTTTTAAAGCACCTTCTGTATGTCAGCACTGTGCTAAGGCTAGGAATACAAAAAAAAATGCAAAAGACATCAACAGTCCTCAAGGAGCTCAGGGTCTAATTGCAGAGACATTGGTGTAATGGTAATGGTGATTTGAAGATCTTACTTGTCCCTTAATAGACCTAAGAAAATTTGAAGATCTTCCCTGCTTTGAAGATCTTCCCTGCCCACTAAACAGGTCAAATGAAATCACATGGAGCCTGTGGTGGGAGGAGTTTACTGAAGGGTGAAGCAGAGCCCAGAGGAAGCTGGGAGTGAGTCAGCACAGTTAGAGCTTGAAGGAAGAGATGACACCAGCAAGTAGAAAGATAGGTTTGTGAGTGTTTGTGGGAAGGCTAAAGGATGGCATGGCTCCCTGCTATGTTATGGTTATTAACTTTGTTGCTATGATGGATATGATTTTCTATTGCTGGGATTTAGTTTTCTGGTGTCTGAATAAATGTTTTGCTTCTGTCTTCTCTATGGAGAGTATGTTATATTTTGCAATTCAGAATTACACCAGCATATTGAAAATCACCATCAATGCTGTGAATATGGTGTTAGTGCTACAATTGAGTAAGGCATCCTGTAGAAGATGGCATTTTAATTGGGTCTTGAAAGAAGCCTTTCCTCCAGGGAAGAAGATGGAAATGAAGAGTGACAGCATTCCAAGCATGGGGAATTCAGAAAAGAATTGCCCAGAGTGGAGAAATGTAGGAGACCACTGTCACTAGATTAAAGCGTACATGTAGGGGAGAGCAACCTGGATAAAGATCTTGCAAAGGAGTCTGAGAAGGTACAGTCAGATAGGCAGGAGAACAAGGAAAGATGGTATTCTAGAAAACTAGAGAGAAGAAAGTATTTAGTAGAAAAAGGGTGACTGACAATGTCAATGGCTACAGAGAGGTCAAGAAGATTGATGACTGAGAAAAATAATTGGATTCAGGAACTAGAAGGTCACTGGTAAATTTAGAGAGAATGGTTTTAGTGGAATAATGAGGTCAAAACCCATTAATGTAGATAGTAAAGAAAAGGGAAAAGAGAGGAAAGCATCTATTTTAATCAGCCTTCTTAAAGAAGTTTTGCCACAAAGGGAAAAAAGAGATACAGGATAATAGTTAATGGGCATGGAAAAATCTTTTTTTTTCTTTTTTTTTTTGGAGGGGATTTTGCAGGGCAGTTCAGGTTAAGTGACTTTCCCAAGGTCATACAGCTAGTTTTTTTTTTTGGTGTTAAGCATCTGAGGTCCGGATTTGAACTCAGATCCTCCTGACTCCAGGGCCAGTGCCCTGTTCACTGCACCACCTAGCCACCTCTGGCATGGAAAAATCTAGTGAGGATTTTTTGAGGTTGAAGGTGGCATGCGCATGTTTGTATGCTGTGAAGAATGAGACCAATTGACAGGAGAGATTTAAGATAAGAGAAAGTAGGGATGACAGAGGGAAATCTATTGAAATCAAGTTAAAATGAGATCCCTTGTATAGATGAAGGGGTTTGTCTTGGCAAGAAGTAATGGAACCTCTTTATGTGAAGTGGGTGAAGGAAGAGATATAGGCAGAAGGCATCTGAGTGATATGGGATGAGGAAGAGGGAGAAAAAAATGAACTTACCATGACATGGCCTCAATTATTTTTCTTTACAATGAAAGATTTTCCATTGAAAGGGAGGGGGAAGAGTAGAATAAAAGGTTTGAGGAGGGAAGAAAAAGGACCTCTGTGGAAAGTAGGATAGTAAATTAATAAGGGAATTAGAGAAAGATTGTCTAGAATCAGTTTGTATTTATATCCTCAATGCTTAGTACATAGTAAGAGCTTAAGAAACAGTTGTTCAATTACAAGTAAATAAACTCTAGCTCTGAGAGCTGTCCGTGGTTACAGTTAGCAAGCTTCAGAGGCTTCTTACCCTAGTCACCCTTTGTCCAAATACAGTGCTCAATCAACTATTTCATGCTAATTCTTTTAAATATTTCTGGAAAATTCAAATTCCCACCACTTATATGATGCCCTTAGTAGGAAGACTTGACAAGCCATATACACAAATATGAGAAAGACCTGGTTTTCTTCAGTTTGAGAAACTCCAAATGTGGTAAGTCTTTCTATCAACCATCTATGGCTAAGTAGAAGAATTCCCCAAACAGATACCTGAGGCACACAGAGGTTAAGTGACTTGTCTAAGAGTCACATAGATAATAAATATCAAAGGTAGGATTTGAACAAAGGTCTTCATTGCTCCAAAGATAGCTTTTCATCCATTACCCTCATACAGCTATTGATAAGCTCCATTTATTTGCAGACATACACACAACTTAAGAAGAGAAGATTAGCTTTTGCACTGCTTCTGACCCAAGTTTCACTTACCTGATTGACTTAAGTCCTACCTTAATTTCAACAAGGCTACTCACCTTTTAAAGAAAATCCATTATGGGGCGGCTAGGTGAAACAGTGAATAGAGCACCAGTCCTGAAGTCAGGAGGACCTGAGTTCAAATCCAGCCTCATACACTTAACACAAAACTAGCCATGTGACCTTGGGCAAGTTACTTAACCCCAAATGCCCTACCTTCCCCCTCCAAAAAAATCCATTATGGGGCACAGTGAATTGAGCACCAGCCCTGGAGTCAGAAGGACAAATCAGGGCTCAGATATCTGACACTTACTAGCTATGTGACCTTGGGCCAGTCATTTAACCCGAATTGCTTTGCCTCCCCCCCTCCAAAATTTTTTTAATACTATTTTGCTTAGCAAATCTCCTTCCCCATTTACTACTACTTGCTTGAAGATGATTGAGCCATTCATCTGGAGGGATGTGATAATTCCAAAGATTACATTTGAAATGTAGTTTTCTTCTCCCAAGTAATATATTAAGCAAATCATTTCAACCTGTGAGCTATCCTAATTAGGAATATATAACAAGCAATTTATTCAGGCAAAATGGTAAGTATATTATTACTTTACAGAAAGTTCAAAAAGGTTTAGTAAAGAGAGGAAAATGTCCTTCAATTTAAACATTTGGGACTTGATAACTAATCATCCAGTTACTTGCTGAATGCTTCTCATGTAAATTCATTCTATGTGACTGCCTCCTCTTCCTCCTGGGAAGTAACATAGGCCTCTGAGACATTTGGCAATCATTTAAATTAGTTAACAATCCAATTTGGACATAATCAAAGTATTATAGGCAAATTTAGGAAGTGTGAAGATTCACCTGTAGTGTAATAGCTGGTTATCAAAGACATTGTCATTTTTTTCCTTTTCAAAATGAAATTACAAATTTTGTCCTTGGGAGCCCAAGAAATGGTGCCAATATGCTGCATCTATTCCTTTATTTTTAAGGGTACAAGATAATTTATAGGCCTGAATGAATCTTCTTAGCAAGACAAGAGGCTGAAACTACTGCTGCTCTACCCACTAGCCTTCTCAGGGATTCTCACATGTAACATTTGATAACCTGCCTCTGCCATTTCTGCACAGACTGGGCTCATACCTACAAGAGACTCCCTCCTAACTTGCTGGTTTTCTTCAAAGCTCAACTCAAAGGACTCCCTCCTAACTTGCTGGTTTTCTTCAAAGCTCAACTTTGAAATACCACTCCCTACACAAGGTCTTTCCTTATGTTCTCAGTTGTTAGTCCCTGTCCATCCCTTACTGTTACCTTGAAATCCCCATCATTGTCATGATTAGACTGGATCTCTCTATCTTGCAAAGATTGGAAGTACAAGGGTTACTCACAGGCCAATCTCTGTCCCACTTTAATCAGCACAGGAGATTTAACTGATTTTATTTTCCAGTCTAACCAATTTTCCCTTCTTTAGAAAATCTATTGCCCTCCTTCTCCCAGCCCCCTTCTAGGGATCCTTCATATTGATTCTGAACTTAGTGTAGACATCATATTGGCTTTGCTCATTATAGCTTATAACTCCAAAGCTTCTGTTTGTGTGGTTAGGCCAAAGAAATATTTATTTCTTAATATTTCTGGAGAAACAGAAAAGGAGAGTTTTTTAAATGCTTCCTCAATTCCTTTCCACAGCCTCATATCAAATTGTTGTGCACAGTGCAACTGGATGGTTATAAAAGTAAGAAAATCCACTAATTCCCTATTCCCTACCAAATATCTGGCATTATTCCAAGAGCAATTGCTATGGATTATCTAGGTTTTCCTGGGGGTTTGAGCTCCCACGTATCAGCCTTCTCAGTTACCCACATCCACTTTCCACTGTTGCTGAGTTGGGAGCCACACACCCTTCATAGAGCCATGGATTTAGAAGTTACATTGTGAGTGGCTTTACTTCTTTTTTTTCATTTATTTGTTTGCTTTTAGTTTACAACATTCAATTCCACAGTCCCTTGAGTTCCAAATTTTCTCCCCTGCCTCTCCTTCCCCATTCCACTCCACCATGGCAGCATGCAATCCAATATAGGTTCTAAAAACACCTTCACATTAAACATTAGTCAAGTTGCAAAGAAGAATTAAAACCAATGGAGTGAACAATGAGAAAGAAAGAATGAAACAAAACAAAACACAGAAGAGAGAGAGCAAGTAGTTTGCTTCAATCTGCATTCAGACTCTGTAATTCTTTCTCTGGATGTGGACATCCCTTTCTATTATGAATCTTTTGGAGTTGTTTTATAACTTGCATTGCTGAGAGGAGCCCAGTCTATCAAAGTTAGTCGTGACAGATGCAATGTGTCTGTAATTGTATACAAAGTTCTCCTGGTTCTGCTCTCCTCACTCAGCATCAGTTTATATAAGTCTCTCCAAGTTATTATGAAGTCAGTCTGCTCCTCATATCTTATAGTACAATAGTATTCCATCACATTCATATACCACAACTTGTTTAGCCATTCCCCAATTGATGGACATCCCCGTGATTTCTAATTCTTTGCCACCACAAAAAAAGCTGCTATAAATATTTTTGTACATATGGATCCTCCTCCCACCTGTATGATCTCTTTGGGATACAGTGGCTTTATTTCTAAACTGAGATAAAAGGACGTTCTGGATCTGGTTCATATTGACTCACAAGAGCCAACTGTTCAGTCATTTTCAGTGTGAGCATTTACACCTCAATATTGGCAAATGTTACAAATCACAGCTTGATTTATTGTTTTATCAATTTCTGGACTTAATAAAGTGATGGAGAAAATGTTAACAATAATAGATTAAGCTTAAAACTGTATCTTGTGTACAATCCTCCTTCCCCACCCCAAATAGACTAGGATGTTGACTAGGATGCCACTGCTGGAGAACATCCAAGAATAACTCCATAGCCATAAGTCTGAAGGGAATTCTTGATTCCTTGAAGTATTTGGACAATATTGATGAGTGCAGTCATTAGCTATATACCATGAAATTCTGTAACTCAGAACCTTCTTTGTCTCATTTGAATACTTCAGCCTCCCATACAATTTCATTCATTAATAAGGATAGCTCCCCTGTGGTTGCCTAATGCAGATATGGTATGAAGCTCCCCCAGTTCTGTCTGGAGTTGATTCAGTAGGCTCCTGTCATAAGGAATGTAGCCTTTCTAATAGTAAAGTGTATCCTTTCTAGACCAGCTAGTGATCTCTTTAGACCTTCATATACAATTCAGAGTAAAACTACCATTTGGGATTTATCATGAAATCCTAGGCAGGAGAACATGAGGGTCCTAGTCAAGTCTCTAAGTTATGTCAGACAGCTGTGGTTCTAGATTGATGATGATGGCGGTGGTGGTGGTGATATTGGGAAACAAGTTGTCAAAGAAAGGGTCATTTTAAAAATCTTCAGTGCAATCTTGCCAAACATCTACCTTGTTTCCCAGTTTTAGGGTTTGTGAAGAAATAATAATTTGGTCACATTTTTAGGTCAACAGTGTCAGAAATTACAGCCATATCTATTACTTAACAAAATGTAGTGAGTGATATCACTTTAAAGGAGAGTTTTGGTCAGTATTACATGGCAGCAATAGTAAATCATCTATACATCAATCATTACAGATAGATTGTATACCAATACGTATTCTTATCAAATATCTTCTTTAAAAAGGAGGGGCCAGGGCAGCTAGGTGACTCAGTGAATAGAACACTGGCCCTGGAATCAGGAGGACCTGGGTTCAAATCCAGCCTTAGAAACTTAACACTTACTAGCTGTGTGGCCTTGGGCAAGTCACTTAATCCCAATTGCCCTGCCTTCTCCCTTCCAAAAAGAATAAAGGAGGGGCCACACTGTCCAACAAAGTAGGAAATCACAGGTACAGATACATAATAATAAGTACAGCTAGGTCTTCTACATAGAATGTCTCACATTCCTAGATAAACCTCTCACAGTTTGTTTCAGAAAGGCATTCATCAAGAATTAATGTAGTCTTTTATCCTAGAGCTGGTAGACACAGATCCACAAGATAGTCTCTTTGCTCCTTTGGACAAGGTATACACCACTAGCACAGTCTCCATATCCTTTTGCTCAAACTCCATAGAAGCAAAAGGTCATTTGCAGTGGAATACATGAATTCAGTATTGAAGAGCCTAGCTTTCAGCAGCCATTTAGGAGTTAATAATAATCTAGTTACAAAAATCATTCAGCAGTTTCCCTTGTGACTGCTTTGGAATCTACTTTAGCAGTAAGAAGCTTTCCCCACCCCCTCCTCTTAATTCCAGTGTCTTCCCTCTGTGAATTTTCCTATTTATCCTGCATGGATCCCACTTTGAATATACTTGTTTGCATGTTGTCTCCTCCATTAGCTTGTAAGCTCCTTGAGGGCAGTGACTGTATTTTGCCTCTCTTCATATCCCCAGCACTTAATACAGTGCCTAGCATTTAGTGTGTGCCCAATAGATGACTGGATTGATTAGATAAATTTTAATTTATCCTAAAAATGTACACACTATAACAAGAACATATTCTATCATTTAGTCATTTGAATAAAATCAACTAATATAAACTTTTCATTTGCTTGCTGTTCTCTGTATGCATTTGCATAGCTATTAAGCTTTACATATATATATATATATACACAGGTGTGTGTGTGTGTGTGTGTGTGTGTATATGCATTATCTGCAGCAAAAGTTTAAAGAAAAATTTTCAGCCAAAATTTTGTACTTCAGCAATACAAATAGCCACAGATAATTATTAGGTGCATGATCCTAGTAAAGTGAATAATTTTTACTTATCTTTATCCTTATCCTTAATTTCTTTATCTTTGAAATGTGGATAATGATAATAACAATAACATTCCATAGGGTTGTTGTAAGGACGAGTAAGGTTTTATATACATATATGTATGCATTTATACATATAGGTGTGTAAGCATTCAGAGATATATGTATATGTTCTTAAATCTATGTACACATACATAAGTATATTCATATGTGGATATACAAACTTTGTTCTTGTTCATCCTTTGTTTTTGAAGAGGACCGGTAATACCATGGCTTTATGTCTTGACTTAAGCATGAATTGAATTTAATCAGGCACAGCTGCACTAAGTTGTCAGCCTCACTCTGTATTCCAAAGTCTTCAAAGCCCAGTGGCAAGACAAAAGGCACTGTCCCAAGATGCAGTAGATGACCTTGGTGTCTTCCATATCTGACCCTAATTTCTCCATAGCAGCTGCTTCAGTCACCTTTAAGCTGTTGGAACAAATGGTTTTCATCAGTCCATTCCACCAGAGGGAGTCTTCATATAGTTGAAGTAGACATCCCCCTAAGTTGTCCAATGGTTGAGGACTGGTCTTGGTAACCCTCAATCTGATTTAGCCTGTCTGCCAAGAAGGTTTTACTGGAGTACAGCTACTGCACATCCTGCCACAGGTGAGAGTTGGGGAAGACTGCTCATACAAACTTTAATAGCTATACAAATGCTAACCACAAATATATTATGCCAAGCCCTGGAGCAAGGTAAGAATCACTTCCAGAATGGCTAATAAAAGCTGAAAAGGAGTTAAGATTAAGTCACAATTGTTCTGCCTGAGGCGTAAAAAGGACATCACATATTAAACATGGAGTGAACCTCAGCCTAGACCTTATTCTAAATTGTCTGGTCATTCCCAGGATGGCCTTGGACAGTACTTCTGAAAAATCCCTCTGCACAGGCTTCATGCAGTCTACAAAATCAAAGCTGCCGAAGTTTGTTTATAGCTTGAATATTCCATTTAACTTGTTACTTTCCAGAACCAGACACCTGCTGTAAACATGTTTTACATTCACTCACAGAGAGACCTTCATAATATTTCACATGTTGCAATGTCTTATTTCTCAGAGAAGGGGCCTGCAGGCGATTGCCTGAGGTTCTAAATTACCTGACTTGTATCAACCAACATCTCTTGATACAAGAACAACACCAAAAATAACAAGTCAATTGAATAGGCTACAGTAATATGGTATGGATTTCTAAGGAACAATTACATATATATGTATATGTATATGTATATGTGTATATATATAATTTAAATTACATATTACATATAAGTAATTACAATTACATATTATATATAATTTAAATACATTATAGGTAGTCTAATACTTTGATTACATTCCAAATATTCCTAGTTGTTGAGAACTTTACTGTTTCCAAAATGTGCTCTCAAATAGGATTTCTACCTTTGCTGTACTATTTACCAAACTCAAATTAACTCTTAGACAATCTCTGAATGCTTGAGACCGTCATTAAGCAGAGGAAGAGTACTGTCTTCCTCTGTAGTAAAAGTCTGCAGTAGTGGTAGTCAGTCACAGCATTCAGATTAAAAAAGATCTAGCCTCCTAATGTGGCATACGTGCTGGGGCACTAATGATGGACCCCTAAAAGGCCCTGGACTTTCCCAGGTGGCCCAGGTCCCTGGCATTCACCTGGGACACCCTGCCCTTTCTAGTTAATCCTTTCAATTGACTTTTCATTGTGGCACTCATTATCTGCACCTGGTCCCACCCTAAATCACCATTCCTTGATTCCATCTAGACCCCTTCTCTGTTACCTTCTGGTATGTTACACCCACCTACCCACCCCCAATCATCCCAGACCATTTGGCCACTCCTGGAGCACATCCAGATCTCCCCATAGTTTTCCTGTATAAAAGGTCCATCCTGCCTCCATTAAAGGGTCAGATTCCCTAAGAATCTGGCCTGTTTGCATTAGTGATACAAATGCTCAGATGGCTTTAAGAGTCTGGCATGCTTGTCAATACAAATGTTGAAAGTAGCACAGATTCTTAAAATCTCGCCCACCCCAACTGGTGTTTTAATAAACTTTGACTGAAAGAAGGTTTTTAGGTCAAATTAATTTGAT
The DNA here is from genome assembly GCA_028646575.1 of Pseudocheirus occidentalis. NCBI lineage: Eukaryota > Metazoa > Chordata > Mammalia > Diprotodontia > Pseudocheiridae > Pseudocheirus > Pseudocheirus occidentalis. The sequence continues at coordinate 159,001,396 of CM053599.1, read as the reverse complement.
ACAGGCTTTGGGGTTCCCAGCACCCCTAGATTTCAACATATGCATCTCATTAAATACTATTACTGAAATAGTAACAGTATTTACATATAATTTCCAAATTTATAATGTGAGAAACTTATAAACACATCACTGACATAAAAAAATCTCATGAACCTAAAACATAAGACAAAATGTGTTGCCAGTCTAATCACTCAGTCAGTTAGCACTTATTAAGTATCTATGTGCCAGGCACTGTGTTAAGTACTAGGGATACAGGGAAAGGGGAAAAGAAGAAAGTCTCTGTTCTCAACAAATTCACAATCTAACATTAATTCAAATGGATATATCTCTAGATCATCTATATAGAAAAACCATTCTATTTATCTACAGATTCTTGTCATTCTGCACCACTTGCAGTCAGAAACCAGTATAGAATAATTATCACTTTTGCTCTCAGAGCTACAAAAGTATGGTACCAACAATTACTGTCCAGAGGACATTACTATATTATGAATAATTGTCTCCAAATAATTTATCTGACCTGAGATAAATCTAAATTTTAAATTAATTATTTAAGGTTGTTCCATAATTTCAGCTACATCTCTAACTTCACAAGAATAAGCAGTATGTGTGAAACTGTGCTTGGAAATCATTAGAAATCTGAAAACTAACTCCCACTCCCTAGAGAGGAAATGAGCATTACTACAATTGTGTAGTTCACAGCTCTATAGGCAATCTCCTCTGATCTCAATGAAGTCTAAAACTTCCTTAAACTTGCATAGCTACTTTCTGCAATACTGGGCTTTTTTTCCCCTACTGCTAGGGAATCTAAAATTTAAGTCACTTCTGGACTTTCAATAAGTTCCTCTGAATCAAGAGTTGCATTTTAATTTTTTTTCTGGGAAATAATGTAGTTATTAGAGTTAGTTTGGGGCAATGTTATGGAAAGTCTTAGATCTCAAAAAGAGATGTAATTTTTGGTCCTGGAGGCAAAAGGGAGCCACTAGAGTTTTCTGAGCAGTTGAGTGATTTGCACTTTAGGAAAATCATTTTGACAGCTATGAGGAAAATGTGTGGGTTTGGAAAAGAGATTTGAAGGAAAACCAATTGGGAAGCTTTAGAGATACTTCAGGTGAGAGATAGTAATGATCTAAACTAGGATGGTGGCTGTGGGAAAGGAAAAACAAGGATAAAATGAATAAATGAAGCATTTGTTAAGAGTTTTTATTAAGTGCCAAATACTGTATTAAGTGCTAGAGATACAAAAAGCAAAGACAGTACTTGTCCTCAAGTAGCTTGTATTTTAACGGGAAAAAACGATGCACAAAGGAGAGTCATGATGGCATGGGAAAGACACTTTGGTGTAGAAAGTTAAAGGGATGATGAGTGGGTCTTTGGGAAGTAGAATTAACCCACAACTTGGAGGAATAATGGCCACATTGATTTGATCATATCATAGTATGTGTGAGAAATGCTGAAAGTTTGGTTTCCACAGATTCTACAGGACTAATGGGTGTTCCAAAAACAGGCAATGCACAGGACATGAAGGAAGGTATAAATCAGGATAAATTAGGAAGGGTAGAGCACTTGGGAAAAAACTGTAAATTTACCCATGGAAGGGACCTGAGCTAAGCTGGTTCAGACTGGCTGAGGGTCAAGGGATGGTCACCAACTTTTCATTTACATGCAGGCTTAATGGACAGGTCAGAAAAACTGTAACCCCAAAAAGCTGGAACCAATCCCAGCCCTAAAGGGAGGAACAAGGTAGTAAATTTGAGTGGAAGAAGCATAAAAGGACTTGCATTTGTGATTCTTTGTAGTCTTTTCAGGAGGCTACCCATTTACTCAAGACAGAATAAACACAAAATAAAGATAATGAAAAGCTTCCTGGCTCCCCAACAAGTATTGTTTATTCCTAGACTGAGCATGTTTATAACACATGGTTCCAGAAAAGGAGAGAGTGAAGGAAAGGGTACCCTTGAAGGGGCTAAGTGACTGGTAAAGCTATGAAAGAAATTACCAGAGAGTCTGGAGGGAAATGAAGCCTGGCTAGGACTTTTTCTGAAACAGTGGTGGGGAAAAAAGTTTCCACCCATCAGCAAAGGGACCTCCAGAGCAAAAGTTTCTCCTGAGTGGGAAAGTGGCTGGATTTAAGACATATTGTGGAGGTAGAAGCTACAAGCTTTAGATATGCATGGTAAGAGAGAGTGAAGATCAAAGGTTTTCAAGGTTGTGACTCCAAGTGACTGGAAAAATGGCAGTACCCTTAGATAAATAAAGCATTGGTTTAGTAGTCACTATGTGCCAGGCGCAGTGGTGATGAAAATACAAAAGAGACGGTTCCTGCCCTTACAAAGCTTATATTGTAATGGGAAAAGCAACGTCTAAGTTTCTGGTAGGGAAGAGGTAGAAATGATCACCAATGTAGAAGCAGTAAGTGAGAGAAATAGGGGAAATTCAGAAAAGGAGTGAATTTGGTAGGGGAAAAATATGTGGGGGGTTTCTGGATGTGTTGAATTTAGGATGTCTATGAGACATCCAGTTTGACATGTCCAGTAAGTACTTGGTAATGTAAGACTGATGCTTAGGAGAGAAACTCAAAGGAGCCCAGGAAAGGACTCAGAATATAGATCTGGGAGTCATCTGCATGAAGACAATAACTCAACCCATTTTAAACCAAAAACATCGAGAGTGCAAGAAGAGAACCAATCTCAGAGACTTGAGGTAAAAACACATAGTTAGGGTGTAGGCTATGGATGATAATCAAGCAAAGGAGACCGAGTAGGGGCAGGTGAAAAGATAAGAAGACCAGGAGAGAATAAAATCATGTTATTTCAGAGAGGAGAGTTCATCCAGATGGAGAGGGTGGTCAGCAGTATCATATGCACCAAACAGATCAGAAAGTAGGAGTACTAGGGAAAGATTATAAGATTTGACCATTAAGAGATCACTGGTAACTTTGGAGAGAGCAGTATCAGTTGAGTCAGGCAACTTTATAATACTATAAGTTGCAAAAGAATTGTCATTAGGAATTAGTACAGTATGTGCCTTGATAGGAGGGATTCCACATCACTGAAAACACAGATACAGTCAAAACAAACAAAAACAAAACCTAAGACCTAATCCAATATCTGATTCTTAAAATATATTAGAATATAAGGAAATGTATATTAGATATATATATTAGAAACTTAAGGGAAAATATGGCCTGTCCAAAAGTCTTAGTCCAGCTTAAAGCTATTAAAGCTTCTAAACTGGGAAGGGAATGAACTAAATGGTTTCAAGCTTCACCCTAGAAACCCACATTCATAATTAGTCCACAAACTAGATACAAAGGAAGGGATTAGAGTTCTCATTGTCCGAGTTGGTGATAGAGATGGCTCTAATTTGTTTACATGGTCGCTGTTGCCTACCAAGGTTATGACTCCAGTCCCGCTATACCTTATTCTAGTGATGCCCAGTTCATCTCTCGTGAAGCCCAAGCAAAGAGACTTCTTCACTGTAAAACAGGGTCACCTTAGTACTAATGTCTTAGTGCCATTTTATACTTTTGAAACTTCAAGAGCCTAAAATAGCACTTAGACTTTTTGGACATCCTGTACAAAGTCAAATAAACTCAAAGAGAACTGTACCATTGTATGGTTTATATTATACCTCCACTTAAAAAAATACAAATTGTACTTACAGCTAGATGGTTCCTTGGATAGAGCACTAGGCCTGGAATCAGGAAGACCCAAGTTCAAATCTAGCATCTAACACTTAGTAGCTGTGTGACTCTGGGCAAGTAACAGCAAGCACCATAACATACCTAGCAGAAGTTCTTTAATCAGCTTTTCTACAGGAAAGAAACTCAGAAAGGGTTAACGATCTTACTTTAATCAAACATATATACCGTTCAGGGGAAAAAGTCAGCACCTTGAACTTCAAACAAAAATTACAAGCAGAAAAAAAATTCAGAGAAAATGACACAATTCAACAGACCAACAGACAGGGCTTCTAGCTCTCTGACCATCACATACCTACATAGTTAGTTACCAGAAGGAGAAGCACCAACATCTTGGTTTTCAAAGTCAGAGGGCTCAGTGTCTACCCAGTTTCTTCTGGTCAAATCACACAGCTCTTCCCATAAGTAAGCCCCAAAGTGAAATTTCACCTCAGAGTATAACACAATATTTGTTACAAAGTAATAAAAGGTGGGCCTTCTTGAAAAAATAAGCCTCCCCTGAGCAAGCTTCTCTTGTTGGGCTCCAAGTGAGGCCTGTTAAGGGGCAGGGAAGATCTTCACACTCCCTTACCATTACAGCAAGTCACTTAACCTCTGTTTGCCTTAACGCACTGGAGAAGGAAATGGCCAACCACTCCAGCAGAAAACCCCATGGACAGTGTGTATGGTCCACAGTATCACAAAGAGTCAGATAGAACTAAACAAAAACAATTTGGCTCATGATTAGTCGTTATTAAAGTTTGTTATTCTTTCTGAATACTCATTTAAAAGGAATATAGAAAATCCATTCTCCTTCCAACTCATCTGTTATGTGAAATAGTTTACAAACTCCATTCTTTAACCCTGTCTTATTTTACATCATTGGACTTGTGATGACTCAAGAAAGACGTCATTGTTTTTTTTTTAATTCAGAACACTCATAAAGCACTACATTTTTATTATACTCTTGGAATCTGAGGGGTCTGGTCAAATTGGAACATTTCTTGTCTCTGTCATGCTGCAACCTCTGCCCATCTCCATTCTGAGTCAAAAATGACAAGCACAGTAATTACTAGGAACTGTGAAATTGATCCTTGGAGAAGTGGTATCTTGAGAGACAGGAAATGAGAGGGCACAGAGAACATGAAACCTGTGCCTCTGAGTCAATGCATTAGCAAATCTCTGACCAACAAGAGATAATCCTCAGCCAAGTTTGAGAGAGGAAGGGGAGGGAACTGAAGCCCAGTTACTAATAAAAGCTTTGTAGTGCAGACCAGCAGAATTATTTCAAGGCTCCTTGAGGAGCATCTGATTGCAAATCCACATGAAGTAGCAGTAGGAATGATTCACATTTCCTAGTAACCAAAGAGCTCGGAGCTTGACCAGTAAAGTAAGTAACCTGCTATCTAAGAGCCTTTAAAATATCAGAATTCAAGTCAACAAAGCTTTCTAAACTATATACTTATTCTAATCTGAGGGATGAACCTTTATAATTAAAGATGCATAGTAACTTTGGGGGGCTTTCAAAAGACTGCTACAATCTAATATGTAATTTAGTTTTTCATTTGACGTGACAATCTTAATAATATGGGTAACAGGTTTATGTTCAATCACTGTTTTTATCCCTTTTCTGAATGTGTCTTTAATTTCCATTTGTTGAAAGCCCAGCAGAGATTTAGAGTCTATTATTTGAACAGCTATGGTAATTCCTTAATAATACCACCTAATTTGTGTCAGGAATGCAATCCTGCCTTAGAATGAACAACTCTCTTTGTTTAGTTTCATTAGACAAGAACTGGTTAGTACTGTGAGGAGATGCCTTGGTAGGCAATGCTAAGTACGCTTCCCTGCTCCAGCCACCAGCACACCAATGTACTCCTCCGTCTTTCACAAAAAGATGGCAGCCCTATTACTTTATGTCAGCGATCTAATTCCACTGATATCAGGAGGAATGCAACAGCCCAAAAGAGCCATCTCCAGCACCAAATGCCATAACCATACAAACACTAACCCTTTCCTTTGTATCCAGTTTATGGGCTAATTACAAATATGGGATTCTAGTGTGAAACCTAAAACCATTCAGGTTTTCATTCAAATTCAATTCATTCCCTTGCCAGTTCAAAATTATTCTTGTCATTCCTTCTTTATTTTGTGCTAGTCTTTTTTTTTGTTTTTTTTTATTTTTTTATTTTATTTTTGGAGGGCAGTTGGGGTTAAGTGACTTGCCCAAGGTCACACGGCTAGTTTTTGTGTTAAGTGTCTGAGGCCGGATTTGAACTCAGGTACTCCTGACTCCGGGGCCGGTGCTCTACTCACTGCACCACCTAGCCGCCCCTAGTCTTTTGTTTTTAATGAAAGATTTCTTACGAGACAGTTCTACTCTTCACTTATATCTGTTTTTAAGGTTACAGTTGAGGTTTTACACAGAAGTCCTTTAAATTTCCCTACATTTTCCTACCCTTATGGTACAGGGAAAATATTACTGACCCCAGAGTCAGAGGATGTAGTTGAAACTGATTTGGGGTAATAACATTAATACATGGAAAGTTTTCCATGACCTATCTGCTCTTTTATTCCCTTGCTCCCTTTTGCCCATTACTTCTACAAATACATTGCATGGCACTAGAAACCTCAATTGGAGGAAATTCTGGGAAAATCTAGTAATAAGAATAACCAAGATGCAACTTTCCCCTCCCCTCAACCACAAATAAACAACCTAAGGACTGTTATATACAGGGAAGAGCAAATAGAAGCCAAAGAAAACTGAAAGAACATATCACAAGAAATTCTTGCAGAAAGCCTAAGAACGAATGACTCACCATACTCATTTTTCCCAGCACTCCCACCATTACAGGCATTACTTCTTCTTTCCCCAACCCTATCTAAAACCTTTTATAATTTAGGTACCCATCGTTCAAAGTCTTTTGGTATCCCAATGTCTTCCCATCCCTAGATTGGTTAAAAGTATTCCAAACATTTTTGTCCTCCCTCTGTCCCCTGTCTCCCACTGCCTGAGTGCTGCTCTGGATTTGCTCCCAAATTCTTAGGGCTGCTACAATTTGAGACACCTAGTTTTGGAAACTAATCAATTTACAAGGTCCTAAGGGCTTGTGAATCAGGTCTCATGTTCCTCAGTCAAAAAAATAAAAAGAGAAGAGTGGTTATAGTGGTTATAAGAGAATGTGAAGCCTAGAGAGTAAGAAAGTAAAAGGAGGAGAGCACAAATGCACAGTTAATAAAATGTAATTAAAATACGAGTATCAGCACAGAAATAGGCAACCAGTAAAAAGAGGAGAAGGGTGAAGAAAAAGCCCCAGTGCAAAGTCTTTTCAGACCAGCCCCTCTCAGCAGTATCCTGGAGGCCCCTGCCCCAATACACTCATGACCATGTTTCAGTGATCAGTTTAGGGTATGAAAAAACCAGTGATTGCAGAAAACACAGTGGCTTCAGAAGACTAGGACAGGCAAAATTGAAGGATAACTGCTACGACAGTGATTACACAGTCTCCGTGTAGCAATGTCTCAACTGGCAATCCTCACACTCTGAAGGATACAAACCTTGACCAATATAAGGGTTTCTGCAACAATACAAAATAGATAACAAGTACCATGGGAGGGGAATAATAGCATTTGATCTTTGGAATGGAAGAGATTCTTGGTAAACTCAGGATTATCAAGGACACCATCAAAAATCAGCGAAATGAATGATTGATTGAGACAGTAAAAAACTGAACAAGGTAGAGAAATAAGTAAGCATTTAAAGAAAAGATCCTTATCAGCAGGCAGGTTCTTCACACACAAAAAGGCAAAAATCTCAGGGAGAAAAAAGGGAAGTGTACCAATTGATTTTTCTTTAATGTACAAAAGAGAATAAAGGAAGTTCGGGGAAGTCATATAAACAAGTTGTTCTTATTACATAATTTAAAAATAAGTTGTATGTAAATAGAGATTCACAATTTCATATCCAATTATCTTTTCTTGAACTTTTTTTCTTATGAAAATGTCACATTTCTTATTCCTTTCTTGATTCTCTTTTTTTCAAAAACAAATTGAGGAACAGTGAAAAAGTAGTCAGAATCAAGACTCATCTTCCTGAGTTTAAATCTGGCCTCAGACACTTACTTGTTAGGTGGCTCTGGTCAAGTCACTTAACCCTGTTTGCCTCAGTTCCTTATGTATAAAGTGAACTGGATAAAGAAATGGTGAACCACTCCAGTATCTTTGCCAAGAAAACCCCAAATGGAGTCACAAAGAGTCAGACACAATTGAAAAACTTCTGAACAGCAACATTCTCTATTTACTCTCTTCCTGATTTTTCCTTTTATTGTACCTTTTATTCTATAGATATTTTAACCATTTTGGATAGAATACAGTGCATGAAGTGAAGTAATGTGAAATAAACCTGTGGAGATAGGTTGAAACCAGATTATGAACAATTTTATATGCCAAAAAGATGAGTTTGCATTCTGCCTTAGAGGCCATAGGGAACCACAGAAGCTTTTTGAGAGCAGGGGAGTGACATGGTTAGGTCTGTGCTTTACCAATATCAGTTTTGAAGAGATATAAAGGGTAGGTTGGAAATGAAAGAGACTGGATAAAATGAAACCAATTAAGGGATTATTCTAATATTTTCTAATATTCTAATATTTTCTAATCATCCGGGAAAGAGATGATGAAAATCTGAAAAGAATGATGACCATTGGAGTAGAGAGGCAGAGGGATAGATGAAAGAACTGTTGTGACAATAAAATGAAAGACTTGGCAACTGATTTGGTTATACATTGACCAATTCTCAGAGAACAGGAAAAAATGAGCTGTTCCCTTCACTATACCTAAAATTTCTGTAACTCGTGCTCCCTTATTCCTTAACAATGAAGACTAAAGATTTCAAGTTTTCAGTTGCAATTTGCAAAACTAATGAGTTAACAACTATTCCCCCAGCTCCTACTCAAAATTAGAAGTAAGAATATGAAACAATCCTCAGTTGCATTTTTTTTCACAAGATGTTGGAGATGGCAGAAAAGTGTTGTGAGCTCCATAAAATCGGCCCTCTGAAATTATACTTTCCCCTACTGATTTCAATTTCATCTACAAGGGAAATCTAAGAATATATGGCTTCCAATTCTTTGTCTAATCAGCAAGGTGATACTATTGCTGAACCAAGAAATGAGGAGTCATATAAATAGTGCCAACATCAGATCAAGGTTGATAAAATGAGATGTGGGAGGAAGAAAGAAGAGATGTTTATATTCTTCTGATTTCCTGTACAATTTCTAGTTGGGGATAAAAAAAAATAATTCCTTACAAGGTCAGTTCTTACTAAAAACAAACATATTGGCAGAAAAGACACAGAATATTTAGAGAGGTTTTTTTTTTTAACCCCTTCGTAAGTGTCACATTCCAGGGCATAACAACTTAGAATTTATTTTAAAATTGCCTTTATTACTGTATTTGGCTCCATTTTTAGATATCTATTTTATTTATAAAGCCTTTTTCTTCTGAAAACAAGTTTAATTGATTCTACTTCATAATTGATTTCCCTCTGTATTACCACTGACACTTTTGTGACTGCCTAAGTCTCTTTTTATTGTTTCTGAGCTAAGTTTAGAAGTTCAGCTTTCCTGTCAATTACTCATTATCTCTAAATTAAGTTTAGAAGTTCAGTTTTTCTGTAAAATCAATGGTCTATTCTTAATGTCAAGGAAATCTGTTATCTCTATCTCATTAGTTGTCCTTCAAGGAAGTGTGTTCTGTTTTCTCTGTCCTTTAGGGAAGTGAGGTTTGTTATCCTTGTACCGCTAACTAACCTAGTAGGTATACACAATCATTTAGTGACTAGATGGAAGGAAGGGTGGTTTCTAGACCTGTGTACCTTGTCTCTAGTCAATCACATTGTTTTCTCCATCTATGATGCTATAGGTCTTATAGCCAATCATATTGTTTTCCTCATTTATGTTGCTACTTTTTGCTGTGGATGCTCCTCCTTTTATCTATAAAAATGATCTGTAAACTCCAAGGTAGGGCCTTAGCTTTTAGGAGGCTGAGACCCTATTTATTGGTGAATTCATGCTTTGTTTTGTGCTTAATTTACCTTAATTTCAATTGTGATGCTTCCCAGAACTATTCAAAATGTATTTCAGTTATCATTACATTAATCCTATCCTTAACAAATTTCTCAATTGGCAGAATAGGAGTACCTTCATGGGTTCTCAGTAAATTCTTGACTGACTTGATAACTATGGAACTGTACAAAATACTTTTCTTTGCAGTACTCCAGGGGCATTATCTATAAAATTGCCCAGGTCTAATGCATCAAGGCTTTTATATGCCATTAGAGAATAAAATGAGATCCAATATTTCAGTCTCTGTATGTACTCTATTGGACTTAAGGCTTTGACATAACCTGATCTGAACTTCCTTTCTAGGAGATTAGAAACAATATGAAGAGGAACGAAGGAGTGTCTTCTGAGTATAAATTTGTAGTTCATTTTATTTTTGTTACCCTGATTATAATTAAGTTTCTAACTCAGAATGATTTTTTAAAAATTACCTGAAGCCCATAGTAATCCTGATCATGGTAGTGAAGCCATGAAATGGCCTGTTATGATGCCCACAGTTGGAAAATAAAATTCTCTTTCAATGTGCTAAGAGGTTGAGAGCCCTACCTTGACCTCAGAAAAGTTACTCTTTTTGGTTTAGCTGCCAGAGTTGATTCTCCCCTATATGCTTTGAACAAAAGGACATGACAGACAGGACAAAGCCAACCACAAGAATTTATGAGGAATAAGATTAAATTTGCCAAATATGTTCTTTATCAGAATGCAAAAAGCAGAAGTAAGGCAAAGGCAAGATAAAGATATTTGTTCCTCCTGTCTGTGTTTCTCACTACTTCATCTGGATGCCCCAAATAATCACACACCTCTCTATTACTCCTGCTAAGCTTTCAAAAGTAAAGTACTAGCGCCACAATTTCCAGTACAATGCAATAAATATTTATTAAGCACCTACTTAATAAATAGGTACGGCACCATACTAAGCACTCAGGACATGATTAATTTTTTTTAAAAGACAGTCCTTTCCCTCAAGGAGCTTATAATCCAATGGGAAAGACAACACAAAAGGAACTAAAAAGTGTGTGTGTGTGTGTGTGTGTGTGTGTATGAAATTGGAGGTATATACAGAGGTGTCTGTATCTTTCAATAGTCTTCCACCTCTACAAAGAATGAAAGGAGATACATGTCTTCTTTTAGGGACAGGCTTAGGCATTATAATTAAATAGTATTCACTTTCTTGTTTTTGCTGCTATTGTCATTTGGATTGTTCTAATTATAGTCTAAATTGTTTTCCTGGTTCTACTCATTTCTCTCTGCATTAGTTAATATAAGTCTTCTCATGCTTCTCTGAATTCTTCGTATCTATCATTTCTTATAAGATAGTAGTATCCCATTACAGTCATAAGTCTCAATTTTTTAGGTATCCCCTAATCAATTTGAATCTATTTTATTTCCAGTTTTTTGCTCCTGTAAAAAAAAGTACTGCTGTAAATATTGAGGTCTGTAGGTAGCTTTTCATTCTCTCTTTAGCCACCTTGTAGTGAATCTAGCAGTGAGATTGCTGGGTAAAATATTTTAGAGAGGGGCGGCTAGGTGGTGCAGTGAATAGAGCACCAGCCCTGGAGTCAGGAGGACCTGAGTTCAAATTTGGCCTCAGACACTTAACACCGAAACTAGCCTTGTGACCTTGGGCAAGTTACTTAACCCCAATTGCCCTCCAAAAAGCAAAATATATATATTTTAGAGATATCAGTCATTATTTTTAAATAATTTCTAATTGTTTTCCAAAGTATTGGGCCAATTCACAGTTGTACCAACAGTGTATTAGTGAGGTAAGTAATTTGGTGAGGCCAGTTTTCTTTTCTATAAAATGGGAATAATAATATTTGCCCTGTCTACTATATAAGGTTCATTATAAATGAAGACCTAAAAAATGGAAGAAAAAAATTATTAAACGTTTACATAATTGTGCTTTCCCACTTTTAAAAACTTTGAAAACAATGCAAAATTTGTTGCCGTTGCTGTTATACTATTTTTAGTTTTTGAACCAAGACCAAATGCCAACATATCAACCCAGGGGCTGTGATTCCATAGACATTTTCTGGCTCAACAGGAAATAGTAAAAACCAGAAATCTTGGTCACTAATCAAGAAATAACCTAAATCATAGTTTGGTATCAGATAAGTAGTCAGTTTTCAGAGTTTCAGGGTTCACTTATTCATCATACCTTCATTTTCATGGAAAAATTAAGGCTTTCAGAAAGAGAAAAATGCACAATACCAACTATGACATTGAATTAATTCTTTTTTTAAAGGCCTTACATCAACATGTAATGATTCATTAAACTATTAACAAAGTTAACTTACATCAAATTCTACAGTTTCCTATATATTTTTTGAAACTTGGTAGAGAGGAAAGTGACTTCTTTAAAAAGAATTTAAAAGGCTAGATTTTAATTCAATGTTAATTAAGCTCCTGCTGCCAATGATGAGTAGAAGTTGCAAAGAGGCAAATTTTGTCTTGATACAGACTGAAAGTGCCTAACAATCAAACTCAGGTAGAAAGAAGTACAACAGATTGCCTAAGAAAGATAATGAACTCTAGAGCACTGAAGGTCTCCAGGCAGAAGTCAGTTGACCACTTGTAGTGGGTTGAAGTAAAAGGGGCCTCTTCATGTATGAGTGATACCTCTGAAGTTCCTTCCTACTTTGAGAGTCTACTATTCTAAAGCAGTGCTTCTTAAATTTTAGGTCACAACCCCAACTGAATGTGGGGGTCATGAAAAATTTGGCAATAGTAAAAGATTGCTGAACACACAACAATCAAAAATTAATGCAAAATCAAACAGGTAATGAATCTGAAGTGTTTCTGGAATCACTTGCCCATGTTGTACCACACAACTTCACTGCAGCCTTGGTTCTGAATACACATGCCCACTTTGCACTTCAAATGCTGTCTAACTATGTAAAGCCAACAAATGTTGCCAGAAACACCTCAGTTCAGATTCAAGACTATTGTGTATTATGAATTGCAGTGTTTTTACTGTACATACAAAGAGAAACATAATTGTTTGGTTATGAAAAAGAAAGACTTTTAATATCTTCCTACAATCATTCCTCAGCATGTAAGTATCAAAAAGTATTTCTTTAGATTGTATTGTGTTAGAATGTATGATTATTATTAAACTGTCTATCTCCCTCTTTTACAGAAACATAAGTGTTTAATTGTAGCAAGTAAAGACAGAAGCCCTTTAATAATATTTTGCCATCCTGATGGAATCATGCATCATAGCAAGTAAAGACAGAAGCCCTTTTAATAATATTTCACCTCCATCATCATGGAATCATGCATCATATATGCATGGAAGTGTGAGCAACAATTTTTTTAATTAAGCACAAAAAATGTAAGTTCATAAACTAAAGCTAATATTTATTTGAGAAATTTTTACCAACATTTATTTATATTTTAGGAAAAATATTTTTTTCATTATGAGTAAGGGAGCAAATTTAAACAGAGGAAGTAAACATACTGATGACAATATGGCAGAGTCTTCACTACCAGATTGCAACATACCTAAATTGACAAGAAAAAGAAACCATGTTGAATCATTTTTGCAATATAAATTTACTTTTAACAATGATAATGGTGTGGAAAAACATCTTTGCTTAATTTGTAATGAAGTTTTGACTGTAGAGAGCATGAATCCAGCCAAATTAAAATGACATCTTAATACCAAGGATGTAGCAGACTACAATAAACCAAAGGAGTATTTTGAACCACTTTCATAATTTTCAAATAAAGAAAAACAATGTTTTTAGAAATTTGCTATTGTCAATAAAATGATTTATTTGAAGCTTACAAAACTTCTCATTTAATTGCAAAAACTAAAAAGTCCTATTTATTAAAAAAAAAGACCTCATGTTACTTGCAGCTATTAAAATGTCAGAAATAGTTCATGGAAAAAAGAATGGGAATTAAATTTGTAAAATTCCTCTATCAAATTATACTATATTTGAAAGAATTTCTGAAATTAGTAATGACTAATTCCAGCAGTTATTGTCTGACTTAAGGGCAGCCCAAACTTTGCAGTTCAGCTGGAGGAAATTGTGTATTTCTACCATGGCACAGTTGCTACTTTATATGAGATACATTTATGAAGGAAGATACCTGTGGAAATATTGTTTTGTCTCCCTCTGTAAAAGGATATGAGTGAAAAATATGTATCTTCAAGTAGATGAATTTTTCACAAATGAAAGTATAAAGTGGAAAAATTACGTTAGAGTATATACAAACAGTGCTGGAACAATGATGGGTGAGAATGTTGGATTTGTAGCAAAAGTAAAAGCTAATGGGAATGAACACATCACTTTTACTCCTCACTGTGATCTATCAGGAAGCACTTGAAGCCAAAAAAAAAATCACCAGTTAGATGTTGTGCTATCAAAATCATTAACTTCATTAAAAGCCATGCCGTTAAGAATCATTTGTTTTCAGACCTTTAGAAAGACATGGACTCATATCGATTTGAGAAATGCAAATCAAAACAACTTTGAGATACCACATCTCACCAGTCAGATTGGCTAAGATGACAAAACAGGAAAATGACACGTGCTGGAGAGAATGTGGATGAATTAGAACACTAATGCAATGTTGGTGGGGCTGTGAAGTCATACAACCATTCTAGAGAGCAATCTCGAACTATGCCCAAAAGGCTATGAGTAATTGCATACCCTTTGACCATAAAAAGTAAATACCACTTATGGGTTTGTATCCCAAAGAGATCATAGAAGTGGAAAAAGGACCCATATGTACAAAAATCTTTATTTTATCTCTCTTTGTGATGGCAAAAAACTGGAAATTAAGGGGATGCCCATCAATTGGGGAATGGCTAAACAAGTTGTGGTATATGAATGTAATGGAATACCACTGTGCTATAAGAACTGGGAAGGAGATGGACTTCATACTTACCTGGAAAGGCTTATACAAATTGATGCTAAGTGAGAAGAGCAGAACCAGGAAAAAATTTGCACACAATCACAGACACATCATATGTGTGACAACCAGCTTAAACTGCACTCTTCTCAGCAATGCACAGCTATAAGACAACTCTACAAGTCTCAGGATAGAAGAAGATATCTACATTCAGAGAAAGATCTAGAAAGACCAGAGTTTAAATGGAGACTGAAGCAGTACATACTATTGTTCTTTTAAATCTTTGGTTTTCTTTCTTTTTTTCCCATTGTTTGCTCCATTGGTTACAACCATTCTATACAATCAGACTAATGTCTGGTGTGAAAGTATTTGCAGATCCTATATATGATTGCATGTGGGGGGGCAGTGAGAGGAGAGAGGGGAGAAAATTAGGAACTCAAGGGATTGTGGAACTGTATCTTGCAAGCTAAAAGTAAATAAACAAGTCAATGAAAAAAAAAGACATGAACTCCAATTGCAAAAGTTTATTACTACATGCAGAGGTAAGGTGGCTCTCAAGAGGGCACAGTTTAAACAGATTATTGAAATTGAAAGATGAAGTCGTTATATTTGTGACTGAGCAGAAATCTGATTGTGTTATTTTCTTCATAATTACTTATAGCTTTCAAAACCATTATTTTTTAGATGTTTTCCAAAAAATCAATAATTTAAACATGTCACTTCAAAGAAAACATTGTAAAGTAAAGCCAATCAGCAGTAGATTTCTGAGAGAATGCTACTGTGAGGAGCTTTTAAGATTCAGATTACACAGTATTAGTGAACACTCTGTTTATTCCATTACAAATCTTTATTCAGTACAATGTTCACAGTTTCAACAGTTCACAATATTACATACAATCTTCAGAACAAGGAAAGTCTCTATGTTATATCTTATTTCAAAAACACACAATATTTAGAACAAGGAACAAAAGAAGAATCAGCTGGTTTCCCTAAGGGAGAAACCAGCTTAACACTTAAAGATTCAATCAATCAAAT
>CM053599.1:158969800-158985194 GCA_028646575.1 Pseudocheirus occidentalis | reverse complement strand
ACAGGTTCTTGTCCAGTTCTCAAGGCAATCCCCAGCACACACTGAAGTTCACTGGATTCAGCACACCTCAAACCCTTCAGGACTTCTCTTGCCTGGAACTCAAGGATCAGCCAGACCACCAACAAACAAAGTCCCATCCTGTTCATATCTTCAGTCAGCTTCACTGAGGAACCAAATCCAAAATCTGTCCTGACTCTATAAAATTTTTCCTTATAAACACTGGCCTTCTCCCAAGTCAACAGGGGAGTGTCTCAGCCAATAGCATTCTTCCGCGTCAACAAGGGAATTCACACCTTTCCACCAATGGACAGAGTTCTATACTTAACCCTAAGTATCTGATCAAACAAATTGATTACCATTACAGAAGCACTGTTCCAAAACACTCTGGTTAGCATTAGAGAAACAAAGAAAGCAAAACCCTTGATCTCTGAGTTAATATTCTGCAAGCACCATTGTCACTGTGACCACCAAGAAACGAGAGTACCTTTTCTTCTTGCTTTTTGGAGGGGGGAAGGCAGGTTAAATGGGGTTAAGTGACTTGCACAAGGTCACATGGCTAGTAAGTGTTACATGTCTGAGGCTGGATTTGAACTCAGGTCCTCCTGACTCTAGAGCCAGTGCTCTATTCACTGTGCCACCTAGCTGCCCCCAGAACAAGAGTACATTATGGAAGGTTCATGACAAAATCATCTAATATTCAACCAATGTACACATAAAATGTGTCAGGCACTGTGCTAGGTGCTGGAGATAATGATAAAAAAAAAGAAACTCTTCTCAAGAATTTACATTCTAATGGGAGGCAGCATGTCCATATACATATAAAATATATACAAAATGAATATAACATAATTTGGAGAGGATGTTACCAGTTAGCAATCAAGTAAGGCTTCATGTAGAAGTTGGAACTGGAGCTCAGTTTTGAAGAAGACCAAAGATACTAAAGGTAGAAGATAGAGGGGAAAGTATTCCACACTCAGAGAATGTGCATCCCAAATGCAAGGACACAGTAGATGAAACATTGTGTGTAAGGAACATTGGGCAATCCAATACAACTTCATCATAGAATTTATACATGGAAGTAATGTGGAAGAATGGAAATAAAAATGGACAAGATTATGAAGAATCAGTAAGCTACCAGAGGAGCTTATTGATCCTATAAAGCAGTGGTTCTCAACATTTCTGATGCTGCAACCCTTTAATACTCATATGTGGATGTATCTGCGTGAGGGTGGACCCACCTGGAGATGGATAGAGGAGCACTGTCTCAGTTACTATGATGGTCAGAAATATGTGTTTTCTGATGGTCTTAGGTGACCCCTGTGAAAAGGTCATTCGGCCCCCAAAGAGGTCACAACCCACAGGTTGTGAAACACTGCTATAAAGGATAGGGAGCCATTGTTTACTGAGCTGCTGAAGAAAGTAAGGAGCAAGGGAATCTGTGATATGGTCACACCTGTCCTTTAGGAAAATCACTTTGGCAGTTATATGAAAAATAGAATGAGGTTGGGATGAAACTTGTGGCCAACTGAGGAAAAGAGTTGGCACATAATACAGACCCTAAATTCAACTTGGCCATCTTTAAAGAAAATTACATTGCAATAAACATCACCCCCAGGTACGTGCTGCTACCCACTTATCCTTTCTTTCCTCGTAACTACTTTGACTCAATTAGGACTAGACAGATCCAGTTTGCTGACAAAGTAAAATTCTTTTTCAAAAATGAAGTTTCCAGCTAATCAATGAACATTCTCTAGCTATATAATTAAGATTAGGCTCCTCCAAGATAGAAAAGGAAAGAAAGAGCACATAGCTAGCCTATCTCTTTCTTGTCTTTGTTCCTTTTGCTTTATATTGAAGACTTCATGCACTCCACCCATCCCTAGATCCCTAAACTGAGAGGTCAATTTGTCAAGATTTCTACTTTATAAGAATCAGAGATAATAAAAGGGAAGAGATAACAGAGCAATACAGTTCAATAATTTTTTCTCATGGATTACCATGGTTCCAGATTGAAAGCAGGTGTGTTGGGGGAATAACTAGTACTGAAAGAAGCAATAATCACCATTATATGGGAAGGACTACCACAGATGTGACCAGTTGGAGAACTAGCTTAACCTTTAAGTATGAGCTGTACTTGAAAGGCAATTTAATACAGTATGACCTGGATGATTTCTTTCTTTTACTTTGTGGCAGTTGTATTTACAAAAGCAAATAGTAAATGGAAATGCATAGGGATAATGTTTTTTTTCCTAAAATTTGGGCATGCTAAACATACTGTGCAACTATATTTGGCAGGGAGGCAATGTGGTATGTTTGATTAATTTAAGTGTCCCAAGACCTGAGTTTGAATCCTGATTCTGCTCTGTGGGACTCTGGGAAAGGTACTTAACCTCTCTGGGCCTTGATTTCCTGATTTGCAAAGTGAAGGAACTGAACTGGATGACCCCTGATGTTCTTTCCTTTTCCTTTCTCTGAGTTTCTCTCCAGATCTATGAATCTCTGATTCATCTAAATCTCTTTACTAACATGTAAAATTGTTTCACCTAAAGTCTTACTCTGGTGTATGTTCTGGATGGGATTCAGAGTTCTCAAAGGTCATGCCAATTGAGTGTGAGTCCTGATAAATTTTACAAAGATGGAAAACATGCCAGAACAGGCTTTCACTATTCACTTTGTGTGCCAGTTTCCTGAGGACTAAGCTAGTTAAGTGTGGAGACAGTCAGTCTCAGAAGCTTGGCCACCAGGCATGGAGGAGTGAATAGAGGGCAAATCATCAGAACTCTATATCTACTACAGTGTTGGAGGAATTGTTATCTTATATGGCAAAAAGAGTACCCTGGATTATTCAATTTAATGTGCATTTATCAAGCAAGGTATTATTTGTGATGCTAAGGATGCAAGGACAGAAAACAATATAGTCCCTTACAGTAATTAACAATGACAATGACCATGATGATGATGATGACAATGTGATGATGATGATGATAATGTTGATGATGATGATGATGATGATGATGATGACAGTGCAGAGACTAGATTTTAGGCCTTTAACTACATTTGCATGGGGAACTCCCAAAATGGACATTTCCTCCACTAATGTAGATCAGCCACTGTTTGCAACACAGAATCTTACAGAGTTATCCTGTGCACTAAGAGGTCTTGCCTATGCATGGAATGCACTGTTTGTCAGAAGCCAGACTTGAATCCAAGTCTTCCTGATTCCAAGGTTAATCTTCATCCTATCCACAACCAGCCACACCCAGCTACATTTTAATAATAAAAATTCATAGTTGCATAGGCCTTGGAGGTTTATAAAGTGCTTTATACATATCGTCTCATTTAACTTCACAAAATCTTCTAAGGGAGGTACTACTATTATCCACATTTTACAAATTAAGAAAATGAGGCTTAGAAAAGTTAAGTGATATATGAGAGGAAATATTCTGATGGCATTCAAGATCTCTTAAAGTACCAAACTAAGTTTTCTTTTAAAAGATTTCTTTATAATGAATGTTTACAATT
Source organism: Pseudocheirus occidentalis (assembly GCA_028646575.1). Classification (NCBI taxonomy): domain Eukaryota; kingdom Metazoa; phylum Chordata; class Mammalia; order Diprotodontia; family Pseudocheiridae; genus Pseudocheirus; species Pseudocheirus occidentalis. The sequence goes on along the minus strand of CM053599.1, from coordinate 158,981,672 downwards.
TTATTTTGGTTGTCTGAATTGCATCATTAAATCAATCATTTTGTTAATGATTTAGAGTAGAGGAATAGTTCATTGTATGACACCAAGAAGCAAAATTTTAGAAAAAGTTTTCAAGGATCAGACAAATATTCTATAGGCCTTTCAAAACATATTTCCCAACAAATCCCTGCACTACCTCTTGGCTTAGCCAAAATGGTCTATTCACTTGACCTTCAATCCATAAACCAACAAGCCTTTATTAAATGCCTGCTATGTATCAGGAACTGTGGTAGGCCCTGGGAATATATAGAGAAATATATGGAATAGAAATATACTTATATACAAATATAAAGAATAAAACAATCTCTACTTATCAGGAAATTACATTTTGATGGGGAGAGACAAGTCAATCACATTAATACCTAGCATTTATACAGTTCTTCAAGGTTTGCCAAGTGCTTTACAAACATTATCTCATTGTATCCTCACAAAAACCCTGGGAGGTAGATGGTATTATTATCCTCTTTTTTACAGATGAATAAACTGAGGTATATAGAGGTTAAATGACTTGCCCAGAGTCACATAGCAAGGAAATATTTGCAGTTAGATTTGAATTTAGGACTTCTTGATTCCAACATTCTATCCACTGTGTCTCTGTCTATAAATATATACAGTATAAATATAAAATAAATAAATATAACTTATTTGAAAAAGTTACACTATGCATATTCTTACCTATTCTCTTTTCTGCTCACTCCTCTACTTCACCTTGTCCTCCTCTCCATCCTACCCACTGTTCAAGAGTCATGTAGATTTCTAATCTTTTTAAAATCTATTTTGCCCACACCTAGTAATGTAGTAGAAGGAACAATCAGACTGGGAATCGGGAGAGATCTGGATTCAAAATTTAAATCTCAAGTTTACTAGCTATATGACCCTAAGCAAATCACTTAATCTCTCTGAGCCTCAGTTTACTCATCCATAAAGAGGGCATAATCATACCAACTTCAGAGAGTTGAGAGAAGAAAATGAGACACTACATGTCAAGTACTTTCTAAAACTTAAAATGCTACGCTAGTGTCATTTTTTTATTAACTGATCTGGATGTCATAGAATCTCAGTGTTTACCTCAGAAGTCACCTTGTCCAAGAGTTCCTGAATAGAAAATCTCTCCACAAACTCTCTGACAAGTAGACATCCAGCCCCCTGTGATTACTCTCTCATCTTGTGTTAGAAACTTTGAGCTAGGAAGGATCTTAGAAATTTTAATGCAACTCATATTGTAAGAATAAAGAAATGAAAGTCCAGAATGGTTAATTTACCAGTCAAATGTCACACAGAAAGCGATCAACAGAGCTTGTACCATACGATCCTGGTCTCTTGATTACAAGCTGAATACTCTCATGATCATTCTTACAGCAAACATTGTCCATTCCACTAAGTTGGCACTTCTCATATATTACTCTGCACTGTTAATTATAGCTCCAACAAGACTAAAGGTGGGGAATTTGGTTTTTAGCTATTTTTACACCACTCCTTCAACTCTTACTACCTAGAGAAGTGAAGCATTTTCTATAGTGCTAATATTATGAAAACAAGAAAGTCATCATAGTATTGGTCGTAAGAGAAACTCTGGCAATGGTCAGGCAAGAGCATCCCATATAGACTTTCTCTAGGAATCATTACAGTGAAGTTGTTATGGCAGGCCTCAGTAGGTTACTCTAGGAATTTCCCCAGCAGGGCTTGGTTCCATGTGGAATTTCCCTGAGCAATGGCCCAAGAAGCGTTATTTCCAAGTAACCTTACTCATCCTGATCTACTGGGGTCCATGGGAGCAAGTCTGACACCACAATAGTTTCTGGTCTGCTCCAATCCAAAGTCAGCATGGATGGGATATCTAAACAATAGTACGGGAGGAGCCAAACTATTTTATGTCTAAGAACCTGTTTCTAGGTGGATTTGGTCTATATTTGTATTTTATCCTTACTATAAAGTAAGATTTGCTTTTATTTAGATGTACTTCTTTTGATTATAGATGAATTTTCATAACTAAAAACCAAAACTAAGGTAAGAAATCTGTCTTATTGTTGTTTTTGCACCATCCTATCAACTTTCAATCCCTAGCATCAGCATCCATTTTCTATAGTAAATACAGAAAATCATCTTACTATTCGTCTTAAAAGAGACATAGCAACAACTGACCAAACAACTCTGTGAGAGAGCATAAATATTAAGCCAGCTTTACAAGCAAGGAAAGAGATGCTGGGAGACTTGAAATGATTTACCCAAAACCATATGTGCTTCCTCATAATTATTTTTAAATTGTGCTTCTCACAAGCCTCTAGAACTTTTTTCTTTTTTCAAAATTCCCACTCATAAGATTTTGAGTTCTAAATTTTTTTCTCCCTGGCCTCTCCCCTTCCCAAGACGGCAAGCAATCTGATATAGGCTATACATGGACAATACTATTAAACATATTTCCATATTAGTCATGCTGAGGAGTCAGAACAAAAAGGAAAAAATACAAGGAAGAACAAAGCAAGAGAGACAGAGAGACAGAGAGAAGAGAGACAGAGGGAGAGAGAATAGTACACTTCAATCTGCATTCAGACTCCATAGTTCTTTCTCTGAATGTGGATACTATTTTCCATAATGAGTCATTTGGGATTGTTTTAGATCATTGTATTCCTGAAAAGAGGTAAATGTATCAAAGTTGGTCATCATACAATGTTGCTGTTACTGTGTACAATATTCTCCTGGTTCTGCTCTCTTCACCAGAATCAGTTCATGCAAGTGTTTTCAACTTTTTCTGAAATCTGTCTGTTCAATAGTATTCCATCAAAATCATATACCACAACTTATTTAGCCCCATTTGATGGGCATCATCTCAATTTCCAAATCTTTGCCACCACAAAAAATGTTTCTATAAATATTTCTGCATGTATACGTTATTTTCCCTTTTTTATGATCTCTTTGGAATACAGAACTAATAGTAGTGTTGCTGGATCAAAGGGTATGTACGCACTGTTTTATAGCCCTTTGAGTATAGTTCCAAATTACTCCCCAGAATGGTTAAATCAGTTCACAAATCCACCAACAATGTATTAGTGTTCTAATATTACAACATCTTCTCCAGGAATTATCATTTTCCTTTACTGTCATATTAGCCAATCTTATAAGTATGAGGTGGTACCTCAAAGTTGTTTTAAAATGCATTTCTCTAATCTATAGTGATTTAGAACATTTTTCATATGGCTTTAGATAGCTTTAATTTCTTCATCTGAAAACTGCCTATCAATATCATTTGGCTATTTATCAGTTGGGGAATGACTTATATTATAAATTTGACTCAGTTCTCTGTATATTTGAGAAATGAGATCTTTATCAGAGACACTTGCTATAAAGATTTTTTTCCCCAGCTTTTTGCTTTCCTTCCAATCTTGTTTGCATTGGCTTTGTTTGTTCTAAAGCCCTTTAATTTAACATAATCAAAGTTATCTATTTTGTATTTCATAATGCTCTCTGTCTCTTGTTTGGTCATAAATTCTTCCCTTCTCCATAGATGTGACAGCTAAACTATTCCTAATTTGCTTATGGTATCACCCTTTATTGTCAAAATCATGTACTCATTTTGACTTCATCTCAGTACACAGTGTAAGGTGTCGGTCTATGGCTAGTTTCTGTTATACTATTTTCCAGTTTTCCTAGCACTTGTCAGACAATGGGCTCTTATTTCGGAAGCTGGAGTCTTGGGATTTATGAAACGGTAGATTAATATAGCCTTTGACTACTGTGTTTTGTGTACCTAACCTATTCCACTTATCTACCACTCTATTTCTTAGCCTGTATCAAACAGGTTTGATCATTGTTGTTGTATAATACAATTTTAGATCTGGTACAGACAGGCCACCTTCTCTCACATTTCTCTTCATTAATTCCTCGGATATCCTAGACCTTTTGTTCTTCCACATGAATTTTGTTATTATTCTTTTTTCTAGATCTATAAATTGATTTTTGACAGTTTGATTGGTATGGCACTGAATAAGTAAATTGATTTAGGTAGAATTGTCATTTTTTTTATATTAGCTCTGCCTATCTATGACAAACTGATATTTTTCCAGTTATTTAGACCTGACATTATTCGTGTGAAAAGTGTTTTGAAATTGTATTCATGTGGTACCTGGGTTCATCTTGGCAGCTAGACTCCCAAATATTTTGTATTTTCTACAGTTATTTTAAATGGGATTTCTCTATCTCTTACTGCTGGGCTTTTTTAGTAATATATAGAAATGCCAATGGTTTATGTGGGTTTATTTTATATCCTACAGATTTGCTAAAGTTATTAGTTATTTCAAGTAGTGTTTTACTAGAATCTCTAGGATTCTCTAAGTATACCATCTTGTCATCTGCAAAGAGTGATAGCTTTGTTTCTTTGCATATTCTAATTCCTTTAATTTCTTTTTTTATTTTATTGCGAAAGCCAACATTTCTAGTACAATACTGAATGACAGTGGTGATAAAGGACACTTTTGTTTTGCTTCTGATCTCAGCTTACCCCCATTACATATAGTGTTTACTGATGGTTTTAGATAGATGCTACTTATTGTTTTAAGGAAAACTCCATTAATTTCTATCCTCTCTAGTGTTTTTAATATAAATGAGTGTTGTATTTTGTCAAAAGCTTTTTCTGCATCTATTAAGATAATCATACAATTTCTGTTAATTTTGTTATTGATATGGTCAATCATGCTGATAGTTTTCCTAATATATAATATATTATGCATAATATATTATAATATAATAACCAGCCCTGAATTCCTAGTATAGACCACACCTGGTCATAGTGTATTATCTGTGTGATAAATTGCTGTAATCTCTTTGCTAATATTTTATTTTAAAATTTTGCACAAATTATAAAGGAAATTAAGGAAATCATTAAGGAAATTAGTCTATAATTTTCTTTCTCTGTTCTGTTCTTTGTGATGCACGATACTTGCATCACAAGAAAAATTTGGTAAGACTCCTTTATCTATTTTTCCAAAGAGTTTGTATAGTGTTGGAATTCATTTTTATTTGAATGTTTGGCAAAACTCACTTGTACATCCATCCGGCCCTGGAGATTTTTTTCTTAGTGTGTTCCTCAATGGCTTGTTCAATTTCCTTTACTGAAATGGGGTTATTTAAATATTTTATTTTCTTCTCTGTTAAAGTGGGTAATTTATATTTTAGCACATATTCATCCATTTCACTTAGATTGTCAGATTTATTGACATACAGATGGGCAAAATAATTCCTAATTATTGCTGTAATTTCCTCTTCATTGGCAGTAAATTAACTCTTTTCATTTTTGATACTGGGAATTTGATTTTCTTCCTTCTTTTCTAAATCAAACTAATCAAGGGTTTATCTATATCATTAGGGTTTTGTCCCATAAATCCAGCTCTTAGTTTTATTTATTAGTTCAATACTTTTATTTCAATTTTATTAACCTCTCTTTTGATTTTCAGAATTTCTAATTTGGTATTTGATTGATGATTTTTAATATATACTTTTTCTAGCTTTTTTAGGTGCATGCCCAATTCATTGATCCCCCATTTTTCTATTTTATTCATATAAGCTTTCAGAGATATACAATTTCCTATAAGAACTGTTTTGTCTGTATCCTATAGGTTTAGGTTTGATGTCTCATTATTGTCATTCTCTTGGATGAAGTTATTGGTTGTTTCTATGAGTTGTTGTTTGACCCACTCATTAAATTATTTAATTTCCAATTATCTTTTAGTTTATCTTTCCAAGGTCCTTTATAACAAAAAATTTTTATTGTATCATGATCTGAGAAGGATGCACTTAATATTTTTTGCTTTTCTGCATCAGACTGTGAGTGGTCAATTTTTTTTTATATGTGTCATGTACCACTGAGAAAAATATATATATTCCTTTCTATCTGAATTCAGTTTTCTCCAGAGGTCTATCATATTTAACTTTTCTAAAATTCTTTTCTCCTTATCTTCTTTCTTGTTTATCTTGTGGTTAGATTTATCTAGTTTTGAAAGGTGGAGTTTGAGGTCCCCCATTCGCATAGTTTTTCTGTCTGTTTCTTCCTATTTTCTCCACTAAGTATCTGGATGCTATACCACTTGGTGCATATATGCTTAATATTGACATTACTTTATTGTCTGTGGTACTTTTTAGCAAGATGTAGTTTCTTTCCTTATTCCTTTTAATTGCTTCTATATTTTGCTTTTGGTTTGTCTAAGATCAGGCTTGCTACCCCTGGGATTTTTTCCCTTCAGCTAAGATATAATAAATTTTGCTTTAGCCTTTTACCTTTACTCTGTGTGTATCACTCTACTTCAAATGCATTTCTTGTAAGCAATATATTGTCAGATTATTGTTTGTAATCCATTATGCTATCTGCTTTCATTTTATGGGAGAGTTCATCCCATCCACATTCACTGTTATAATTACTGTGTCTTTCTCTTTATCCTATTTACCACAACCGTAGCCCCATTTGTACTTTTCTCTCTCCTTTTACCCTTTCCCTCCTTATTGGTGTTTTGCTTCTGATCGCTGCCTCCCTCAATCTGCCCTCCCTTCTATCAGGCCTCTTCTCTTTTCTTTCCTCTTTCTCCTCCTATCTCCCTATAAGGAAAGACAGATTTCTATACCCAACTGAATTTGTGTGTTATTCCCTCTTTGAGTCAAATCTGATGAGAGTAAGGTCCAAACACACTCACACACATACACACACACACACACACACACACACACACACACACACACACACCTTTTTTTACCTTCTACTGTAATTGGTCTTTGCATCTCTTCATGTGATATAATTTGCCTATTCTGCCTCCCCCTTTCTTCTTTTCCAGTACAATCTGTTTCTTCACCCCTTAATTTTCTTTAATCATCACATCAAAGTTAATTTGTACCCACACCCTCTGTGTATATCCCTTCTAACTGCTCTAATAAAGATACAATTCTCAAGAGTTACAAGTATCATCTTTCTGTGCAGGGATTTAAACAGTTTAACCTTAATGAGTAACATGTTTGTTTCTTTCTTTCTTTCTTTCTTGTTTGCCTTTTTATGCTTCTCTTGAGTCATATTTGAAGACCAAATTTTCTGTTCAGTTCTGGTTTTTTCATCAAGAATGATTTAAGGTCTCCTTTTTCATTCAAAGTCCATCTCTTTTAAAAGATTATGTTCAGTTTTGCTGGGTAGTTAAACCTTAGTTATAATCCAGTCTCCTTTGCCTTACAGAATAGTATATTCTAAGTCCTCCAATCCTTTAATGTAGAAGCTGCGAAGTATTGTGTAGTCCTGACTGTAGTTCCACAGTATTTAAATGCTTTTTTTCTTTCTGGTTGCTTGCAATATTTTCTCCTTGATCTGATAATTTTGGTATTTGGCTTCAATATTCCTTGATGTTTTCATTTTGGAATCTCTTTCAGGAGGTTGTAGGGAGCTTCCTTCAATGATTATTTACTATTTTTCCCTCTGGTTCTAGGACCTTGAAAAATTCTGTCCAGGCTCTTTTTTTTAGCCACGGTTTTCAAAGTACATCAGTAATTTTAAATGATCTTTCCTGGATTTATTTTTCAGGTCAGTTGTTTTTCCAACAAACATTTTACATTTTCTTCTATTTTTTTATTCTTTTTATTTTATTTGACTGATTCTTTCCTAAGGACAATAGAATCATTAGCTTCCACTTGCCCAATTATAATTTTTAAGGAATTGTTTTCTTCAGGTAACTTTTGACCTCCTTTTCCATTTGGCCAATTCTACTTTTTAAGAAGTTGTTTTCTCCAGTGGTTTTTTTTTCAATTTGGTCAATTGTATTTTTTTAAGGAATTGTTTCCTTCAGTCAATTTTTGTACTTCTTTTTCCAAACTTTTGACTCTCTTTTGCATACCACTCATTTTTTCCCCAATTTTTCTTCTACCTCTCTTATTTGACTTTTAAAATCCTTCTTGATCTTTCTCAAGAAGGCTTTTTAGGCCTGAGACCAATTCATATTTCCCTTTGGGGTTTCATATGTAGGTATGTTGACAATGTTGTCCTCTTCAGAGTTTGTGTTTTGATCTTCCCTTTCACCATAGTAACTTTATGGTCAATGTTTGTTTTTGCTTCTTGCTTATCTATTTTTTTTGCCTATTTCAGTATTTTTTAAGTTGAGCCCTCCTGCTGGAGCACTGAGGGCACTGTCCCAAGCTTCTTGTGCTGGGGGACAGGGGTCTGGTCACTGGCTTTGTACACTGGGGCCTCAGGTAATAGCAGTTGGAGGATATAGGGGTCTAGAAGCTTACCTGAAACCTCTAGATATCTTAAGCAACTTCATAGTAAAACACCCATTGTAGTCATTTATTTTTAGATGCAACATCAACTTATTCACTAGGTTACACAAGGCCAGTGTTGGAATCCTCCAAATCCAAAAAGATCTCAAAGAGCCCTTCCTATCCCCATCTTTGAAAACTACAAAGTCTTTGCAAACTCAGAAAAAGGGAAAAGGCTAATTTGCCTAGTCCATGAGCTCATCTTTTATAGAGTTAGTCTGGAATATTCCCTCTGATAAATATTTCACAACCTCTCATAAAAATGCTGTTCTGTTTTGTTTTGTTTTTTAAATCTACCCCCCATTTTGTTGGTAGATGACAGATAGACAGACAGACAGACAGACAGATAGATAGATAGATAGATAGACAGATAGATGATATATATATATGTGTGTGTGTGTATTTATATATATGTGTGTGTAAACATGTAATATAGTCACACATAAACATATATGATATCAGTATGTTTTATACTATACAGTTCTAGTTGACTTATTCTTTTCAAACTAGGTTTAAAGAAATTTGCGCAGGGCCTTAATCCCATAAAATTCATACACAAATGCCATTACAATTTTCACTCCGTGCATCCGGACTAACCATTGACACTAAAGGTGTCCACAATTTACTGCCCAATAAGTATCAGCTGCCATGTAAGACTGAGTTTTTCAGGGTGATTGCTCCATAGAAACTGGCAAAAACCACCACATGTTTCCAGGCTCAGTCAGACAACTCATCACTACACTAAGTGCCTGGGCATATAGCCTAGATCTGTCACTTCATTAATATAGGAGACTCCCAGGTGAAGAATTTCTCTCTATCCATGCTGGTCAGCACCTTCTCTTCAATGTATGGCCTTAGAGTTACCCAGAGCAAACATTCAGCCCCCAACATTCCTGAATGCAAACTGAACCAGATTAAAATGTAGTTCCTATCTCATTTTGATGTGTTGTTAAATCAATATTAAAAAGAAATATATACGCATATGTGATATTCTAGTTCAATATACAGTCCTCAGGGATCCTTGTGTACAGTTTAATGGCCCCTTTGAAGTCATTTTGACATATTTTTAATTAATAATGATAGTTGTCCATAGCCATTACCTTGGAATTTATCCTTAATCAATTCTGTATCCAGGTGTTGCTAAGCATCTTTCCTAAGGACAAGTAAATATAATAATAAATTAAAGTGAAGCAAGAAAAGAGCTCATTGGAATAAAGCATTAGATTTATAGACTCAGAAAACCTCAGTTGGACCCAAGGTTCATCACTAGCTAGTGTAAGGGAGGATTTAATCCCTTCCTACTACCTCATCCTACAATTAAGTTGATGTAGTCACAGGATTTAATTACACAGAATGAGGTTTTAATTTGTTAACAACTTCTGTGGAGTAGCTATGATTGTCACTTAAATTCACTGATCCTCAGTTTTCTCAGCTATAAAATATAAGCAATGATACTTGTACCGCCTATCTCACAGAGATTTTCACAGGGAGTAGACAGAGGGTATCATAAACTGTAAAGCTCTATATAAATATGAGCTACTATGTTTCTAACCCTGTTTTTTCCTGAAAACAGTTTTTCAGGATGAAAACATAGTCCTTCAGCAGTTGAGGAATGTGTAGGGAGTTTTTTTTCCCTCTTTTTCAAAGCCCTGCAAGGTGGAAATTTATCTTTTTTCTAATGCTATATTTTAACAATATTCAAGCATTTATATTAGAAATAAGGGTTAACATTCACAAAATTCTCATTGCACGTTATAATACTTACCTAAAAATTTAAAGTATAGGCATTTGTAGTTTCTTCTTTCTATACTACTTTTCAAGAAGAATCCTCAACTTGCTCCTCTGGAATTTCATTGATGGTCGAAGGCCAGTGTGAGCCAGTCTGGTCATATATAGAGTCGACCAAAATTCCCCCGGATCCCACTCCCCATCTGGGCTAATTATAGCTCAGGGTTTGGGCTCACCATCTTTCATGGCTAGCAAGGAAACAGGGAGGGATTACTAAGAAGTGACTCCCAAAGATTGTACAGTCACCAATAATTAAGTACAAGCTGGTTAATAATTTTTTTCCACAAGAAAACTGTATGCAACCTCCTCTGTTATAAAAAAATAAAAAATAAAAAAAATCCTTGCCCCATGGCAAATAAAGGGACTACCTTGATAGTTCACGCCTGGTTAGCATGTTGTCATTTCATTGCCACACCCCCATGTTCAGGCCTGTTTCACCTATGGTGCGGGAATCAACTGAACAAAGAATCAATCACTTTTCATGCAGTGCTATCCCACTGGTCCATCCTTGCCATCATATGGGCTGTGCAGTCTAGCGAACAAGTGAAGGCTGTGGAGGGGAATCTCTACTGAGAGCAGGAAACTATTCCAGGCCTGGTTAATGAGCCATTCCTAGTTCAGCCAAGATCAGTCTGAAAGGAAGGTAAAAAGATGTACTGGACAGTGGAAGCCATATTTTAAAAGGGTTAGAAGTAAGCTGAGGTTTTTCAAGGAACAACTAGATGAGCCTTAGTTAACTGAAGAGCAGAGGTGGTATCAGAGTCCCTGAGAAAAATTAGCTGTCATCATGTACTAAGTCCTGGGACTGATTCATCAGATGCTCATGTAACACTGACTCTTGCTCAGGCTTGTCAGGCAGTTCCCTGAAGAACTGTCCGATGATGCTGTAAGAAACATGATTCCTGATTGGTTGAGATACCTCTGAACTGAGGATGAAAGGAGTTCAAAGGAAACAAGTACACATTTTTAAATTTATTTTATTTTTTTATTGTAATACATTTTGTTTTCTTGTTTACGTCATTCATTTTCATGAGATTTTTGAATTACAAATTTTCTCCCTGTCTTTCCTCTACCCCAAACCCAAAAAAGCCATCCCATTGTAAAGCCCCTCCCCTGGTCTGCTCTCTAACTTTCTGGTAGGGTAGGAGGGTCTCCCTATCCCAGCCCCTGTATATCTTGATTCCTAGTTGCAGGTATTGCAGAGCTTTAAATTCTAGATTCTTTTGGTTCCTCATTTGTCACCCACCCCTGCTGGAAGGATAACCAATTCAATACAGGCTGTGTAGGTGTGATTATACAGGACATCTTCATAGTGGACATATTGTGAAAGTGATATGTCTCTCCTTCCTATCCCTCCCCACCCTTGTTCTGTTCTCTACACTGTCCCTGTCTCTTTATTGAAGTGTGAACATCCAGCCTCCCTCCCCCAGACCCTGCCCTCCCCTCCATCATCTCGCCTTTCATCCCCACACCCCCTACTCTCTTGTGTGGCATGATGCCCAGTTTAGAGTTTATGCCATTTCTTCCCTAAGCCAGATTCAAGGAGAGTAAATGAAAGTAAAGTTGTAACAGTTATCCTTTGCCTTTTCCACACAGCATGATTAGCCCCATTTTGTCTCTCCCTGTCTCCTCTCATTCTAGTCCTCTCCCACCTCAGAATTTGCCTTTTAAAGTATCGTCCCTTCATATTCAATTGATCCTATGCCCTCTGTAAACCCATATATACACATGCTCAGATATGTATTCATATGCATACATAGCCTCCTAT
>CM053599.1:158918522-158969300 GCA_028646575.1 Pseudocheirus occidentalis | reverse complement strand
AATAGTATCTTGGCTTCTCATAAAGTCATTAGCTTCCACTTGCTGCACTCTAATTCTGAAGGTATTATTCTCTTCAGAATGCTTTTGAGATTCATTTTCCATCTGGGAAATTCGAGTTTTTAAGGCATTCTTCTCCTCATTGGCTTTCTGGGCCTCTTTTGGCATTTGGGTTAATCTATTTTTTAATGTGTTGTTTTCTTCAGTCAGGTTGTTGACTCTCTTTTCATGATTTTCTTGCATCATTCTCATTTCTCTTCCCAATTTTTCCTCCACTTCTCTTATTTGTTTTTCAAAGTCCTTTTTCAGATTATCCATAGCTACTAGGCATTCTTCAAGTGTCTTGGAAGCAGTTGGTGTGGGGGTCCTGACTGTGTTGTCTTCCTCCTGTTCCATGTTTCGATCCTTTTTGGCCACAAAAAAGGATTCTAGAGTTTTATTGCTGTTCTTGTTTTGTTTCCTTTTCCTCATGTTGGCCAGTCAATTAATTGGTTGGGTTTTTTTTTAGCTTTGTGAAACTCTGCTTCCAGGGGGAAAACCTCTGTTCCAAATTACTGGGGTTTTCCCAGCTGCCGGAGCCATTAGGGGGTGTTGCAGCTTCCCCTAGCTTTGGTTTGCTGAAAGCACTCCCCAAGACCACCACCCAAGACCACAATCTGGATCCAGGCCACTCAACACAAGAGCACTTGGCCCTGATCAATTGACTCAGCCCCCCTGCGGGATCCACAGGCCAGGGGTTCTGAAGCAGCCCAGTAGGGGCAATCACCAGTTACAGCAGTTTCTGCCCTTCCCCCACTGCTTCCTTGCCCTGGGGGTAGATTGGCTGAGCTGCTTTTCCTTCCCCAAATTTAGCTTGAAAGCTTCACTCACTTTCACTGACCTTTAATCCTGGCTTAGTAGATGTGAAGATTTATCCAGGTGCTTTAGATCTTCTCTGAAGTAGACTCACACTGGGCTTGAGAGGCTGTGGGCTTTTGGGATGAGCCCCTCCTGCCGAGCTGCCTTTCTCTAATCCCTATTTTTCACACCTTCCTTTAATCCCTATTTTTCCACATCTTGGTAGATGTGGAGTTGCTGGAGGCTATAGATCTTCTCTCTTGTAGACTGGCTGCAGCTGGGCTTGGCTTGGCTCCTTCCTACCACCCCCAGGCCTGGCCACAGTTTTGGTTTCAGGCTGGGCTGGCCTCCACTTGGGTCCTGCCACAATGATCCACTGCTGCCAAGCTGCCTTTCACAAGAGATGTGTTCTCTGTATTTTTTGAGTTTGAGAGTCCTAGAATTTGTCCAGAGTCATATTTTTATGGGTGTTTAGGGTGGCTGCATGGGAGCTGCAGGACCTTGCTGCTTCTACGCCACCATCTTGGCTTCGCATGCTTATTCAAGTACACATTTTTAAATGGTGAGCTGGTAATTTCCCTCGTCATGATTGTAGTAAGCTGGCCCCATGCCCCTTGATTCCCAAAACCTGTAACCCAAGAGACTGCCAAGAGTAGACGCCCTTCAGTAAAAATGGCCATTAGTGGATTTGGTCAATATTGAAATAGGCAAATTTGGATACCCTCAACTACAACACTGACTGTAGTGTTGTTTTTTAATGTTTGTTTTTTGCTTGTCACTTGCAAGGTAACATTTACGGTTTAGACTAAACATTATGGTTTACACTAAAGTCTATGGTTTAATTTTTCAAAAGGGCAACTGGGGGTGCAGTACATAGATCATCAGGTCTGGAGTCAGGAGGCCCTGAGTTCAGATCCAGCCTTAGAAACTAGATGTTTGACCCTGGGCAAGTCATTTAACCTTTTTGTCTCAGTTGCCTCACCTGTAAAATGAGCTAGAGTAAGAAATGCCAAACCATTCCAGTATGTTTGCCAAGAAAACCCCAAATGGGGTCATGAAGGATCAGACACAACTGAAACAGCAACCAAATGCATTTTTATTAATGTATCTGTTGATATAAGAAGACAGGTTATATTGAATGTCACCAGTAGCCATTAACATCTTCAATTACACAAATGCCAATATATGAAATTAAGCTATTACACTATTAAAGGCTTCTGAATTTTTGTTTAAAGTAAATGGCTACATGAGAATGTGGCAGAGACAACATCAGAGTGTCAAAAGTACCTTTAGATTAAGAATAGGAAGATTCAAATAAAAATAAAAAATATATAAAAGGGGGGAAGCTAAGTGGTGCAGTGAATAGAGCACCAGCCTGGAGTCAGGAGGACCTGAGGTCAAATCCGACCTCAGACACTTAACACAAAACTAGCCGTGTGACCTTGAGCAAGTCACTTAACCCCAATTGCCTTCCCCCCAAAAAGCAAAAAATAAAATAAAATAATAAAAAAAAATAAAGAATAGGAAGATTCTACAGTAGGAATTCAAGTCTTGTTCCTTCAAATCTAGGCTCTGCCTCTTACCACCTCTGAGACCTTAGGCAAGTCTGTAAACTTTCCTGTGCCTCATCCATTGTCCTCAACCCCAAAATGAGTGGGTTGGTCTAGAAAAGCTCTGATATCTCTTTAAACTTGAGGTCTCTATTGTAATATTTACCTTTTCTTCCATAGTCATAAAAAGAATTAACAGTAAAGTAATATTAGATTTGACTTGTAAAATTCATAGCAATACTCTTAGATGTCTCCCCTGCAATTTAAGATGACCAATTTTGTTTTAACCTTCAATTTATCAAACTTATCCATATTTTGTTCTCTGCTAAAGTACTACTTGGCTATATGGTGATGAAGTAACCTGGGTTCTATCCAATACATGATATATTGAATAAGCTCTCTGGTTATGGGAAAACATGAATAACAATGGGAAGAAAGATACATAGGGTAGAAGAGTTGTCTATAAGTACCCACAATGTGAAGTCATGTATACACCAACTATATCCATTTTATATCTAGTTTAATCTGCAATTTATAGTTGTTCTGTTGTGTCCAACTTTTTGTGATCTCATTTGTGGAGGTTTTTGGCAAAGATACTGGAGGGACTTGCCATTTCTTTCACCAACTCATTTTATAAATGAGGAAACTGAGGCAAACAGGGTTTAGTGACTTGCCCAGGGTCTCACAGCTAGTAAATGTGTGATGCTGGATTTGAACTCAGGTATTCCTGACTCCAGACCTGACTTTCTATCCACTGTGCCATCTAGCTGCCCACAACACACACACATATACACACACACACGTATGTGTGTGTATATATATATAAAGTATATTGACATTTTGATATATATTATAGACCTTTCTTACCCAAGATTTTTAAATTAAGCTTTAATTCTTCTGTTAGTGCTTTTAGAATTCGAAAGGCCTATGTCTTTTGTACATAACTCCCCGATTACTTGAAGATAAAAGTGCCATTCCATTCTTACTTGCTGCTGATTTAAATGAGCCCTTTGACGGCATGGATTTTCTCACTCTATTTATTAACCATGCTCCGCTCTTACTCATTTCTATCTGTTTCATTACATGAGCAAGAATATTTGATAGGTCCCATGCAGCTTTCTTCTCCACCTAGCTTGTCAACTTGAAAAAAAAAAAGCAAGACTATGACCAGAGCCAGAACAGAGTATCCTTAGCCAGTTTTAAAATTGAGCCTCACTGAGTTTGAAAATTATACCCACTGTGTTCAATGGAAGTTTTGATATTTTACTCTATGTAGCATATGTGACTTGATTTATTGCCATATGAATACCCATGTGCAAGGGAGAAAGCAATTTTCTGGGATTAAAAATATGCAAATGTCTAAAAAGTCCATTTTAAAAGTAGACTTTGTTGTATCACTTATGTATTGAGCCCTAGGAAGTTACTTAGTTTGTCACTGGTCCCTGACATTGTTACAAGCTTCACTGTGCATGTTTGTCCTTTTCCCAATAAAGACATTTCTTGTCCATCTGGTTCTTTCTGGACCTCATTTTTCTAATTTATACAATGAAGAGACCAAACTAGATAAGTTCTAAGACCCCTTCCAGCTCTAGCTAAGTTTTCCATGGTGCATGTAAGCCATTGTGACATGCTAAAGAGAGTACTTTACATAGAATCAGGACAGAATCTTGGTTTGGATATTATTTCTAACATTTCTCAGTATTGTTATAAAGGATAAAAAAAAACCTATTCTCTCAAGCCTCTATTTCCTGTCTGTAAAATGGGGATAATCCTACCAATGTTGTTGTTGTTCAGTTGTTTCTGACTCTCATGACTCCATTTGGGGTTTTCTTGGCAAAAATACTAGAGGGGTTTGCCATTTCCTTCTCCAGCTCATTTTACAGGTGAGAAACTGAGGAAAACAGGATTAAGTGACTTGCCCAGGGTCATACAACTAGATTTGAACTCAGAAAGATAAATCTTCCACAGTACAGAACCAAGTCTCAATCCACTGCCATATCTAACTGCCCCACAATCTTACCATTAGTAAGATTAGTACTTACCATAAGTAAGTAACAAGAACATTGATGACAAATTATGTGATATCCATAAAATACTTTTTAGACCTTAAAACTGTATACATGTAAGCTAATGTTTTAATAGTATATATAATGTATAATGTTTTATATATGTGTGTATATGTGGATATATATGTACTATATAGTATGTATATATTTATATATACTATCTATCTATATAAATAAATATGTGTGTATATGTATATACATATACATATATATATATGTACTATCCATATATATGCTTCCTACATACCCCAAAGAGTACCTTTACTTGGGTACAGTTGTGAAGAAAGGTGATGATTTACTCTGAATACTTTGATTTTTTTTATTATGGTCAACTGAACTATATATTTATGGAACAGAGATTTGGGAACAATGATCTAATCCTCTCTTACCTCCCCCTATTTTCTGGTGCTGGGAAAAGAAGGTTAGATTTGGAATCATAGGGCCTACTCTGCCATCCACTACCTGACCCTAAATAAGTCACTTACATCTTTGAATCTTAGCTTCTCTGTCTGCAAAAAAGTAGAAGTGACTTAGATGACCTCTCAGTTTCCTTCCAGTGTAGGGTAGTAAAGAAATATCCAAAAATATTCACTGAATTTATTCAAATGGAAATCCACAGTATGTAAAGGTCCTTGTGAGAATGAAACAAGTTCTTTTCCAGAAGTAGAATGTGAGGTCCTCTTTATTTAAGAGCAGGAAAGAGAAAAGGAAAATAGATTAGGATTTGGTATTTTGCACTACCAATTTTTGTTATTCTTCTGAATGATAGTTTATAGACCCATATACTGGGTCTTAGGGCAATTTAAAGCTTTAATAGCTAGGATACTTGAGAAAATTTATTTCCAAATGGGAGTCCAAAGACTTAGCAAACAGTAAAAGTGCTGTCCAGTAAAGCTAATTTTCTGGTGCTTTATGCAAATCAGCTCCTCAAAAGCATAACCTGATGCTTGGGAGACCTCTCTAAGTGATGGTTAAAGTCCAGCTCTATGACAGAGGATTTTGTTTTAAGTACTTCTTCAGTACCTCATATCATTCTGGAAGCTAGGAAAGAAAACTGACCATATGTTTGAGTTGGAAGCAATAAGATGCTAGGACAGTGGGGACTTAATATATTAACATAAAGACACTTGCAATATGCAGAGGAGTTGAATTCAAGAGCTGAGCTAGAGCTAAGAATGGTTTATTTTGTTTAGTCAACAAGCCAATGGCCATTTTCGACCTATAAATCAATTTGTGATTAATTATTCATATTACTATGTGTCCGAGGCTGGCCTATTCCAACCAAACCCCATCAGTTCTGGGAACAAATGTTATCCCTAATTTATTCCTGCTACAGAAAATCTTAATGAAATTAGGTGAGTTCTTACCTCCTTCCCCAAAAGGGATCTCGGAGTCCTCATTTTCTGACAATTAATGTTGTTCAAAGGTAGAATGGAATATCTCAGGAAGACGTGGATTCTCCTTCTTAGAAGTCTTGAAACAAAGACTGGATGACTATTTGTCAGGAATAGTGTAGTAGATGCAACTGGGAATTAAGATATACAGGCACTGGGATAGGGAGACCCATCTTGCCCTACCAGAAAGTCAGAGGGGAAATGGGGGAGGACATAGGAGAGAGCAGATTGGGGGAGGGGCTATAAGGTGGAATCACTGTTTTAAGGTGGTGGGTAGGAGAAAGATGGGGAGAAAATTTGTAACTCAAAATCTCATGGAAATGAGTGATATAAACAAAAACATAAATTAATTTAATATTTTTTAAAAAAAGAATAGTGTAGTAGGAATTCCTTTGGGGAGTTTGATTCAAATTCCCCCAGAGCAACTCAACGACTGGAAGGGGGGCAAAGGGTGGAAGGATGGCAGTGCCCAAATCAATGTGCTCTTTGAGACTTCCTTAATATTTATCTAATAACTAAGGAATTATTGACACAGAAGACTGTAATATCACCATTCTCAATAAAAACTACAATGTTTCACCACTGTCTGACAAAAAATTTTCAAAAATGCAAAAGAAAGTAAAGAGGAA
Organism: Pseudocheirus occidentalis; assembly: GCA_028646575.1. Lineage (NCBI taxonomy): Eukaryota > Metazoa > Chordata > Mammalia > Diprotodontia > Pseudocheiridae > Pseudocheirus > Pseudocheirus occidentalis. The sequence goes on along the minus strand of CM053599.1, from coordinate 158,962,827 downwards.
AAGCAAGTGAGAAGTTAATAACAATAGCTAACATTTCTGTATGATTTTAAGATTTGAGAAACACTTTACAAATAATATCTTATTTAAACATCTCAAAAGTTCTGTGAAGTAAATGCTATTATTATCCCCATTTTACAGATTGAGAAACTGAGGCTTAAAGAGATTAAGTAACTTGCCTAAGGGTCATAGTGATACCTGTTTGAATCAGGATCCAAATTCAGGTCTTCCTGACTGCAAAGTTAGCACTGTGTCCACTGTACCACTCAACTGCCTAGTTTATTATAGTTTTTCTACCCAGTTTCCTCTACCACTCCCCCCAACTAAGCAGACCATTGTTGAGAACCTATTTTATGTTGGATTTAAGAGCAAGAGAAGGAAGCAGCTTCAAGAAGGTTTGTGCACTGTGACCCTGCTGTTCAGCAAACTCAGATAAACACCTAAAGGAATAGAACTTTCCTGGAATCATTTTGGAGATAACAGAAGGCTGGCAGGGATGTTTAGCAATAGCGCAATGGCAATGTTGAGCAGAAGAGACAAATAATGAGGAGCTACCATGTCAGAAAGTGTTTCTTCAAAGGAGGTAGAAATAAACAAAGAATAAACAGGCAGTGGGGGAGAAGAGAATGAATGGACTTTTCATAATTCTTTCTCTAGCTCTTGGGGAGGTAAATAACTTCTGAGATAACAGTATCATCTCCCAGTGAGCTAAGGAAAAATTGATAGCTGTATAGATATTTCCCTTAGAAAAAGGCTGGGAAGTTTAATCAAGTGGTATAATAACTCACATACATATAACACTTTTTTTAAAATTAATTGATTTGTTTATTTACTTTTAGTTTACAAGATTCAGTTCCACAATTCCTTGAGTTTTAAATTTTCTCCCCTCCCTCACCGCACTCCCCCCCCCCCCCCCGTCCCACCATGGCAGCGTGCAATCAAGATCTGTAAATACTTTCACATTGGACATTAGTCTGGTTGTATAGAAGGGCTGTAACTTAAGGAATGAGCAATGGGAAAGAGGACACAAAACCAAACATGGAAAAGAAAGAGAGCATGTAGTTTACTTCAGTCTGCATTTGATTTGCACAGCCTGCAGTCTCTCATTTGCATTTCTCAAAAACCAGGAAAAGTAGTTGCAATTAATATCCTCATTTTACTAATGAGAAAACTGAAGCTGAGTGCTCAGATTAACAAGCATTTACTAAGTGAATACTATGTGCCAAGTGCCATAGTGGGAACACAAATACAAGCTAAAAGAAAAATGGTTCTTGCCCTCAAGAAGCTTACATTCTAATGGCAACAGGCAGCACATAAAAGGAAACCAAAAAGAGGGAGGAGAGAGATGGTGCATATTGTGGGGTATAGAGGAAAAAGAAGCTAAGAAAGTCAGGAATAGAGAGCCACGCAGAATGAATGCAAGAATAGAGTTGTCCTGAGCAGTTTCCTTAAAATGAGTTTCCCAAAGGAAATGACCAATGAGAGGAAAGGGTTGCTGGAGTGACACCTTCCAGGGTGGTATCATGGTGGAATAAGAAGCCGGGATAGTTGACTTGCCTAGTATCACAGAGCTACTAATGTCCGAGCTAAGAATTGGGCCTTGGTTTTCCTGACTCCACACCTGATACTCTTCTAGGAAGTCAAAAAAGGGAGAAATATCACTATGACCTCACGGATCTCTCTAAGCATGGTTTCTTTTTCTTTTTTCCTTTTTTGCTTTGTGGCTGGGGAAAGGCAGGGCAATTGGGGTTAAATGGCTTGCCCAAGGTCACATGGCTAGTAAGTGTTAAGTATCTGAGGTCATATTTGAACTCAGGTCCTCCTGACTCCAGGATCTGTGCTCTGTGCCACTTAGTAGCCCCATAAGCAGGGTTTCTAAAGAGAAATAACAGGACGTAGAATTGAAAGGGCTGTAAGAGGTAGTAAAGTCTAACCCCAGTCCTTTACAAATGAGGACAATGGGACCCCAAGGAATTTCAGGGTGGAAAAGAGAAAAAGATTCATACGTACAGAAAAAGTAGCTCTTTCTGTAATAGCAAGGAACTGGAAATGAAGGATAGGCCCAACAACTGGATAATGACTGAATAAGTTGAGGTATAAGAATATAATGGAATATTATTGTGTAGTAAATAAATGAAAAAATGGTTTCAGACAGACCAACCTGGAGAACAATTTATACAGTAACAATAATGTAAAGAAAAACAACTTTAAAAGCTTTAAGAACTCTGACCAACCATGATTCCAGAGTACTGATGATGAAGCAAGTTATATAATAATAAATAATAATTAAATAATTTTAAAATTAAAATTAAATTGAAGAAAGGGAAATTTATTTTTGAACGTAGCCAATGTGGGGAGTTATTTTGCTTGGTCATGCATATCTGATGAAAAGTATTTTATTTTTCTTTCTTTCAATTTGGGGAGGCAAAGGGAGTTGGAGGAAGATGGTGAGCAATGCAGTGACTGAAATTAAAAAGAAATAGTAAGAAAAAAAGAAAGTTGGATGTTGAATGTAATATATATGCCTAAAGAAAAAGCAAAGCTGTATATAATGAAGATTGTCAGATTGTTGTTGTTTATTCACTGTTCTTAATTGTATATGGGCATGACAAATTTCTTCAACTTATTCTCAACAGACATCCAGTTCATCTAACGACTTTCAAGACTTGTACATTGAGCTAGGTATTTTGTCCCTGAATCTAAAAGCTTTTGGTTGATGCAATGCACATATGCCTTGTTCACATCTATGTCACGTACCTGATCAATTGATTAAGTAAATGCCTTCTCATGCAGGTATCAGGTCATAGCATCTTATCACTTACTTTAAACTAGGTGAAGTGATTTGATTGATTAACTTAATTAACCCCACCTTTTAACTTGTTTGAGGTAAAATCCCTGGGTTTTTTTTCCTTCCTTATTTTCTTGTGAATAAACTCTTTACCACATCTGTTCATTGTACTGAGGGTTCGTTCTTCTTGACCTTTCTGCAGCATTTGACACTGTTGATTGTCATTTCCTTGTGGATACTCTCTCCTCTATGGATTTTCATGGCACTGCTCTCTCCTCATCCTCCTATGTATCTATATCAGCAAGCACACTAGCATACCCAGGGTGGCTGCTAGCTCAGGTTCTTAGATCTGCTTTTCTAAAGGAAAGCAACTCAAAATCGGTTAACAGTCTCACTTTAATGAATCAAACACATATCATTTACCTAGTTCAGGGGAAAAAAGTCAGCACCCTGAACTTCAGATAATTCAAATAGAATACTGTATCAATAATGCAATATTCACAACACCCATGGTGGTTATGAATATGCTGGTATAGTTGTGCATCACAAAATGTAGCAAACTCTCCACATGGAGGGCAGAACCAAAGCCTTTATTCAGATGCCAGAAAACTGAGTTCCAGAACCAGAAGGATGAGTCCCAGAACCAGCGAGCCAAAGTTGTTACAGTAGTCACAAAGTTAATACACAAGGTTAATGCAGTGAACACCCACATACCCAAGCCTTCACAATAGAAAAGGCTCCCCTCAAGCAGGGATCCCTCTCTCAGTCACGATAGCTCCTCAGCCTGGTTCTTGGAAACTCTTGGTAAAAGTTGCAGAAGGAGGATCTCAGCAAAAAGGTGCAGTCTCCAGGTGGTGACTGAGAGAAAATCTGACTGTCTTGCTGGTTCTCTTCCTTACATACAGTATAGTTCCTCCCTGTTCTGCCCCTTCCTGATAAGGTGTTAACTACTTCCAGGAAGTTAACTTAAAGGAAGGTGCTAAGTGCCTGTTTACTAAGTGCCAATACAAAGGGGCATGGAAGATCTTCTGATTCCATTAACATTACAAATACAAGCAGAAGTTACAAGCAGACAAAGAAACAGATCAGCAGATGGGCTTCCAACTACCTGACAATTACATCCATACCTATTCAGCTATTCAGTTACCAGAGAGGGAAGCACCAACATCTGGGTTTTTCAAAAGGAGGGAGAGGGAGAGAGGGGGAAAGGGCTTCCCAGAGGTGAAATCACACAACTCTTCTCAAAGTGAGCCCCAAAGCAAAAACTCGCATCAGGTTATATATAGCCTTCCCCTGGAGCAGAGAATGTCACAACCCTCTTGACCCACTGCCCAAACACAAAGTAATAAGGTGTGAGCATTCCTGAAGAGCAAGCCTCCCACCACAGGCTCCACGTGACACATTCAGCCTATTAGGGGGCAGAGTATAAGAGTATACTTTCAAATCAGGGAAGGTTCTCAGAGCCACTTAAGCCTATCAAAGGGCCTAGGGGCAGGGAAGATCTTCAGGTTCCCATAACAACATCTGACTGCTCCTTAGCCCCCTTTGCTATTCATCATTAATGTTATGCCCACTAACTGGGCCATACATAACAAGGGGGAGGTATACTTCAAAGATCTGCAGTGGGTCAACTTGTCTTTTTTTTCTACACTCTCCCAATCATTTCTCATGAGTTCAATGAGTATTTCTATGCCACAGTCTCAGAAATCCCCAAACGTGCCCCTTTTCCAAACTTCCCTATTTCTGAAGTTACCTCTATCCTTCTAGTCTCCTACATTTGTAACTTCATAATTTTATTAGACTCCTAACTCTCCTTCACCCTACATATAAAATTGATTGGCACATCTTTCCATTCCTCCTTTTCAGTATCTCTAACATCTGACAATTTCTAATTCATGGAGTTAACATCCTACTTTATCCCTTTATTACCTTTGTATCTCTAGTATTGGTGCCTGGAACAAACGATATGCTTTATAAATGGTTGTGGAATGACCAATTAACTTTCACCTTGATTATTAAAATAGCTTCCTAAATGATCTCTCTGCCTCAAGTTGCTCCCTATTCCAGGCCATCCTATACACTTCTGCCAAAGTGATTTTCTTAAGTGCATTTGAACCATCTAACTCCCCTACTCAATCAAGGCCAGTGGCTCCCTAGTGATTCTAGGATAAAATGTGAATTCCTCTTATTGGCTTTTAATCTCTTTCACAACCTGGCCCTAAATTATCTTTTCAGCCTCCTTGGACATTGTCCCTTCTCCCAAATTCTGTGATACAGCAAAACTGACCTGGCATTCTCTGTTGTATAGATATGTTTCCATTGTTCAACTCAAACTCCTTGCTCTGGCTAGCCTCTATTTCTAGAATGCACTTTAGCTCCATATCTCATAATCCCTGGCTTCTTTAAGACTCAACTCAAGGGCCATCTTATACAAAAAGCTTTTACTAATTTCTCAGCTGCTAGTGGACCTGTCCCCTAATTATTTTATTCATTTTATGTATTATGTAGGTATGTGTGTGTGTGTATACACATGTATATGTGGTCTCCCCCATTAAAATATAAAATCCTTGAGGATGGAAACCATTTCCCTTTTGTCCTTTTATGCCCAATGCTTTATATTGTGCCTGTTAAATAGTAGGTGCTTAACAAATGTTTCTTGAATCATTATTATTTACTACTTAAATAATATAATATTTATATTATTTAGATTAGCTTGTGACCCTGTTTAGGCTATTTAATGTCTGCTAGCCTCAATTTCCTTATCTGCAAAATGGGGATAGTAGCACCTACCTCCTAGGATTGCTGTGAGAAGCAAATGAAATAATAATTATAAAGGCAAATAGTAGACACTATGTAAATATAAATTATTATTATTGTTATTTACCTGGAAAAATATTTCACACTACTCCCTAGTAGACATTATACAGTCTAGTGAACTTAATGCCCTAATCCTGCCACAATCATTTACAATTTGTCTCTATGTCATAATATTTGTTTTTACCCTCACCTGGATTGCCCTCCCTGGTCTAGCTCCTTCAAGACATAAAGGTGGGTCTGGTAAGCATGTTCTAGCTCCATCAAGAAGCAGCCAGAATATCCATTCGATATTTAAAGACGCTGTGTCTCCATGGTGACATTTGAATACCAATCATCCCTCCTAATAGATCTTAAGCACCATGAGGAGAACCATACTTCAGTCATCTTATTTTCTTGTGGCTCCATTAGTCCCTAGCACAAATTTTATACCTAATAGGTATATAATAATTATTTGAACCAAATTAAAATAGCACCATAGAAATAAGAGAGAATCATGATTCCATAAGGTAGAGGAGAGTCCTTTCAGAGAAAAATATACATGAATCACAGGAATCTGGGGAGCAAATCCCCAAAGTTATTATTATGCTGTTATTCCCAGTCTTGAGACTAGTACTCTTAGGAGATAGGGACCAAAGTAACAAATACTATTTGCAGCCAGGCGACATATGCTAATTCATTCAAGGATACATAATTTCTGAGGTGGAGGGTACAACCAGAAATGATTCAAAATGATAGAAGTATTTGCAGAATAACAAAGAAAAAATTGTCCTCAAAGATAAAATATGAGGTGACATGACTCCAACGACTCTTTGACAGTCATGAAGGGTTCGTGATGTGGAGCACTACAAATATTGTTGCATACTTTTCAACATACTGATTGGTTTTGTTTTGTTTTTCTTTTATTCATGTTTTTCTCTCTTTTAAAAAAATACATCCTCTGTTATATGACATAACTCTGAGAGGGAGAGGACTGGAAAGGGATATTTAGGGGATAGAAAAGCAAAATATTTCAATATAACTGTTTTGAATTTTTTAAAGAGTGATAGCAGTGATAGGAGGTCTCTCCTAGGTCTTTCCTACCTACTGACAAATATGTTCAAAATTCTCCAAATAAAAGAGAAAAATCTCTTGACAATGTTGTCTGCTCAAATGATCTTTACGCATCTCTCTACTTTCATGCTAAACTCCTAGAACCTGTTCATATCTTGATATATTGTAATACAACTTTCAAGTTCACTATTGTACTGAAATTGCTCTCTCAATGCTCAAATATTCCTCTAAATTACTATGAAAAACAGAAACTTTTTTCTTAATACTCTCCTTGATCTTTCTGCAACATTCTATACTATCAATTGATTCTTCTTTGCTCTTCTCCACTTGCTGTAATACCACAGTTTCCTGATTTTCCTACTATCTGTTTGACCATTTGAACTTGGTCTCCTTTGATGATTTTTTAATTTGTCCATCTCTCTGTGCTAGCACTAACTAAACTCTGATTGTTGACGCTTATTCCATAATATCTTGCTTGTATAACCTTGCATGTAATTGTAAAGATAAGCATGAACAGCTTTTCAGAAGAATGCTGCTGCAAACAGATTTTGAAGTTCTGATTACACAGTACAGTAAACACTCTATTTTTCAACAACAAATCAGAGCAAAACATTCACAGAAATCAAGGTACAGCATTCGTAATGTTACAACTTACCACAGAAAATCAAAATACAGCATTCATACCAGCTTATCACTAAGATGGCCACATAGTTTTCACCACAGTGGTCACAAAGTTTTGAACAAAGTACATTCATTTAGTAATTCAATCATCCATCAACCTTCAGGAGGCTTGCCTCCTTACTCAATAATTCAATCATCTCAATCATTCAATCATCTTTAAGGAGGTTTGCTTCCTTAAGGGACACAAAGTACAATAGTCAAAGTTCTCCACTCATGGGGCTCACAGGAAGTTAGAAATCAGTTGCTATTCAGTCATCATTCACTATTCAATGATCAGAAAACACACAAGCCCTCCAACCCTAGGTTACTAGTAAATTACAATTTCTTACTTGGTACACAGTGTCCAAGTAAAATCTTTCAGCTTGACTTAGGGTGGTCTCTCAAATTCCCTGGATCCCCTTCCATGGGTCCTAGCTCCTACCTGGATTCACCAAACTGTCACCTGGGTTCAAAGGCAGACAGTTCCCAGTTCCATGTCCAGCTCTTTGCTTGTAATAGTAATGTAATTTGATCCCTTTGTATTGGCAAAGGTGACAGGTGCTTAGCACTTAGTAATTAATCAAGCCTCTGTTAAAGAAACAGAAGGTATGATCCCTTGTTGCTGATGTAACAGGAAGGGGTTGGCTGAAACAGGAAGGAACAAATGCCATGTGTGTATATATAAGGAGAAGCCCCTGATGGGTCAGACAGACCTTCTTGGATCAGTCTTTGTGGAGACAGAAGCTACTGCCACCGGGGAGGCTGAAGAGGAAAGGCCCCCCAGGCAAGAGAGAATGATTTTGATTTGGAGAACCTGGATGAAGTGATTTTGATTCTGGGAATCAGCTGAAATTTCTGCTGAGTCTGAGGGCCAGCCAGAGCTGCTGAGGAGCTGCTGAGGATTTCTGAGGGCCAGTGGGAGCTGCTGCAGACTGAGGAAGCATGACTGTGATGCTGGTACTTTGCATCAACCTGTTTATGGCTTTGTTAAGCTTTAACTTCCTGGGAACAGAGACTGTGAAGGATTTGAGTGGACTGGACACTGTGAGCTTCAGTGTGGAAGAGGAAGTGCTTAGAGAGCTGGACAAGGACCTGGGAGCCATCTACCTTTGAACCCAGGTGCAGTTTGGTGAATTTAGGTAGGATCTAGGACCATGGAGGGAGATCCAGGTGATCTAAGACACCACCCCAAGTCAAGCTGAAAGAAGACTTTACTTGGATACTGTGATCTGACTGAGAAATTGTAATTTACTAATGACTTGTGTGGAGGTGAAGGGCTTGTGTATTTTCTGATGACAGAATAGTGATTGATGACTGAATAAGTGACTGATTGAGTTAACTTAGTGTGCCCCATGAGTGAAGAACTTTGACTATTGTACTTTGTGTCCCTTAAGGATGATTGAATGATTGAAATGATTGAATGATTGAGTTACTAACTGATTGTTCTTTGTTCAAAACTTTGTGACCACTATGGAGGAAACTATGTGGCCATTTTCTGTAATAAGTTGTTGTGAATGCTATATTTTTATTTTCTGTGATAAGTTGTAACATTGTGAATGCTGTACCTTGATTCACTATGAATGTTTTGCTCTGATTTGTTATGGAATAAATAGAGTGTTAATTGTATTGTGTAATCAGAACCTTAAAAGCTGTTCATAGTAGCATTCTTCTGGGAAGCTGCTTGTGCTTGGCTTTACACCGTGCTATTCCTGTTCCCTATTGAAGCTCACAGAGTCCAGTCCACTTAAACCCTTCACAGTCTCTGTTCCCAGGAAGTCAAGGCTTAACAAAGCCACAAAAAAGTTCATGCAAAGTACCAGTATCACAGTCATGCTTCCTCAGTCTTTGGAAGCTCCCAGGAGAAGCTGGTAGCTCCCCAGCAGAAGCTCTAACTGGTTGCCAGAATCAAAACCACTTCACCCTGGTTCTCAAAATCAAAATCATTCTCTCCAGCCTGGGCCTTTCCTCTTCAGCAGCTGCTTCTGCCTCCACAAAGCTTATCCCAAGGAGTTCTGACTCTCCTTCTCTGGGGCTTTTCCTTATATACAGTATTGCTCCTCCATTTTCAGCCCCTTCATTTTACATCAGCAACAGGAATTCATACCTTCTGTTTCTTTAACAAAGGCTTAATTTGAACTAGGTGCTAAGTACCTCTTAGCTTTCCAATACAAAGGAATCTTTAAATTTCATTACCATTACAATAATGTATATTATATATATATATGTATATGTATATATGTGTGTGTATGTATGTGCGTGTGTGTATATATATATATATATATATATATATATATAAAACACATGTCTGTTATGTAGAACTTCTAAAACTTTCAATGCTGTCCTTCCTTTAAGTGAATGACTTGACATTGCTTTTTAGAAATATCTATGAGAATAGAGGTGAGTACTTGAAGTAAAAGCTTTATCATCCTTTCACCAAAGTGAGCATGTCTCAAGGTCATAACTAGATGGATTCCTTGCCAATGGATAAGTTATTTAGAGATAAAATAACTCTGAAGCTCAGTTCCTACAAATGGTTTATTTAGCTTGCCTGTGAAATCTATTGCTTGTCACTATTTTATGTTATCACATGAAACTACTGGAAGATCTCTCTCTAGTTCCAAAATCTCAACAATGGTCATTTCAGCTCAAATGAAGCACATTTTGTTATGGTAATAACAAGAGCTAATATTTACATAGGTTGGCAAATATCACTCTGGTTAGCCTAACAATCATTCTATGAGGTAGGTGCTATTATTATCCACATTTTACAGAAGAGGCAAACCGAATAAAGTGACTTGCCCAGGGTCACACAGCTAGTAAGAATCAGAGGTTACATTTGAACTCAGACCTTACAATTCCAGCCTTCTGTCTACTATGCCACCTAACTGTCATTATTTTATAGTGCCCTTATTCCTAGAACTGGGAGACCAGACAGCACAGCAAATAGAATGTGGAGCCTGGAGTTAGGAAGACTCATCTTCCTGAGTTAAAATCTGGCTTCAAACATTTACTGTGGGACTCTAGGCAAGTCACTTAACCCTGTTTGCCTCAGTTTTCTTATCTGTAAAATGAACTGGAGAAAAACATTGCTAACCACTCTAATATCTTTGCTAAGTAAACCCCAAATGAGGTCCCAAAGAGTCAGACACGATTGAAACAAATGAACAAAAACAATTCTTAAAACTATGCACAGATTTATGCATCCTAAGGCAAAAAGATGAGCCTTGCCATCTTGCTAGCTCATTCAATAATCATTGGTCTAGAATCCTTAGGAGCTAGAAAACTGGCACATTTTTAACTTGCTTCAGAGGTGGGACCTTGTCAGTATTAAAAGAGAAACATGGTGAGCCATCCTCAGTGATGGATCTTTGCTACCAACCCACATCTTTGATGTTGCAATCCTCACTAGCCATCTGGGGAATATACCCACCACCACCCACACTGATTTGAGACCAGAAACCTCAGTGCCTGACAACTGGTGAATACTCATTTTGCATCTGAGTAATGTCCTGTATCACAATAATCCTCTCAAGATCTCCAATGACAGAAAGAAATATACTACAACAAAACTTCCTTAAGGATATGTTTGTAATATGTTCCTTTCCTCTCTGAGTCTGGTGGTTAGCCTATCACTAAATAACTCTATGCAATTGCCACTAAATGTAGGAAGAAATATGGATAAGAGAATCTGATCAGTTCCCCCATAAAATTATTTCCTATGGAGTCCTGCAATTAACTTTAACTCAACTAATAAGAGAAGAAAGGTACTAAATTACTTTCTGTGTTGGAGTGTCTCTCAAGGATGTTTTAGCTCTCTTGTTATTCTATATACTCTCACAAGGGTTAAAATAGCAGTTTTCTATACATAGAGTCCAAATATATATATTATTTAAACCTAATCTCTCACCTGAAATACAATTCCACATCTCTAGCTGCCTACTATATATATTTTACCTGCATATACTACTGGTACCTCAAATTCAATATTATCAGTCTTGAACTTATACTTTTCCTAAGCCTTCCTCTCCTCCCAATTCCTTTATTTTTGTTGATGCAATGGCTATGTGATACTATTTGTGACTTCGTATTGACAACTGTGACTTAAAGTTTTTATTTTCCAAATGCCGACTTGCATAAAGAGATGATTAGTTGACAATTAACACTGATATTCTAAAAAAAAAGGTGGGTAAAATTATAGAAAACAAATGTGGAGGAGGCAGAATTAGGAAGCAGAGAGTAAGAGTCCAAAAGTCAGTAGTTATGGAGGCCAGGGAAGGCCTGAAAGAACAGGGAGGAGAGAACAATGTGATTCTCAGATTGAAACGGGGTCTATTTCTTTCTGACAGGAGTGTACTAAATTTACTGGAGGAAAGACTGATGAGTTCCAGTGTAGCAGAACACTGGAGTCCAGTCTCAGCAGGGAAAATAGTTCTTAGCACCCAGCTACATGAAGCTCTGAGAGATGTGGGAACTGAGTGAGTCCTCAAAATGTAGGTTTTCCCTTATCCTCAAGGAAATCTCAAGGGGAATGGGGAGTGAGCTATGATGTTCCTGCATGTTTGTTAAGAAGGAAAGGAGAGCAAGCAATTAAGTAAACAGGGAAAGATGGAGATGAGAGGGAGCCAGGGTTATGCAACAAGGTATAGAGATAGTAGTTGGCATTGAGCCACAATTTTGAACTCCGCTGTAGTTGCCACTATCTGTCCCAGACTACAAGGACAGACATGCCCCCAAATAGCCTTATCATTGCTAGACTATCCCTTGGAAATAGGTGGTTCTTTCTTTTCTTTCTTCTTTCCCTCCTCTATTCCTCCCTCCCTCTTTTCCTTCCTTCCTTTCTTTATTTCTTCATCCCTCCCTTTCCTTATCCTGCTTACAATGACTTTACATTTTACCTGTTATTTAAATATTTCTATTTAATTAGTATTGAATATTAGCTTAAAAATGATGAATTACAGATGCTTCTGGAATGTGTGCTACATTATTATGAAGGAGGAATTATGGGTGGGAGAGGAGGGTGGGGAACAGAGAAAGACAAAGGGAAAGGGAGAAAGAGTGGGGGAGAGAGGGAGAGGGAGAGAGATAAGGGAGCTAGGAACTAGCTCTGGCATGATATGCAGAGAGAAGAGAAGACAGAAAGCAAACTAAATTGTTGAGAATCATCCGGGGACTGTGAGGTTATATAAGAATCATATTGCTCCTATATTTTATAAAAGCAGGATTTTTTAATGCTTGAATCTATTTTCTATTTTTCTTTAGGCAAAATGTAAAATCAAAATCACTGTGACTATGAATGGAGACTGAGAGGCCATCTTGAAGTCGTATTGCCTTCCCCATTATTCTGCTCCCAGGACGCTCAGAAGTTTCCCTCAGCTCAGTAGAGCTGAGCACAGTGACTAGTGAGCCTCATAGGAGAAGGAGAATGGCAAGACAAAACTGGCAAAAGAAGAGGTAGAGGAGGAGAAGGGAATTTTCCACCTCTCTCTTTAGCAGTAGTTTTGCAGGTAAACTTTTCTAAGTTATAGAAACAATCCCTCACAGACACACTGCTACAGGAGGTCATAAAATGTTTCAACAGTCAGGCTGAATTTCTGACAAATGGAAACAAAGAAAGATTTCCAAACAACAATTCTTAAAAGAAAAAGGATGTGGCAGCATCTCTAATGAACATGTATTCAAGGTGGAACCAAAGTAAAACATACCCAGAATGTGCCTCTCAATCTCTTTTTATTTTCTGGCACACAAATTTCTAAACTTCCAGAGAGCAATGACAAAGAATCCTACACCTACTGATGAATGCAGAAGTCAAAAACCAAAACCAGAGAGTCTTACTTTTTGATTTTGTATGCCCACTACCTGAAACACAGTACGCACTTAGTAACTGTTGAATGAATGAATAAACATGTTTGACTATGAGAATAAAGATGAAGAAGCTGAAAGGAAATGAGTAATAACAATCAATCAAGGCTACTTCAGGGAAATTCAAATTAGATTCAGATTTCCCCTGGCTACAGCAAGCCTTTAAATAGAATCCTAGTTACAGAAGGTACAAGGACAGACATATTGATAGGAGGAATAGAATATATTTAAGACATACCATCAGGTTTGGCCTTAGCAGCAAACCATGCAGTCTCAGAAAAGCCTGGCAGAATCCATTGGCATATCCAAGCCTGATGGTTAGGGCTTCCACAGTAACATATGTGTTTAATGGAGGAATACTGGAATAACATGATGTAATCCAACACATTGCTTTCCCTTGATCTGCAATAGGCTAGTGAGCACTTGAGTATTTTCCTATAACCACTTAAATTAACGGATTCCCAAGCTTGGCTATTTTCCCTGTTGATTTGATGTGAATAATACAAAAATGCCAGCACTGTACAGCTGTGCAAAGTGTCTTGTTTTTTTGCCTGAGTAAACAGGCGAATCTACAGAGCTGAAAATCCTTCACAAACTAGTGATTGTCACAGGGGTTTGTTGCCAGAATTAACTGGAGAGTCCTTTGCAAAGAAAAATTGGGCTCATTTGAATTGGGAAGCTGACTGAGAATAGGTGTTAACTGGAGAAGAAAATAACATGAGAGCTAGGAAATGCAAGTTTAAAAATTTGAGGAAATATCCTGTCCATTCCATCAATCAGTATAAACATTGGATCAGCTATGTCCCTAGACATTGTGTGTGTGTGTATGTGTGTGTCTGTTTAATGTCTGTTGGTACTTTTTCAAAAAATAATGCATTCATTACCCAATGACTCCTCCAACCCCACTTGTCAAACCCTCCCTTGTAATAAAAAAGTACTGTTGAGTTAAATAAATCATTTAGCATATCTGATAATGTATACTTTATCACTCAGCTAGAGTCCCACCACCCCTTCACTGAAAGACAGGCATGTTTCATCATCAGTCTAATGAAAATCATAGTCACTATACTGATCACAGTTCTGTTAGTTTTTAGTGTGATTCTTTTAAAGAGAATGGTAATTGAAATGCAATGGGTATACTGGATGCATACATTTGATTTGAATTTGGAACTTCAAATCCAAATCAAATTAAAAGTTGCTATATGAACCTTGGGAATTCACTCATCCTCTCTGGGCCTCAATTTCCTCATCTGTAAAAAGAGGAGATGGGACTAGATGAATGGTGTCAAACTCAAATAGGAGCACAGAGGGCACATATTGACTTAGAAAACTACAAATAAATACTATCTTTGTTATACTGTATTTGTATTTATTTTGTTAAACCTTTTCCAATTACATTTCAATCTGGTTCAAGCGGGACTCCTAGGGTCATGCAAATTATTCTTCAAATTTTGTTAACATCAGTGTATAAACCCCTCCTTGGGGCTTTCGTATCCAATTGCTGCCACCACTGACTGGCTAAGACTAAGGCGTTAGATATCCTTCGAACTGGCTCATGAACCCCAATCAGTGTGCTTCCTTTTACTCAGCCTGTAGACTTAATTCTTTAGCAAGGACATTTAATCTAATGGCATAGAAAGGGCAATAATTACAAAGCATCTCTTACAGACATCAAGGACATACTCTCCTACCAATACACCTAAAGTCCCAAAGTGGGGAAGAGTAGGCATGAACTTAAAGTACAACATCAGTAAAACACATATGTTGGAGACAAATGGCCAAGCCATCTCACAACCACAGTACTTCACAGCTTTAATGTCCTTTTTCTCTTCACAAGTTTTCATATAAGTCACTTTGCTTTTCAGCAAGGCTGGTTCTTTGCAGGGCATGGTGTCTGTACTTGACCAGAAGCTGTGTTTGCTCCTCCTCCTAGGGTACAGTATCTCAGTAGGACAAGCCAATCTGCTGCCAGGCTGAGTTAACCATGACAGTTGTTAGCTTCGACTAACTCCTTACTAGTCACCATTACTGCTGCCTGGGATAGACAGGCTACTTGGTCATTGTGCTCTTCTCAAGGTGTGGTGTCTCTTTTGGTTAGATCTGATGGTCTCTGGGACTCAATCTTCAGTGAAAAAACAAAAAACAAACAAACAAAATGGTAGACTTTTTTCCACCTTCATCCACTGGCTGGACTGGGGGTACTATACATTGTTCAGCAGAACTACTGCAGAATTCTTTCAGCTAGGGCAAGGATCTTAATTTTTCTATAAATTCTTCCTGTAATAGGAGCCAAGGAAAGTACAAAGATAAGTCACATACAGTTCTCAGACTCCAAAAGATAAGGAATAGGAGTCCTATAATGTGCTAATTATGTGAAATAGGTAAAAAATGCAAAAGAAGAATCTTTAAAAAGAATAAGTATGGGAAAGCATGACAAGCAAAAGTTTTAATGAGGAGTCAAGACTTAAAATGCAGTAAGCCTTGAATGATGAGTAAGAAAACAAAACACTGTTACTTAAAAGAAACATACATTTTTAAAAACCTACATAAAATAAAAATGAGAGATGAGAACAAAATTTGCCATGCATTAGATGAATCCAAGAAAGGAAGCAATTGCAATCAAGCTATCAGACAAAGCAAAAACCAATATTCACAATTTAGAGATTAAACATAATTATTATCAAAGAAACCATAGATAATAAACCAATATTAAACTTATATGATCAAAATATAAAAGTATCTAAGTTCATAAAGGAAAAATTAACTGAATTACAAAGAAGACATGGTAACAGTAATAGTAGGAAATTTTAATCTCTCTCTTTGTTTTGGAGAAATTTAACAAAGACAAAGAAATTGGAAATATAGAAGTGAACAAATCCTATGTTTAAAAACTTATGTTGTCTTCTGAGACTGCTAAAGAATATACTTATTGTTCCACATGGAATTTTTACAAAAATTGACCCTATATTAGGGACAGAGATGTCAGGGTAAAAAAAGTAAACCTATCCTTTGAAGATTATAATGTAATAAAAAAATATCAAATCAGTCCAGGGAGTGCACACATACACACACACACACACACAGAGAGAGAGAGAGAGAGAGAGAGAGAGAGAGAGAGAGAGAGAGAGACTGAAGAATGACACACTAAATAATGAGTGGGTCAAAGAACAAAACATAGAAATAAGTAATAATTACATGAAAAACAATAATAAGGAAACAACATACCAAATTTCTGTATTGCAGCTAAAGCAGTCTTTTGAAGAAAAGCAAAAATAAAAATATACAATAAAAATTTTAAGGGAAAAGAATAATGAACTAAAAATAGAAATTTTAAGAAAATTGGCAAGCTAATGAATAAGCCCAAAATAAGCACAAAAGAGGAGATACTGAAAATTATGCAAGAAACAGATAAACAGGAAGCTAAAAAAAATTTAGAAATGATTGACAAAACTAAAAACTTGCTCTTAGAAAGGACAAGCACAACTGAAAAACTTTCACCAAACCTAATTAAAAAGAAAAAAATCAAGTCAACAAGATAACAAATGAGCAAAATGAAATAACCACCAAATCAGAAGAAATAAAAAAATATTATCAGAACTTACTATGTTAGATTAACAAAACTAAGAACAAAAGAAATAGAGTTAATTGAAAGATATAAAATAACCAGATGAATAGAAAATTAGAGATCTTAAACCAATCTCATAAAAGGAAATGGAACTAACTGTAAAGAATTACAAAAGAAAAAAGCCTCCTGGTCCTAATGGACTCACAGCATAATTCTATCAAACTTTTAAAGAACAATTACTACCAATATTATATAATATTCTCAAAAATTATAATATACATAATTTATATAAAGCTTTATGGTTCACAAAGCACTATATGTATCTCATTTTATCCTTACATAAAGCCAGCAAGGTAGATATTATGATTGTCCCTATTTTACAGAAAAGAAAACTAAGACTGAGAAAAGTTAAGTGCCTTACCCAGAGTTACACAGCTAGAGTTACACACAGGCTAGTCTGAGGTGGGATTTTAACTCCAGTCTTCCTAATTCCAAGTTCACCATGCAATCATCATACCACCTAGCAGCCTCATTTCAAAACTGAGAATGAAAATATTTCTACTAGACTCTGTTAATGAGACAAATATAGTCCTAAACCAGGGAGGAATAAAGCAAAAAGGAGCTATGGAGGAATATAATTTAATGGATATTAATTCTAAAAATTCAATAAAATTTTAACTGACTATAGCAATTCATCAAAGAAATAATTTATTGTGATCCCACTGGATATCATGAATTCAAGCATGGATTAGCATTAGGAAAGCAATCAGCATAATGAATTATATTAAAAACAAAAACATCCCAAGTCATATAATTATTGAAATACATGCAGAAAAAAATTAATTGACAAAGTACAATACTCATTTTTGCTTAAAAATTATACAAATTAAAGGCATAGATAGTTTTTTAATATGATAAAAAGTATCTAAAGCCAAAGCAAGGATTATATACAATGGGAATTTTGTAGCTTTCCCAATAAATACAGTAGTAAACCAAGGATGCCCACTTCACTCACTATTTTTTAATATAATCCTGGAAATGCTAGCAATTGCAGTAAGACAAGAGAAAGAAATTAAAGGTGTGAAAGTAGCCAAAAAGGAGATAAAGCTATTCCTGTATTACTGATGACATGATGGCTTACTTAGAAAATTGCAGGGAATCAGCAAACATTATAATCATGACAGCAAACAACTTTAGCAAAGTTGCAAACTATAAAATGAACCTTCAAAAATCAATAGCATTCATTTCTATATAATAAAAAAATCCAAGAAATAATCATAGAAAGGAAATTATTCAAAATAAGTAAAAAGTGAATAAAATATTTGGGGATCAATCTGCCAAAGCACATGAAATACTTGTATAAATTCAATTGCAATGTATTCCTTAAAGGAATAAATAATCACTTAAATAGATGAAGGAACATTCAGTGTTCATGGAGAGGCTGTGCCAATATAATAAAAATGGCAAGCTGTCAAAAGAATAGTTTGTACAACTTGATAAAATAACAAAATTCATTTGGAGAAACAAAGGTCAAAAAATATTAATGAAAAGTATAGGAAAAGAAGATATCACTTCTAGGTCTCAAACTATACTATAAAGCAGCATTCATCAAAACCACTTAGCACTGGCTAAAAAAAATAGATTAACAGATTAATGGAACAGGATATACCAGAGAGAGACAGAAACAATGCAATTCAATAACTCAATGTTTGATAAACTGGAAAACATAAATTACTTAAAAAGAGAACCCCTTATTTCCTACAAATCAAAAACAACAAAACAAAAACAAACAAAAATCTTCAGGGAATATTAGAAAGCAGTCTGGCAGAAATCAGGCTTAGACCAATATCTTAAGTCACATTCTACAATTAATTCAAAATGGATAACTGATTTTAATATTAACATTTACTTCATGAAAAGACAAGTAAATCATGTATATTTAATAACTATGGGTAAGAGATGTATTTTTAACAGCCACAAAAAAGGATAAAGGCAATTGCAAAAGATATAATAGATCATTTTGATTCCATAAAATTTTAAAGCTTCTATGCAATACCAACGCATCTGATATATCTACATATCTACACATAAATATGCATATATACAAATCTTACTGTGAATGCATATATAATAAAAAAATCTTCCTCCAATGGATAAGGGGTCAAAGGTTATGAACAACAGTTATCAAAAGAATTGCAATTTTTAAAGAAATTGCACATTAACAACTATAGGAAAGAACGATCAAGTTCACAATAAGAGAAATATAGTCCAAAACAACCCTAAAGTTTCACCTCACATATCAAACTGAAAAAGATGACAAAATTTGGGAATAATCAATATGAGAGGATTGTGGGAAGATGGGCACATTAGTGTATTATTTGTGGAATTGTGAATTAGTGTAACCATTTTGGAAAGGGATTCAGAATTATACAAATAAAATGATTAATATGTCCATATTCTTTGACCCAAAGATTCCTGCTCCTAGGAACATACCCAAAGCAAATCAGAAGTAAAAAGAAAGTCCCACTATACACCAAAATATTTATAGCCACACTTTTTGTGGTAGCAAAGAACTGGAAACAAAGTAGATGCCCATTGGGCAAGGGCTAAACAAATTGTGGCATATGAATGTAATAGAATGTCACTATGCTGTAAGAAATGACAAATATGATGGCTAGAGATAAGTTTATAAAGACTTAAATGAACTGGCATAGAATGAAATAAACAGAACCAGAAAAGCAGCATATGATGTAAATGCAAAGAAAAATTAGTTTTTTTAATTGAAAGCAAATATTGAAGAATTACTGAGACTAAGCATGACATCAAAGAAGAGAAATGAGAATGTATTCCCACTCCATTCCTTTACAAAGATGAGAGGTCTACAGGAGAACATTGCATACATTTTCAGAAATTTGAGTCTTATTTATCTGCTTTGAAAATTAGCTTAGCACAAGGTCAGTTCTTAGCTGAAAAATTGGCACATAGTAGTCACTTAATAATTTCTCATTGAGGGGTGGCTAGGTGGTGCAGGGAATAGAGCACTGGCCATGGAGTCAGGAGGACCTGAGTTCAAATCCAGACATTTAAGAGTTACTACCGGTGTGACCTTGGGCAAGTCACTTAACCCAAATTGCCCTTCCCCCCTCCAAAAAGCAAAAAAATAAATAAATAAATTCTGATTGACCCCATAGATTTAAAAGTGGGAAAAAATTAAATGAAAATGAAAGTTAAACTAGAATAGTTTTGTTCAAAAGTTATACAATACTGATACAAAAAAAAAGATCTGATATCCATTTCATTAAAGGAGATCATGGACCTTTTAATAAAGTGCCATTGGCTCAGAGCTTTGCCTCAGTCTATTTTATGGTAGGTTGAATAATTTTAATCCCCACACAAGCAAGCAAGGAAACAAATACAACTTATTCAGTGATTTTGAGTTAGACCTATGTACTACAGAAGGCAAAGATCACAGCTTTTATTCTTTACTTCTGGGAAAAGAAACTATTTGTTTTGTAATGGTTGAGCGAACAGTGTAGATACATTCCTGTTTATTTTAAGTGTGTGTGTGTGTATGTGTGTGTGTGTGCGTGTGTGTGTGTGTGTGTGTGTGTGTGTGTAAGTCAGAATGAATAGTGAGAGGATGGATTTTTTTTTTTAATAAAAATGTATGGGGCCAGAGAAGGGGGCAGTATTTCATACCATATCTTAAAGGACCCAAATATTTTTCCAGATCATAATGGGAGTTTTGCTCCCTTACTCTATTGTCCTCAGTCCTAAATTGTCCATTTCTCCCCTAACAAGGAGGCAAAACCTAGTTACAACTTGAGTGAAGGGGGGGAGAGGATATGGGAGGAAAGTCCCTTCATTGGAATTCATTAAAAAAAATGAGCACTTTGCTATGGCAATCAAATTCATTAGATTTGATTCACCATTTGCATTTCCTTTGATGACTGTTTTGGGGCCAGGGTTTTTACATACATGCTTTCTTGGATTGTTTTTTTGCTAAGGGGTATTTTGAATCCATTTTGCTTCTTAGTTTCAAATTAATTTTTAATTTTTTCTGAAAGTTGCTTAACTTTTCCTTAAAATTTTGCTTTGCTCAAGTAATTGAAATGGATCCAAACTTCAGCTCATCTTTCAATCTGTACTAATTTCTTGCCCTCCTACTTAGAATGCTATGGCCAGGCTTTCTTGAAATTGAAATTTATTGCTATATATTTTGAATCTTCTCATGTTCTGCTGCACATATCACATGCCTTTCTTCTTTTCTTATTTTATATTTAAGTTTGTTTCTTTTTCTTTTCTTATTGTGTATTTAAGTTTCAGTAATAAAAACAAACAAATGCTATGATCACTTTTTCATATTTATGTATATAACCTAGACCTTGTCTGGGCATATCCAGATCACCTAACATAGAGACCTCTGTTTCCTTTACTATGTGAGTATGCAAAATGAATAATGCTATTTAAAATACAGAATTTGGCATCTTTTATAGTCAGACAAGAAGCATCACATCCAAAGGTGACTATGGGTCTTAGCTAGATATTTCAAGAATAGACAAAGGTCAATAGCTAAGCAAAAGGAGAGGGAAGAAGATGGGACAAGCAATAGAAACAAACCTGGACAATGAGAAAAGAAAAATCAATCAGATGATCATAGATCTAGAAACTACAGCCTCTGGAGTTTACATGACTTGCACAAGGTCACAATCAATCAACAACCATTTATTATTGCTTCCTGTGTGCTAGGCTAAACTCTAAAGCAGAGTCTGTGGATATAGATTTCAGGGGTATGTGAACCTGGATGAGAAAGATAGTACATTTTTATTCTCTTGAACCTCTGAAAAATATCATTTCATTTTTTAAAAGTATTCCAAGAAGGCATCCATAGGTTTCAACAGACTGCTAAAGGAGTTTAACACATACACACTCTCTCACACATACACACACACACACACACACACACACACACACACACACACACACTGAATTAAGAATACCTGTTCTAGGGTTTAAAAGATAAAAAGGGAACAGTCCCTGCCTGCAAGAAACATAAATTCTATGAATTCTAATAAAAGTATTAGCACATTAGCTAACTGGCACATTTGAATTCTAAAGGAAATGAAATAAAAAATAGTTTAAATTCTTATAAGGGTTAGGAAGGGATGGATAGCCTGGAGACAACATAAGAAGTTGAAAAGGATAAGAAGAGATCAGGTTCCAAATGCGATAGCCATCCATGTGAAGACCTTAGGAAGCTGGGAGGGAATAGATAATGTAAGAAGTCATAACTATATACAAAGTATTTGCAAAATAAACTTAAGATAATTTGTGGATTTAGCAACTTGAATAAATTGGGGGGGGGGGAGTCCTAGTATAGAAGCTGATCTTTGACCTGCATTTTGAAGGAAACTCAAAGAGGATTCCATAAAGAAGAAGTGTGAAGGGAGAATATTCCAGGAATGGAGATCAGTTTATACAAAGCCAAGCAGATTTTGGAAATGGGACACAGTACAGAAGAAAAGAACAATGGATTTGGAATCAATGCATCCTTGGTCAAATCTCAACTCTGCCATTTACTTAACTTGTGTAGACCTCAGTTCTTTATCTGTAAAATGAGAAGATTGAACTTTATGGTTTGTAAGGTTCCTTCTGGATCAAAATCTATGACTCTGTGTCCTGTGTGAGCAATAGTTAGAAGGCTAGTTTGGCTGGACAAAGAGCATGTGAAGGGGTAAGTTTGATAAAGCTAGAAATAACATTCAACAGACAAGGTCAGATCTCAGGGGTTACCTTTAAACATGAATGGAATGTAGGACCGGAAACACTAAGCTACAGTATTTCTCATCCCTAAGTGTTCATTAATCAAAAAATAAGGACAAAAAAATAGAGTGTTTGCTTCTTTAGTAAAAGCCTAAGTATTAAATAAATTTATTTGCCAGCAGATTACAAGGCATTTACAATTTGTCCAGAAAAGGCAGATTATCATAAAGGAAAACCTTCCTTGTCTTCCACAGAGCTAATACAAAACAGTGGGTAAAATTCAGTGAATTTAAACACTAGCCAAACAGCCCCTGCAATGGAGAAAATGCAAATGGTGAAAAGATATCCTAAGAATACATGATAAGGATATCATGCCTCAGTGTGGCAAAATAGAAATGAGGGCAGGGAAAGGACATTTGGTAAATCTCTCTGAGGATGAAAATGATAATCTGGTAGAATCTCACCTGACTGAGCAACATCAAAAATTTCCCAGAGGTAAAATAATGAGTATGCCCTACATTTTATTGGGCTTTGTAATTTGCATATTGATTTCTTATTCATTGGTGTCTAAAGAGTCTGATTTATAGGACTGAGTCTGAGTCCAGATGGGAAGTGAGAATAATCTACCAAATGCTTTTTCTTTACTCATAAAAAATCACCTAATAGATCATTCAACAAAAATTTATTTTTTAAATTCAATTTATTTATTTACTTTTAGTTTAAACATTCAGTTCCACAGTTCCTTGAGTTTCAAATTTTCTCCCCATCACTTTCCTCCCCCCTTTTCCCCATGGCTCTGTGTAATCAAATATAGCTTCTATCAATACCTTCACATTGAACATTAGTCAAGTTGTAAAGAAGGATTATAACCAGTGGGGTGAACAATAAGAAAGAAGGGACAAAACAAAACAAAACACAAAAGAGAGAGAGCAAGTAGTTTTCTTCAATTTGCATTCAGACAGTGTAGTTCTTTCTCTGGTTGTGGATATCCCTTTCCATCATGAGTCTTTTGGAGTTGTCTTCTAACCTTATATAGCTGAGAGGAGCCCAGTCCATCAAAGTTAGTCGTCACAAGTACAATGTATCTGTAATTGTATACAAAGTTCTCCTGATTCTGCTCTCCTCACTCAGCCTCAGTTATTATAAGTCTCTTCAGGTTATTATGAAGTCAGTCTGCCCCTAATTTCTTATAGCACAATGGTATTCCATTACATTCATATACCACAATTTGTTTAGTCATTCCCCAATTGATGGGCATCCCCTTAATTTCCAATTTTTTGCCACCACAAAAAAAGCTGCCATAAATAATTTTGTACATAGGGATCCTCCTCCCACATAGCCCTAGAAGTGGTAGAGCTGGGTCAAAGGGTATGCACTTTTTATAGTCCTTTGGTCATAGTTCCTGATTGCTCTCCAGAATGGTTGGATCAGTTCACAAATCAAGCAACAATGCATTAGAGTTCCAATTTTCCATATCCTCTCCAGCATTTATCATTTTCCTATTTTGTCATCTTAACCAGTCTGACAAGTGAGATGTGTTACCTCATAGTTGTTTTGATTTGCATCTCTCTAACTAATAGCAATTTAGAGAATTTTTTCATTTGCTTATGGATATCTTTAATTTCTTCCTCTGAAAATTATCTGTTCATATCCTTTGACAATATACCAATTGGGGAATGACTTGTATTCTTATAGATTTGATTCAATTATCTGTATATTTTAGAAATGAGGCCTTTATTAGAAACACTGATCATAAAAATTCTTTCTGAATTTTCTACTTCCTTCCTAATCTTGGTTACATTGACTTTATTTGTACAATAACTTTTCGATTTAATGTAATCAAAATTATCCATTTTGTATTTCATAATGCTCTCTAAATCTTCTTTGGTCATAAAATCTTCCATTTTCCATAAATCTGACAGGTAAACTATTCCTTGCTCTCCCAGATTGCTTACAGTATCAGCCTTTATACCTAGATCATGCACCCATTTAGACTTGATTATGGTATACAGTGTAAGATGTTGATCTATGCCAACTTTCTTCCATACTATTTTCCAGTGTTCCCAGCAGTTTTTGTCAAATAATGAGTTATCCCAGAAGCTGGGGTCTTTGGGTTTATCGAACAGTATATTACTATAGTCATTGACTGCTTCTTCATGCACCTAATCCGTTCCACTGACCCCATTACTCTATTCCTCAGCCAGTGCCAAGTAATTTTAATGACTGCTACTTTATAATAGAGATTAAAATCTGGTATATCTAGGCTACCTTCCCTAGCATTTCTTTTCATTAATTGTCTTGATATTCTGGACTTTTTGTTCTTCCAAATGAATTTTATTACTATTTTTCTAGCTCTACAAAATAATTTTTTGGTAAATAGATTGGAATGGCACTAAATATGCAAATTTATTTAGGTAAAATTGTAATTTTTATTATATTACCTTGACCTAGCCATGAGCAACTGATGTTTTTCAAGTTATTTAGATCTGACTTAATTTGTATGAAAAGTGTTTTGAAATCATGTTTATATGGGTCCTGGGTTTATTTTGGCAGGTAGATTCCCAACTATTTTATAATGTCTACAGTAACTTTAAATGGAATCTCTCTTTCTATTTCTTGTTGTTGGATTTCATTAGAAATATATAGGAATGCTGAGGATTTATGTGGGTTTATTTTATATTCTGCAACTTTGCTAAATTTATTGATTATTTCAAGTAGTTTTTTACTTGATTCTGTAGGATTCTCTAAGTATATCATGATATCATCTGCAAAGAGTGATAGCCTAATATCTTCTTTGCCTATTCCAATTCCTTCCATTTCTTTTTCTTCTCTTATTTCTACTGCTAACATTTCTAGTACTAAATTGAATAAGAGGGGTGATGGTGGACATCCTTGTTTCACTCCCAATCTTATTGGAAATGCTTCTAACTTATCCCCATTACATATAATACTTGCTTATGTTTTAGATAGATGCTAATTATTATTTTAAGGAAGACTTCATTTATTACTATACTTCCTAGTGTTTTTAATAGGAATAGGTCAACAAGCATTTATTAAGTCCACTATGTAGCAGGCATTGCACTAGATACTAGGGATACTTAAAAAGAAAAAGAATGAATCAATCCTTGCTTTCAAGGAGCTTATACTATCAGAGAAAACAGCCTATACATAAACACATTTATACAAAATAAATGCAGTTGGGTTTTTTTTTGTGGCTGGCAGGGTGGTGAGTGGGAAGAGGTAAGTTTTCAAGAAGGTATTATTTGAGCATTGTATTGAAAGAAACTAGAAGTTCTAAGACACTGAGATAAGATGGGAGTACATTCTAGGCACAGAGGACAACCAGTCCAAGAATGAAAAGGTGAGAAGATTGAGCATTATGTCAATGATTTGTGAAAAATTTCAAGAAGGCCAGTTTGGCTGGGCTAGAGAAAACAGGAAGGTGAATCATGTATAATAAGATAGGAAAAGTACATCAGGGTCAGTTTGTAAAGAACAGAGGATCTCATATTTGATCCTAAAGATCTTAAAGAAAATAAAGATCAATTATAATTTATTGAGTGGGAGAGAGAAGTGGTCAGACATAAACCTTGGAAAAATTGCTTCAGCAGTGGGTGGGGAAGACAGATTGAAAGAATGGAGCAATTCTCTGGCTACTGTAATAGGCGAGGTGAGAGTTGATATGCATCTAAATTACAGTGGTGGTTATGTGAATAGATAAAAAGAGAGATTGTAGATATGAACATCCTCATGATGATCTCATTCTCCAGCACTTCATAAATTGAAGGGGAAGGGCTAATGGTTTTGACTATAATTTTTCAACCCCATTTTCCTTATGGAAAAACAAACCAAAAAGACTTAAGGGCATTCAAGCTTCACATAGTAAGGTATTCTACCTGATTTGCTATCTGTAATGGCAGGCAAAGAAGTACTTAGCACCTTGTTTCAGCTATTTAACTATTTAGCACCTTGTTTCAGTTCAATTTTCTTCTGAGCCTTGACCTCGATTATATCAAATCTTTCTTAAGAAACAGAACTTGTAGGAAGGACTTGCCAAAGACAGGAACAGGAAGGCCGTAAAAGGTGAGCAGAACAGGGAGGAGCTAATGACCATATATAAGGAGAAGCCCAAGCTGGAAGAGAGCAGAATTCAGAAGGGGAATGGTTGTGGAGGCTGCACTCTGTTTGTCTGCTCTGTCTGTGTTGATCTTTGTGATACTTTGTACAGAAGCCCTGGGACCTTACTGGAAGCCCTGAGAGGGGTTTTTCTTGTTGTCAGTCAATTGATGATGGTGCTGGCAATGTGCATGAATGTTATTGTGGCTCTGTTAAGCTTTTTCTTCCCAGAAACAGAAACTGCAAAGGACTTGAGGTGGACTGGATACTGTGAGCTTCAATATGGAACTGGATGAGGAACTAGAAGAGAAGCTGGACAAGGATCTGAGAGCTGCCTACCTGTGAATCCAAGTGACAGTTGGGTAGATTCAGGCAGGAGCTTGACCCATGGAAGAGGAAGCATAGAATTTGGGAGCCAGCCTTGAATCAAGATGAGAAGACCTTTCCTTGGGTACTTAGTGCTGACTAAGAAGATCATGATTTTCTGTGGCCTAGGGGGTGGGAGAATTTTGTACTCTGTACCTTGTGCCTTTTAAGGATGATTGAGTCAAGGATGATTGGAAATTAATCTCCAATCAAGAAGAAAGAAGACTTTTTGACTGAGAGATTAAGACAATGTGACCTAGGGGTAGAAAACTTTGACCTTTGTACTTTGTGTCCCTTAAAGTGGCTTGTTCCTTGAGGATAATTGAGTTAAGGGCTTACTGAATGATATCTTTTGTTTAAAACTATGTGGCCACTTTGGTGAAAACTATGTGGTCACTTTAGCTGTATTTTGGTTTCTGTGAATGTTTTGCTTTGCTTTACTGCTGAATGAACAGAGAGTTCACTGTATTATACAATCAGAACCTTAAAGCTGTTCACACCAGCAGTTCTCTGCAAAGCTGCTCATGTGTGGCTTTACATAGAATCTCAGAGGATAAAAATGATCTCATAGGCCATTTAATTCAAACCCTATCTGAAGAATGAATTTCTTCTTCAACATTCAATGTTCAATATAGTAGTTTATCTAGCTCAGTAGTTCTCAATTTGTAACAATGGAAATACATCCTGCATATCAGATATTAACATTACGATTCATAACAGTAGCAAAATTACAGTTACGAAGTAGCAATGAAAATAATTTTATTGTTGGGGGTCACCACAACATGAGGAACTGTATTAAAGAGACACAGCATTAGGAAGATTGAGAACCACTGATCTAGCTTCTATCTCAAGACCTCTAGTAATGGAAAACTAGCTACATCCCGAAATAGCCAATTCTACTTTTAGATAGTTTCCAGAGTTAGAGAATTTTTTTTCTTGTTTTGTGCATAAATCTGTCTCCTTTTAATTCATTCCACCCCACACCCACACAGTGATCCTAGTTAATGCCTTTATTGAGTAAAAGAGCTAAGCCATTTTCACATTTAAATAGACAGCACCTAGCACAGTACCTTAGAGCATGGTGCCTCCTCATGAGTAAAGAGCACTGGATTTGAAGTCAAAAGACTCAAATTCATACCTTGGTTCTAGCACCTACTTCCTGTGTGAATGTATACAGGCAATCTCATTTCTCTGCACTTTATCCTCTCCATCAATTAAATGAAAGGGCAAGTGTTTGTTGAACTGAATTGAATTAGAACAAGTCTGATCCATTTTTCACATAACCTTTCAAGAACTCGAAGATAAACATCATGACTGGAATTTAGGTTTCTCTTCACCTAGTGTAAACACCTTATCTCTGTAAAACTTAGGATCTTCCTTTATCAAATGAGGACATCTGCCCTACTAGTCACAGGATAATTATCTGAATGCTTTTGAAAGAATCAAAATGAGCAACTTTTATATTTTATAGCCCCCCTTTTAGAAAAGCAAGTAAGATTCAATAGGACTGGGACTATTGGGAATAGAACCAATAACTTTTAAACACCAGATGCTAAAACAATAAACCTCATTAAAAATCTAAATTTTGTTCCATTCTACATTTTCCATTAAATAAAAATAGCAGAAGGGAAAATAAGAAATATAAATGTGTCACTGTTACTCTTTCCCACCCACTCATGGAGCAATGTTTTCTAACCACATGGAGATGACTTGTCTTCTCAGAAGTTTTGGGAACTTTGAGTTTAAATCTGTTCCAAGAGTTCACAAATACTTTATTAAACACAGGCATTCTGTTATACTTTTCCTTTAAGAAAAAAAGATGGGGTAATGATGGTGACAAGATACTTTCAAGTCAAGACCAACCTCTTTAGAATAGGAATTTGTGACTGGGTGTCCATGAACCTAGGTTTGTTTTTTGTTGTTTTTTTTTAATATTCTGATAATATTTTAGTGTGATTGTTTTCTTTTATACTCCTCTGCATTTTAAAACATTATTCTGTTCAGTTTCAAATTTTGTTATTGCTGTGGTCCTTTCCATTTTCATATCTGCAGTCATTATATATGTTTCCCTGGTTCTGTTTACTTCATTTTGCCACTATCATGTGTCTTCCCATGTTTTTTCTGAATTCTTCACATTTATCATTTCTTACAGTACAGTACTGTTCCATTACATCCATGGGCCAATACTCGTTCAGTCATACTCCAATTGATAGGTATCTAGCTTAGCTCTAATTTTTTAATATTACCAAGAGCATTAGCATAAATATGTTGTTGTACATGGGACCTTTTCTCCTACCCCTTGTCATACATGTATAGTACAGGAATATGTCTAGTCATTATGTTATCATAATTTCAAGTTGCTTTCTAGAACAGTTGGACCAATTTGCAACTTCATAATTCCACCACTGTGTGTAATATTGTTCTGTTTTCAATTTATTGCTTCAGCATTTGATATTCCCATTGTTGTCATCTTTGACAATTTGCTGGGTGCAAAGTGAAACTGTAGATCTATTGTGATTTGCGTTTCTCTAGTAACTAAGCTCAATCTTTTACAATTGCTCAAACTTTTCAGTTCTTCTTTTGAGAACTATTTGTTCACATCTTCCTTGTCCCTTGGTAAATAGCTCTTAAGAGTTTTACATTTGTGTCTGTTCCATGCGCATCTTAAAGAGTATGCTCTTATCAAAAGTATCTGTTGCATTTTTTCTCCAATTGGCATCTTCCTTTATTATTCTAATTTAGGCTTTATTCATTTGAAAAATATTTGCATTTATAAATCAATTATCAAATTTATCACTTTTTTGTACGGTCAATTTTCTTTTCTTTGTAAACAATCCTTCACTAACATCCTACTTGATGCCTCATTGTGCTATAAACAGGGCTCTGGGTGCTCAAAGAAAATTCCAGTGAGATATTAACACTTGAAGGTTCTACCAAGTGGGAAAAGCTTCAAATATAGATCCAACTGGGGTCACAAAGAGTCAGACACACTTGAAACAACATGACAATATGCCTAATGATGGATTTTATGTCTGTACATGAGTCCACAAAGAAAGATCTGGGTGTAGTCACACATATATGTAAGACAAATCCCATGTTTCCTACTGTATCGCTAAATGGATATGGGAAATTTGTTGAAGCTCAAGTAATTTGCATGATGTTAGTACTAAAAACATGGTAGGATTTAGAAAGAATTTCCAGAAGACAAGGTAAGTGGAAAGAGTAAATGTATTAGGTGAAGAAAAAAACTTGACTTGAAGGTTTCTTTTCTATATCAATTAGTTATGGTTGTGGGCTTTCCTTTCCAGAAGCCTGACTTCTTTTAAAGCACAGTTCAGGTGCCATCTACAATGCAAGGCTTCTTGAACTTCCCAAGTATTAGTATTCTTTCCTCCTCAAAATCACTTTGTAAAAACTTTATTTTGATGTTATATCCTCTCGATAAAATGTAATTTCCCTGAGGACAGGGACTCATATTTTGTCTGTATTTTCCCAGAATCTGCCAAGGCAACTAGGTGATGCTGTGGATAGTATCAGGCCTGGAGTCAGGACAACATCTTCCAGGGTGCAAATCTGGCCTCAGCTACTGACTAGCTGTGTGAGCCTGGGCAAGTCACTTAATCATGCTTACCTCAGTTTTCTCATTTATAAAATGAACCGGAAAAAAGAAATGGCAACCACTCTTGCATCTTTACCAAGAAAACCCCAAATGGGGTCACAAACAGTCAGAAACAACGTTTTCAGTTATGCCTTACATTGTAAGTGCTTCATAAATACTGTTTTTATTGAATTTAATTGACTAGAGAAAGGAGCTTAAATTGTGCTGTTTTTGCCCGAGACACATTTTGGGGGGCAAATAGTCTCATAAATAATCATTAACACTAACTATCTTTGATGACAATGAAGATCCTGCAGCAAAAGGCAGCTACAACTCAAAAGCAACAGCTTAGCAGGGAAGGCAAACAGCAAAGACAACAGTAGTTCTTCAGAAAAAAAAGGAGCTTTGAAGAGAGAAACCAATGGAATCAAACAGAACAGCAGAGAGGCACAGCTAGTGGATAGAAAATAAGACTGTGAGATTTGTTCCAGCCTGGATGAAACCCTAGGATTGACTGCTAGTTATCTGGTAAACATTCCTTCTCTCTGCCGTGAGAATCTGTGGTATCCTGTATCCCTTCTTAGAGTACTAGATTTGTAATCAGGAATGTCCAACTGCAAAGCCTGCCTCAAATGACTATTAACTGTGGAATGCTGAGAAAAGCTTTTAAACTCTTTGTGTCTCAATTTCCTCATTTGTAAAATGAGGGAGTTGGGCTTGATGGCTACTAAGGTCCCTTATATCTCTAAATCTATGATCCAATGATGCTGCATATGTAGTGGAAATTTTTTGTTCTTATTTTCCTACCTATTTAGTCCGAGTTAAAAGTTATTTTGTTTTGTTTTGTTTTTTTGCTTTATGGCTCAGTTGTAGAAAGTACACTGAATAGGAGCTCAGGCTATATTGACCTAACCAAGATTATCCCAAATACCTCTTACTGGATCTTGAAATAGCAAGGGATCCCAGACTTGTATGAGACCTGAGACATGAAGATCAGCCTACCCAAGTTTAGAAAGACATCATTTATGTTATCCTTCCTCACTGATGTCATCTGCAAGTTTGGTATCATGCCTCTAGGTCCTTATCCAAGTCATTAATAAAAATAATAAGAGCATAAGGCCAAGCAATCGCAGATCATCTAACAGGTAATGAAACTTAAAGATTCCTTTGTATTGGAAAGCTAAGAGGTACTTAGCACTTAGTTCAAATTAAGCCTCTGTTAAAGAAACAGAAGTTAGGAGCTCCTGTTGCTGATATAACTGAAAGGGGTTGAAAAGGAAGGATAAATAACATATATAAGGGAAAGTCCCAAAGAGGGAGAGTCAGAACTCCTTGGGATAAGCTACGTGGAAGCAGAAGCAGCTGCTGCTGAGGAGGCTGAAGAGGAAGGTAGAAGGCTTTCTGAGGCTGGAGAGTATGATTTTGATTTTGGGAACCTGGGTAAAGTGATTTTGATTCTGGGAACCAGTTGGAGCTTCTGCTGGGTAGCTTCCAACTTCTCCTGGGAGCTGCCAAAGACTGAGGAAGCATGACTGTGATATTGGTACTTTGTATGAACCTCTTTGTGGCTTTGTTAAGGTTTAACTTCCTGGGAACAGAGACAGTGAAGGATTTAAGGTGGACTGGATTCTGTGAGGTTCAATGTAGAACAGGAACATCATGGGGAGCTGGACAAGAACCTGGGAGCTTTCTGCCTTTCAAGCCAGGTGACAGTTTGGTGAACCCAGGTAGGATCTGGAACCATGGAAGGGAATCCAGGGAATCTGAGAGACCATGCCAAGCGAAGTTGAAAGAAGACTTTACTTGGATACCGTGCACTGACTGAGAAATTGTAATTTACTAGTGACCTAGGGGTGGAGGGCTTGTGTATTTTCTGATGCTTGAATAGTGAATGATGACTGAATAGCAATTGATTTGTGACTTGGTGTGCCCCATGAGTGGAGAACTTTGACCACTGTACTTTGTGTCCAGCCTCTTTAAGGATGTTTGATTGATTGAGTAAGGACGATTGAATGATTGAGATACTAAATGATTGAGTGACTAAATGAATGTACTTTGTTCAAAACTTTGTGACCACTGTGGTGAAAGCTATGTGGCCATCTTAGTGATAAATGAAATAAAAGTAAAAACTTCTCAGGTAACATTCCAGAAATCTGAACAGAATTGTAATAAAGTACCAAAGACTTAATAACCTCGGCTGAGAGCCTGGGACCCTTGCCTTACTTCCCTGGACATAAGTTGAAGTTTTTGCTAAGCTTAGCTAAGCATAGGAGGGGAAAGCACAGACCCTGCAAATTTAACCACAGGCCACCATGTCTTAGATTTATTTCCACTGACCACCATCTGACCTGTACAAATATAAAATTGGAAATTCTGTTGCAGGTCATCATGTCCTAAAATCCCCATGATTCATAAAATATTGTCTGTTTTCATGTCTATATTGATATTGTTAGAACATTTATCTTCTGGTTTCATATTTAAGTTGATACTGATGACATATTTTGTCTGTTTTCATGTCTGCTAGACATATACCTTCTGCTTTTTGATATTACTGACATTTCATCTGTAGATACCAGCAGATTTTTGCAGTTAAGATTGTGCACCTCAGTTCCTAATTAACAGGAACAGGACAGGCCAAAGGGTTGGGGAGAAGGGTTGGGTTTTTGGGTATATAACCACACTTTGCATTTTGCATTTTGCCTCTCTTACTAGACTGCCTCTAGTAGTGAGACTGCCCTTCTTACAAGAAATAATTAAATTAATCCTTCCTATCTCTACTTGGAGAGGTCTCTGCTTATTTTTAATTGGGCAAGGGCTGTCTTGTCCCACACAGTGATAAGTTGTTGTGAATGCTGTATTTTGACTTTCTGTGATAAGTTGTAACACTGTGAATGCTGTACCTTGATTGTCTATGAATTTTTGCTCTGATTTGTTATTAAATAGAGTGTTTACTATACTGTGTAATCAGAACTTAGAAAAGCTGTTCACAATAGCTTCCTTTTAAAAAGCTGCTAATACTTGGCTTTACAAAGTGATAATTTCCCTGCAATGTTCTCACTGGTTGCTTACACCACAACATCAACTCTTTCCAAGTATTATAGTGACTGACCTTATAGTCAGGAAGAATTGGATTCAAGATGCACCTAAGATACATATTGACTCTGTGACCCAAAGCAAATCATTTAGCCTCTTCTCACTACCCCCCCTCCAGATTATTCTTTAAGACTTTAGGAGACACAGGGGCAGAGCCAAGATGGCAGCGTAGAAGCAGCAAGGCTTCGCAGCTCCCACACAACCACCCTAAAAACCCATAAAATATAACCCCAGACAAAGTCTAGGAGATGTGCTCTGGCCAAGAATTCTTCCTTATTCCTGTCTGCCTCCTCATTTCTGGAAGTTAAGCCCCTTTTTTTCAGCTCAAGATTGTAATACTTTTGAGTTGTTGGGTTTGGGGGGATTTTGTTTGAGTTTGGGTTCTTTTGTTGTTGGCATATCAAACTGTTCATGCATATTAAGACTACAATCCATTGAAATCATCGGAAAATTTCAGACAAATTTCTTGAAACCTTCTTCTCCCCCATTCTGTAGGTATGAAGTTGATTTTAAACCCATAATTGTTTTTTATTTTCCTTACTGAATTTCATCTTACTCAATTCAGTCCAAAATTCTGGTCTAATAAGTTCTTTTGGGATCCTGACTGCCATTCAGTGTATTAGTTATCCTTCCTCACTGATGTCATCTGAAAATTTATTAGCATACCCTCTGCATCCTTATCCAAGTTATTGATGAAAATGAGAAGGGCATAGGGCTAAACAATCAGAGATCTTCTAGCTGAGAATAACTTTCCTGCAATGTTCTCACCATTTACAAGCCAAAATCCAAGTCAGGATTCTTAGTAAGAATTCCATAGGACCAAAATAGAGTCCAAAGTATGCTGTCTAGAGGACAATGATGGAGAAGAGAAGTAGAGGTAGAGATGCCACCACACTCCATTAGAGACTTACTGTCATATATTGACATCAAGCCATTAACAATGGCTTTGGGTCTGGTCATTCAGCAATTTTTGAATCCACTAATTCACATCTCTCCTGTTTCACAGATATAATGAGATATTTTTATCAAAATCTTAACTAAAATCTGAGTAATCTACAATATTACTCTGCTTTGCTAGTTTAGTGTTCCTATCAAAAAAAGGAAATAAAGTTAGTGTGGAGTAAATAGAGTCAAGACGACTCTATAATTACTGCTTCCTTTTCTAGATATTCATTAACCATCTCTTGAGAACCCATTTTACAATTTTCCCAAGAATTAAAGTTATGATCACTGGTCTATGGTCTACAGTTTCTTTTCTCTTTCAAGAAAAATTGGGCTGACATTTGCCCTTTTCCAGTCTTATGGTGTCTCTCTGGTTCTTCACAGTTTTTCAGATATCACATGTAATAGCTCAGTAATCACATCATTTAGTTCTTTCAGGACCCAAAACTGCAGTTTGTCTGGCACAAGTGTCTTGAATTTATAGGGGCAAATAGGAGCTCTATTACTATCTACTCATTTATCTTGGGTATCAAATCTCTAGTAGCTGTTTTTTTCTGTTATTTCTATCACAAAGGTGAATGATTCTCCTTAGCAGAGAAAACAAAAGCAAAATGAAAATTTAGCAGCTCTGTCTTCTATCATCAGTAATTAGCATTCTGTCCTCAAGCAGTACTCTTGCCTCTTCTTTGATAGTCATCTTTCCCCAGTAAAGCTAAAACTGAACAAAAACACAACACCCCCCACAACCTTATTGTTGTTTTTAGCTTCCCACACCAGCTTTCAATGATTCTGAGCTTTAACATTCTTGAAACTATTTTTATAGGACTGTACCCATGCTCTCATATTCATCTTCTGTTACACATGTGGCTTTGTTTTTCTTTTTTGTATCAATCTTCTTTAAAATCAGAGTTAGTTGGTACAGTAAATAGAGCACTGGCCCTGGAGTCTAGAGGACTTGAGTTCAAATCTGGCCTCAGACACTTAACACTTACTAGCTGTCTGACCTTGGGCAAGTCAATTAACCCTAATTGCCCTGCCTTCCCCTCTCCAAAAAGACAAAAAAATATCAAAGTTGGTTGGTAAGTTCCCTGGGTTCTTGGTCTCTTCTGACAAATCCCATTTTTCTTCTTCATTGGAATTGTTTCCCTTTATATTTTCAGAATTTTATTCTTAAGAGTTTCCTATCCCTACAAGGCTAACTTCTCCTTTAGTATTTTAGTCTACAACATTCTATCTATTCCTCCTCTGAACTGTTTGAAAACTTTTCCCAAAACATTCTAGGGTACAAGTAAGACTTTGCCCATCTTTCCTCTCCTTGATCACAACCTCTAGCATGGAGTGATAACTTCCCTTCAATGCTCTCATGATTTACAACCCAAAATAAAAATCTGGATTCTTAGTAAGAATTCCAGAGGACCAGAAGTGACTCCAGAGGATGCTGTCCAGAGGACAATGATAGAGAAGTAAAGTAGAGGTAGGGACCCTACCTATACCCAAAGCTCTAAGTAGTAAATTTTGCTTCAAGTACAATCATCAAGGACAATCAAACAAGTGCCTCCATCAAATCAACTTTTCAAAATGAATTCATTGAGTGAGGGAGGAGGGTCCACTGGAAAGGAGACATGGACCCCAGGACAGTAGGGCAGGTCTTGGTCTGGTCAGGGAGCAGCTCTAATCAGGGAAGGAAGCACACATTCTGGAAGTTTTCTATTTTAACCAATTAATCTTGATAACTAGCAACAAAATTCAGCTGTTTCCATTCTGCTGAAGGACTGCAAATACCATTAATACACTCTAAATGTCAGCACCCTGGTAAAAATCCCTGTTTCCTTACTGTAGCTATACCTCTGCTTAACCATCCGTTTGCCTCTCTTTCTCTCCCAGTCTACTTCTGTTAATGAGATAGGGACTAGAGACATCCCTGGGGACATGAATGTCATTAAGTGCCCAATTAGTTTTCTTAGCAGCAATGCTGCCACCCTGATCTGATCTTCGATATGATTTCTTAACCCTAATCTGAGGGCATTTTATGTCCCAAAATTCGACTGCCTCTAGAAACTTTTTCCTCGTGCACTTATCTTTTTGTCTTGCCAGAACAGGTTTTCTATCTTTCTTCTGCCTCTTAGAAAAAGTCCAGGAAAACTTTTCTACATTTGCTTTTTGCTGTCCCTCTTATCTGCCTCAAATTTTATTATGATCTAGGGGACAGTTTTAAAGCTTCAATAATTGTTTAGGAATTTCAAATGGCACTTAACGAGATTGTATCAAAAGTCCTTTTCTTACTTTAGAAAGGAAGAAAAATTGTGTATTAAAACTATAAAAACAAGGATACATCTAATTTGAGTTTACAAAGAATAATTAGGTATTGATCCAGGTACTTATTACATTAGTAAGACATTTACTATAAAGAATATAATCTCATTCTGTTTACATGGTATATTCTTTGCAATAAACATGTGTGGTAAATTTCAATTCTTCAGTAGCATTTTAATATAGGACCTAAGCCTGGAAAGCACTGCATAAACAGTAACGGTCCTTTTATATGAGCCTTGTCTTTGGGAAAAATCTTCATCTTTTTTTGGCTTATAATAATTTCTGGACCAATAATAATTTCAAAATGAACATTTAAATCTTATTGATAGTTAATTATTCACTCCTAATTTGCTCTTCATTGTCACAAAGTTAATGGGATTTATGTTTGGTAAATATCATGTGCTCTCTCTCCACATTGAAAGTGATTATTTTTCTTTATTGCTCATTTAATATTTATGGGATTAAAAGGACAAAGCTAGAACTTTTCACAAATGTGGTATAATGGAAAGAGCACTGAATTAAGAATTAGGAGACCTGGGTTCATTCCTGGCTCTGAAAATTATTAGCTATGTGGCAATGGTCAGGTCACTTCACCTCTCTAAGGCTCATCTGTGAATTGGAGATAAGCATACTCACCTTTCCTCTCCAATGGGCTTGTTGTTAGGCAAGCACCTTGGAGTGCTATGTAAATATTAATTATTATCAAGGGAATAAAGCAATTTTCCTAGCCATGTTATTGTTTTAAAGAATTAAAATGATAGGGGAAAAAACGTTGCCTTTACTAACTCATTGATTTTTTATGGTTCATAGACTTTCAACCAATAAATAACTGTAATTAAAGCCTTCTGATAAGCTGGACAAGACCTATATTCTTATCAAATTTTAAATTACTTCTATTAGGTGAGAATGAGTAAAATTACTCCAAATGTAACTACTATTTTAGGAAGAGACACCTAATTAGACCCCCTAATCTTCCACCCCTGAGACACCTTGTATGAAAAGACACAGGAGGAAACAATCTACGAATGCCTTATCAAAGTTTGGTAGAGGCCTGTTCAAAATTGGTTTCAAAGTAGACATAGTAGTTTCCTATCAAAAGCTTTCCAAGTATACTCCTTTTACAGGTCTTTTAACTTGTGGTGAGAGAGATGTACAATCTTTCACTGGATATAGTAGACCCATAATATAACTTAATCCATAATCAGAAGAAGCACTTTAATTTGAATTTGTTGTATTTAATGAGAAGCATGGGCTTGGTGACAGACCAATAAAAACAACTCAAACTTATATCATACACACACACACACACACACACACTCCTAACAAATGGCTGTTGACTAACCACAATCATCAGGCTTAAGCAAAATACCTAACTCCCTACCTCCTGTATTTTTCATTCCTACCACAACCTACTAAATCTC
Organism: Pseudocheirus occidentalis; assembly: GCA_028646575.1. NCBI lineage: Eukaryota > Metazoa > Chordata > Mammalia > Diprotodontia > Pseudocheiridae > Pseudocheirus > Pseudocheirus occidentalis. Next base: position 158,924,479 of record CM053599.1, on the reverse strand, counting down.
TTGCCTCCTGCTAAAGTTGATTTGTGTTTCTTCTGCCACGTTATATCTAGGGAAAATTTCTCAGTGGTCTGTACCATATTTTTGGGATAGCGATTTTTGAGACGACATTTGGTATAGACTAACTTGTTTAATCAATCAATCAATAAACATTTATTCAGTCCCTAGTATGTTTCAAGTACTCTGCTAAGCTCTGGGACTACAAAAAGAGACAAAAGACACTTCCTGCCCTGAAAGAGTTTATAATCTAATTGAAGAGACAATGTACAAATATATGTAAAGAAATTTATATGCAAGATAAATAGAAAATAATTAATAGAAAGAAGGCACTACAATTAAGAAGGATTGAAGAAAGTTTTCTGTAGAAGATAGGATTTTAATTGGCACTAAATGTGTACTTGGGAAGCAGCGTGCTAGAAAAGTGTTGTTCAGAATACAGTTTATTCAGCTCTAAGGCTTTTTCTTCCAACTTTTTTTTTGGAGGCAATTACCATTAAGTGACATTCCAGGGTCCATAGATAGTAAGTGTCTAAGGCTAGATTTGAACTCAGGTCCTCCTGACTCCAGGGCTAGTGATCTATTCACTATGCCTCCTGGCTGCCCCCATACAACTTTCTTTGTGATTGCTTAACTTAAGAACATTCCTCATTGTTTTTAATTATGAATATGTTCAACAATGGCTAGGGCTTCCTACTAGCTCCGTTTTTAAGGCTCTCTGTTCTCAGCAAAAGTGCTGAATTGAATTTAAAAGTCTACTGCAGCATCATCCCTGGCTGTGCACACTTGTTAGTTTGATGTGAAAGTGATTAAAATGTTATATACTACTCATTGAAGACATTAATTTTTAAATAAATAAAAAGAACCTTTTTCAGCAATAATTTTACAAAAGAAAGTTATGAATGGATTTATTTTTTTCCAGAACAAATGCAGCATTTACCAGGGGCAGAATATAAGAAAAATAACACTTGGAAGTCAACATAAAGATTCCAATTCAGAGGCAGAAAATGAGACTAGCTGACTGTCTCCAGCCAGCTGCTGAAATTTCTCAGGTCCATCTACTTAAATTTATTTCCATTAAACACGGTTTTTTCCCCTTATCCACTAAACTAGCAGATTCCATTAATGCAGAACTATAGAGACCACAACCTTTGGTTTGTTTTAGTACTTAGCCATAATGCACTTTTTTTCCCAAAGGAAACTATTTAATCTCATGCTTTCTAATGGATAACGATCCTTTGAAGACAATAATTCTAAGACAATGGATGTACTTTCGCAGTAACTAAGACACAAATTGTGTCAATAACATGATAAAATCTATGTAGTCTAAAGACAATGCTCTTTTCTTTCTGCTGGGAGAGAAAATTAGCTATTTGGGGTGATTATATGTCACCAGAAGAGCTCTTGTAAGACTATTGGAGACTTCAGTCTTGTGCTTAAGTCTAATGATTATTATTTCAATATCTATACCCTACATCCCTGATATTTCCTTTTTTGGAACTGGAAAGGTCATTTGCAGATGTTTACATATTAATTTACAATTAAGACAGAAATAACTAAACATATGCTGGGAAAAGGTAGCAGGTTTTAATAAATTGCATACTGATTTAAGTATTATTTCATTTCCGTCTTTTTCATCTCCACACATGTATTATTCATTAAATTTGAACCCTATAGCCAATGTTCTGAATAGGCTCCCCTTCCTTAAAGACAGAGCTTATTAAATTTATGTCTTTGTATCCTCAACACCTAGCGATGTATAAAGCACAAAGTAAACATTTAATAAATGCTTGTTGACTGATTGATCTTCACAGTTTCATCAAAATTTGTCCAATATACCATCTATACAATATAAAAGTAAAGGATCAAAAAATAAAATTATGGAGTAAAATTTACTTTCATCTAAATTTGTTTCCTATGCTACCCTGGGTCCATTTATTTTTATGGTATCCTTGAGTTTCTTGAAATTGGGCTTGGACATTTTAGGAGTAGGCTTTTCTTGCCATGTGATTACAGAGCACAGAGGCAGAAGGCAGTTGTGAGGCATTAACTGTCCCCTCCCCTACCTAACTCTGAGAAGCAGCTCAAAACAATCCTACAAAATTCACAGCTGGAAAGGAAGAGATAAGTGAAGGGAGAAGCCATTCCCTTTTGTACATCAACATAGGCTTGTCTGGTTCCAAAAGAGGATTCATTTTGCAGTATAGGTCTCTTAGCAATGAATCATATGTGTGAAAGCAGCAATCCCTCCACCCCCAAAGCTTTCACATAGTTGATTAGAACCAGGAGTGGGGATTCTGACCCTGCTCCATCAGCAAAAATGGCCCCAATTATAATCGAATTTGACTATTCCTTCAATGGCTATGTAATTTATTGAAACAATCAAGTAGCAAATATGCCTAAACAAATTCTAAAAAAAGTAAATTATAAGATCCATTACAACTCAGATTGACTCCCTCTTTTCAGCACCTCATCTTCTGAAAACAGAAGGATTAAGCAAGTCTTTGGAATTCAATTGAATCGCAATTCAATCCAATAAAGATTTATTAAGAGCCTACAAAATCCCAGGCACCATACTATGCACTGGGAATACAATTAATTAAATTTAAAAAAATAGCCCCTACCCTCATAAAACTTATAGCCTAAAAGGGAAGCCTATACACAAAGGGAGACAGGAAGGAGGGAGGGAACGGAACCGGACAACAGGGTCTACCCAGCACAGGTCATCTTATTCCACGAAGCTGAAATCAGGAAGGTTAGTGCATGCAGAGCAGAATGTTCTGAGAGTTCAGTTCCTGCCTTCTATAAACAGAGACACTGGGAAGAGTTTAGTACTCCATCTTCCAGCCCTCCAAAGGAGGGGGAGAGTTGGCTAAGGGAGGTGGAATCAATCAAAGATTGAGTTAGCTTTATTCAAGATTTCCACAACAAATCCTCTGAGGGAACAGGGAAAGAGACAGAACAGGAGTCAGCTCTCCTTAATCTCAATATCGATGTCTCACAATAGGCACCTTGTCATGCCTGGTCAGTCCCAACTCTAGTTATGCTTTGACTTTTCCTTACATTCTAAATTAATAAGCCTCTTCATAGGGTCCTACAGGCTGTCAGGGTAATAATATAATTTCATGCTTCTCTCTTCCCCAGTTTGGGTGGCAAGGCAATACCATAGGATTTCCCCCTTCCAGACATCCTAGAGAAGAAAAGCTAGCAATGGAGTCTCTTGCTAGGAAAAAAAACAGATAAAGCAATGAAACCCTCAAGTAGAAATGGCTAAGCAACAGAACAAAAGTCTGCACAATCATCATTCTTCTCAAAGGAATATGAGGATGTACATAACCAACTCAGGATCTGGTTTTATGGGTGGAGTCATTTGTGAGTTGGATAGGTAATTTGGGGTTTGACTGTGGAAGACCTTGAAAATTCTGTATCTCTTACTAAATTTCTTTCTGTTAGGCCTGAAGCTTCTGGTTTCTACTGGCTTTTCCTTACGTGTCATTGCCTAAAGAATGGTACCTGATGACCTTACTGATCTTACGACATATTCCCAAGCAACTTGAAACTGACATCTCTATTTTGCTTTGTGAATTCTATGAATCTATGATTTCATTAATGTTGGTACTCCCTCCACTAATGCAAACCACAGCCTGCTCATTTTGTCCCATCTTGTGTGTTTCTCATCTGTATCCATAAATCCTTAGCATAGAGAAACAACTGCATCAGAGGGGCCTCAATTATGGTCATTTTGTGGGATGATCCATATCAAACAACTGTGATATCTCCTGTGACTCTGGTGAAGTTAACAAGTGAGAGTCAAGGTGGGGAAAGCTTGTTCTCAGGTCAGTGGTAAGAAAGCCAGGAGATATGGACTCCTTCAGATCTTCTGCTAGCATATTTGGCTTCCAGTCACTTTAGAGATGAAGTGGTTGTTCTAAAATTTCAAACCTTTAGACCTTTTTATTCTACCCCTTAGTGAAAGGCTTAATTAGGAGCACAAAATGTTTTTGCATCATAAACACATTTTAAAAGTTCAGAGGAGTCCCTGCCCCTAGTAAACACTAACCAAAACGTGTTCAAATCAGCAGTTTGATGGTGCCCACAGAGACATCTGGGGAAGGGGGGCAAATATCACAGCTGGAAAAACCAGCAGGAAATTACACTATTGGAAGCTTGTGAATAAATAAACAACAACAAAGAAAATGTGAAACCAGACGGTTTGCTGAACTGGTGAGATGATACAAATTGAAGGACATGACCTACTACAAAAAGCTGTAATTTACTAGGTAAGGGTTTCCTGCTATTTCATTATTTTAAATTAAAACAAAAATCACCCAAGTAGTTATTGCCATAGTCCCTTGACGTGTAGCCATATAAAAATATTTTCTTTAAAGGGGAAGTGAGCTCTTCGTACATACTTAGCCCAAGAATCACCTAAAAAGATAGACCTTCACATATACCAAAATATGCCCAGTTGCACTTTTATAGTAGGAAAAATCCCTGGAAATAAAGTGATACCTATCATTTGGAGAGTGGATGAACAAATTGTGATTCATGAATGTAACAGAATATATTTGTGCTATAAGAATCTATGAAACTGAGAAACATGGAAAGACTTGGTCCTGGAGAAGAGATGAGAAAATGTGCCTCCTTTTCATGGTAAAGCGGAAGCTATGGGTTCAGAATGTTACAAATACTGTCAAATACTATGGTTTTGTTGATTGGTTACTTTAGCATAACTATTTTTCTTCACTATAATGGAAAGTACACTGTGATGGATAAGGAATGATATATTTGAAAATGACTGTAATGCTATCCACAAAAATTGTCTGGATAACTGGAAAGCAGCCGTTCAGAAATTAGGTATAGAACAGCTCATATCATGTACCCAGATAAGTTCTTATTGAATATATTATTTAGATATGAAAGACCAAATCATAAACAAAAAGTAGAACAAGGGAGATGCCTTTTGAATCTTTGTAAGACCATGCACAAGCAGATTCCCAAAAGAATGCTACTGTGAACAGCTTTTTAATGTTCAGATTACACAGTAATAGTGAATGCTCTGTTTATTCCATTACAAATAAAGGCAAACATTCACAATATAATATTTACAATACTACATCTTATCACAGAAAGTCACAATATGGTGTTCATAATACCTTAACATTAGAATGGCCACACAGTTTTCACTACAGTGGCCACAATATTTAGAACAAGGAACAAAAGAATAATCATCTGGTTTCCCTAAGGGGGAAACCCTTCTCACTTAATCATTCAATCAGTTCACAATATAGTAATCTTCCACTCCTGGGGCAACCATTAACTTAATCAGTCACTCATCTAGCAGTCAGTCAGTAAGTTAGATTCCCAATTACTAAATATCATTAATCCTTAGTACAGTCATTAGAAAACCACATAAACCTTCTACCCTTGGTGTCCAGCAAACTTCAGTTTCGTCCAAGGGGAGGCCTTTTCTTCATCTTGACTCTGGATGGTCTCTCTGATTCCCTGTATCCCCTTCCATGATTCCCAGCTCCCTTCTGAATCCACCAAAGAGTCACCTAGATTCAGAAGCAGACAGCTGCCAGGTTCTCTTCCAGTCCTCAGAGGTAGACAGCACCCAGGTCCTTGTCCAGTCCTCAGGGCAGTCTCTGGCACACACTGAAGTTCAAAGGGTCCATCACATCTCAAACCCTTCACCACTTCTCTTGCCTGGAACTCAAGGATCAGCCAAGCCATGAACAAAGTCTTATCCCAGTCATGCTTCTTCAGTTCTCCAGCAGTTCAGCTGACCCTAGGACCCAGAAGGAATATCAGCCTTCTGGGTGGCCTTCACCAGATTCTGGTCTCAAGAAAACTCCATCTCAGTTCTCAGTCAGCGTCCAGATGCTGGGAGAGAAACTCTAACTCTCTCTCTCTCTCTCTCTCTCTCTCTCTCTCTCTCTCTCTCTCTCTCTCTCTCTCTC
>CM053599.1:158896396-158918022 GCA_028646575.1 Pseudocheirus occidentalis | reverse complement strand
AGGTTGTTGATTCTCTTTTCATGATTTTCTCGCATCATTCTCATTTCTCTTCCCAATTTTTCCTCCACTTCTCTTGTTTTTCAAAGTCCTTTTTCAGATTATCTATAGCTTCTAGGCATTCTTCAAATGTCTTGGAAGCATTTGGTGTGGGAGTTCTGACTGTGTTGTCTTCCTCCCATTCCATGCTTTGATCCTTTTTATCCACAAAAAAAGGATTCTAGAGTTTTATTGCTCTTCTTATTTTGCTTCCTTTTCCTCATGTTGACCAGTCAATTAATCTGTTGGTTTTTTTTAGCTTTGTGAAACTCTGCTTCCAGGGGGGAAAGCTCTGTTCCAAATCGCTGAAGTTTTCCCAGCTGCTGGAGCTATTAGGGAGTTGTTGCAGCCCCTGCCCCAGCTTTGGCTTGCTGAAAGTGCTCCCCAGGACCGCCACCCAAGACCATGATCTGGATCCAGGCTGCTCAATGCAAGAGCACTTGGCCTTGATCAATCGACTCAGCCTTGCAGAATCCACAGGCCAGGGGCTCTGAAGCAGCTCAGTGGGGTGTAGCCACAGCAGTTCCTGCCCTTCCCCCACTGCTTCCTTGCCCTGGGGATAGATTGGCCAAACTGCTTTTCCTCCCCTAAATTTAGCTTGAAAGCTTCACTCACTTTCACTGACCTCTTATCCTGACTTAGTAGATGTGAAGATGCCTCCAGGTACAATAGAAGTTCTCTGAAGTAGATTCACGCTGCAGCTTGGGAGGCTCGGCTCCCTCAGGCCACCCTGGAGCCTGGTCACATGCGGTTTCAGGCTGGGCTGGTCTTGGCTCCCAACCTGCAGGCCTGCATGATAAGCCCCTCCTGCCAAGTTGCCTTTCTCTAATCCATATTTTTCACGCCTTGCTAGATGTGGAGTTGCTGGAGGCTGTAGATCTTCTGTCTTATAGACTGGCTGTGGCTCAGCTCGGCTCCTCCCTACTGCCCTGGGGCCTGACCGTGGCTGCGGTTTTCAGGCTGGGCTGGTCACAGCTCCTGGCCTGCTGGATGAGACCCTGCTGCCGAGCTGACTTTCTATAATATGTATTTTTCACGCCTTGCTAGATGTGGAGTTGCTGGAGGCTGTAGATATTCTCTCTTGTAGACTGGCTGCGGCATGGCTTGGCTCAGCTGGGCTCCTTCCTACTGCCCTGGACCTGGCTGTAGTTTCATTTTCAGGCTGGGCTGGACTTGGCTCCCAGCCTGCCAAGATGAGTCCCTCCTGCCAAGCTGCCTTCAGCGAGAGATGTGTCTTCTGTATTTTTGTGAGTTTGGGAGTCCTAGAATTTGTCCAGGGTCATATTTTATGGGTGTGTAGGGTGGCTGTGTGGGAGCTGCGATACCTTGCTGCTTCTATGCTGCCATCTTGGCTCCACCCCCAGAAGTCTCCTCAATCCTTTTTGAAATCTTTTTTTTTTTGCGTTTTTTTTTGGGGGGGGAGGGCATTTGGGGTTACGTGACTTGCCCAAGGTCACACGGCTAGGTTTTTTTGTGTGTATGTCTTAAGTGTCTGAGGCTGGATTTGAACTCAGGTACTCCTGACTCCAGGGCCAGTGCTCTATTCACTGCGCCACCTAGCTGCCCCTGCCTCAATCCTTTTTAAGGGACACAAAATTCAAAGGTCAAAGTTTTCCGATCCCTAGATCACATTGTCTTAATCTCAGTCAAAAAGTCTTCTTTCTTCTTAATTGGAGATTAGTTTTCAATCATCCTTAACTCAATCATCCTTCAGGTGTACAAGGTACAAATTACAAAGTTCTCCCACTGCTAGGCCACAGTAAATCATAATCTTCTAAGTCAGTACTAAGTACCCAAGGAGAGGTCTTTTTCATATTTACTCAAGATTGGCTCCCAGATTCCATGGTTCTTCTTCCATGGGTCCAGCTCTTGCCTGAATCTGCCCAATCATGACCTAGATTCACAGGCAGGAAACTCTCAGTTCCTCATCCAGCTCCCTTTCCATATTGAAGCTCACAGTGTCCAGTCCATCTCAAGTCCTTCAGAGTTTCTGTTTCTGGGAAGACAAAGCTTAACAGAGCCAAAACAACATTCACACACATTGCCAGCACCATCATCAATTCACTATCTCCCTGTGAAATCAACACAGACCCACAAACAAGGTCTAAGAAGTCATCAAAAATCATCAGCATAGTCACAGGACCTCTGAAATCCTTCTTGAGGACTTCTGTAAACAGCAAGAAAATCCTCTTTCAGGGCTTCCAGTAAGGTTCCAGGGCTTCTGTACAAAGTCTCACAAACACAAATCAAAACAGACAGAGTGCCAGCCACTACATGTGTTCTCTTCTCAGTTCTGCTCAGTCCCAGCTGTGCTCAGGCTTTTTATCTGTCATTAGCTCCTACCTGTTCCACCTACCTCTTATTTCCTTCCTGTTCCTGTCTTTGGCAAGTCCCTCCCACTGTGGGATTCACAAGTTCTCTTTCTTAACCAAGACTTGATATAATCAGGACAAGGCTGAAAGATACTTGAACTGAAACAAGGTGCTAAATAAATAACTGAAACAAGGTGCTAAGTATTAATTTGCTTGCCTTTATAGAAAGTCAATCTCCTTTGGAAGATTCAAAGAAATAAACATAAATTGTGTGACTGTCAGAATTAAGACTTCAAGAAGAAAAACCTTGATAATGTTGCATTTATGTTAAGTTTAAAAGTAGGGAGTCCAAACCTGGGAGATGCAGAAATATGCACTCTTGGGGCATCTCACTGCCACCCTCTAAGTAACCAGCATTGTGAGGCTTGTGAAAATGTGGATGCACTTATCATTCTTTTCAGAGGGTAGGTTCTATCCAGCTTGCTGATTCTAGGATTTGTGAGTCAAACAAAGGGAATTGGAACCTCTCACAAATCTCCCAATTTCAAGAAGGCCAGACAAGGCTAGACAGGTTAGAATTCCCTTGGAATATTTCTGTCTGCAGGTACAATTCCTTACTCCCTCAGGTGAAGTGTATGATGTAAATGGCCTGAAACAGGCCTTCTACCCATGAATATACAATTTGAGCTGGCCAGAGCCAAGAAGAATGAAGAATGAATTAGAAGGATCTGTTAGAAAAGGTCGTTGTGATAACCCAACCTTGTACTAGGGTGACAGCAATAGAAATAGAGAAGGGTAGGCTGTATGTGAGGGATGCTATGGAAATAAAATTGGCATGCCTTGGTAATGGGATGTAAAAATAATAACAAGGAAAAATTCAAAGAGAAAACCCAGTTTTTGAACATGGTAGAACAAGGTTGTGTCATTGAACTAAAATAATTAGGTCAAACCAAGAAGGGGTTTATGAGAAAGGCATGATTTTTAATATGCCCAAAGTGAGGGTTTTGAAATTATTTCTACATGCAGAGCTAGAATTTGGGAGAGTAGGCAGAACTGGGAGTATAGATTTACATTTTCCACCTAGAAATAACTTGTGGGAGTGAATGAGATGAGTGAGATCTACAAGGGTCAGAAATCAGTAGTCCAAGGGAGAACAGAACTATTGGGAGCACCATAAAGAATTATGAAGAAATTGAGGAACCAATTAATGAAACAGAGGAGCAGCTATGGAAAATGAAAGAGAATTAGTAGATGAAATGTCTCAGACATTAAGGAAAAAGAATATCTGGAAGAGGAGATAATCAAGAGTGTTAAATGCCACAGTAGATCAAAGAGGATGAAGAAGGTAAATAAATGTTGAGAACTATCAACAAAATCATCAATTATCTCTGGGTACAGCTATATTTATGGGTTTAAAGATGGATTAGTTTTAGTCAGGATCTTCCCTTGGCTGTAGGAATAGATTAAGCCAACATGTATCATCAGTGTCACTCAAGGCAGGTACATTGTGTAGTGGATGGCACACTGGGCCTGGAGTCAGGAAAGCCCAAGTTTCAATCTAGCCTCAGACACATATTAGCTGTGTGACCCTGGAAAAGTGAATTAATATCTGTCTGCCTCAGTTTCCTTATCTATATAATTAAGATAATAATAGAACCTACCTTCCAGGGTTGCTGTGAGATTATACTAGGTACCTAATAAACATTTGTTTTCTTCCCTCCCTTCTTCTCTTGTTTTTGCCTCTATTCCCCTAAGGAGCTCCTTTAAGATTTAGAGTAGATAATACCTCTGCCTCTTAGGGTGGTTAAAAAAAAATAAACCCAGTTTAATTAGGTTAAGGAGAAAATACATAGTAATATTAGTAAAAGCAAGAGTTTTATCTTAATTCCACTCTTGTCTCCCACTAGCTCCAGGTGAAAACCATTACCTGCTTTACTCTTGGTCACTTCTGAGTTGCAAAGAGAGAGAAATGAGAAAATTCACCTGCTTGTTATACTTCTCTCCAGCCAGGTATTTGTTCACAAAGTCTCAAGGAAATAGATTTAAAGAAGCAAAGTAGATATATAGCCCACAGCATTATTTTTGTCACAACGTACAAAACACATTAATTGAGAATTTAGGGTTGAATGTATTCCTTAACATGTAGAATGCATAAAGGGAGAGGGTTAATTTTATAACAGGAAATGTATTTTAGATGTTTTCTGATTTTGTGTGTATAATGTAACCTTAATGATGATTTTCCTTGTTACTGATCATTTTAATCAAATACTAACTTCTTCATTTTGTAGGAACAGAACGTGAGGTCAAGGGACTCTAAGCAACATAGAAAGCCCCAGGAGAAGGATTTGAACCCAGGTCCAACCATTCCCAAACTGGTGTTTCTTCCACTGTACATCATTGAAATAGTTATCTACCTCCATTCACTGCCTCACATGGTGAAGAATATTACTGCCTTTGTGGTTCTAGAACCAGGAAAGGGGACCGTACACATAGATTCAACTAGACTAGTTTATTTCTCTGTTAATCCCGTGTTGTTTTCCTCCTTATTCTCTTCCAAATTCTGTTCAGTTTTTCTGTATCTTGTTTCACATCCTTAATTAAAGCACTCCTGGCTCTCTTGGCACCAAATAGATCCTGAAAGTTTCAGGACTGGTAATCTCTCTGAAATTCCTGCAACCCAACAGATACTTTCTTTGTATTTTGAATCAAATTAGATAAGACAGTGCCTAATAGAAATGGGGCTCTTCCATAGGCCCATAATACAATGAAATGATTCCTCATCATACTTGCAATGCTCTGAAATGAAACAGAAAGAAATTAGATCAGCCTCCATATCTTCCTTTTTAATAACTCCCATTTACTAGAAACTCTGAGCTGGCTCAAAATCACTTCCTTATTCACCTTGGTCAGATGACCCATGCACACAAATGTTGGGTTATCAATGAACAAGCCACCCTGAAGACAGATCTGTCTTTAAATACCATTGCTCTGGCCTTGTATATGCATTCTCTGGAACTAACCATTGGTATTTTATGGCTTCTTTTATTGTAGTACCAAGGGGCATGTTATGTGTCAAAACAAAATCAATGGGAAATGAATGGGCTAAGATGATTTTGTTCTTAAGAGCTTTGTAATGGGGCCGCCAGTTGTGTTATTGTTTCCCTTCCACCTTTCTGAACTTTCCGACTTATACTATTTACTTCCTGACCTAAAGACGGTACCACATACATTTTCATTTTAACTTCCTTTGTCTAATTACTTAAAACTTTCTCATTAATTTTCACTTGGTTTCACTTGGTCTCAGCTCCAAGGAGCTTTTTTGGAAAGCTGAAGAAAAGTATTTTGGTCTTATTTCAGAGCCATGTAAGGAAAAGCCAATACCATCATTCATTTCAAGGGAGATGAGTGAGTCACTTTTTCTTTCATACAGATTTTAAGATTATTTTATTTTTGATCCTTTTCTCTCTCCATTTCCCTCTACTCTACCATCCTCTTCCCCACCCTTCTTCAATTATGTAAAAGGAAAAATTTGTTTTCTAATTCTACTTTAGAAAAAGCTTCCTTATACTCTTGGAGAACAAAATATACTCAAAATAGAATAAATCTACCCACAAGACTGAAAAAAGATCCTATTTTCAGGTATATTACACACATTATGAAAATTAGTTACTACAAACAATGTTGGCAGTGTTACAAACATATAATCTGCAACTACCATTTAGTTAATACTGTTGCCTGGGCTTTCTGCTTTCTATAATTTGAGTTTTTTTTCTATTTTCCATTTGACAATTTTCCTTCTTCCTTCCCGTCTTTAAAAAAAAATAAATCCTAAGGAAATGAGATGATTTGTTAGGGTGACAGATTTAAATAAAGAAGCAAAAAGTAAATAATGGATATTCTCCCAGCAGTATCATCTTACCCACAAGATGATATATTAATCAGGAACTGGAATCTAACATATTCCTTAATGTGTAGCATATACAAAAGGAGAAGATAAATTTTGTAATAAGAAATTCATCTTTGGTGTTCTCTTGTTTTTTTTTAAGTTTATATATTTTCTTCTTTACATCTCTCATTTCCACGAGATTTTGAGTTACAAATTTTCTCCCCATCTTTCCCCTACCCACCACCTCAAAACAGTCATCCGTTTTGTGTATAATGTAATTTTATAACTTTAATTCTGGATGAAAATCATTACTTTCTTCGCAGTTTTTATCAAATGCCAACACCAAGACTTGCACACAAGCTGGACTGGTCATCCAACAAAACACAGGATTACAATATGAAGCCTGTGCTAAGAATAACAACTTCTGTACAATTTCCATTTTTTTATTATGATCTTTGTCACAAGAATGGATTTATATTCTGCCATTTTCAATTCTCGTTACCATCATTGTCATGAAAGAGAAGGAACCCAATTGCAATTCCTCACATAATCTGTCACTTGTAATGGTGTGGGTGCACTACTTTGACCTTCTTATAATTTTGGTATGGGGACAAGGTACAATGCCTATCCAAAGAAAATGAAGGCCACTGAAAGGATCAAAGTACATCAAGGCCTGAGGTCCTTTATGATTTAGTATTGCAGGATACCAACTAGAATGATTTTGTCCACTTGGCTAAATAGAGCTGGGGCACAAAAACCTTCTGTTACCTCATAACCTGCCACAATGCAATTCTCATAAAGAAAAAAAAAATCAATGTAGCCATGAAATAATAGTTATTAAGCATCCCTCTGTGCATTTCCTGTCACAGGAGGTTGAGTTCAGTTAAACAGCTGGTTAGTAACTGGTTGTTTTCAAAAGTGGTTCTTTTGTGTGTGTAGACAATGCAATTCCTGTGTTTTAGGGAGACAAAAGGTAGAGTCTTGAGAAAATCAGGGTCACAATATGAAATTTCACTTCACTGTAAAGCAACCACAAATGAAGGTGCTACCAAGGATGTACTGTTACTTTTATCACTGAAATTACATTTACTAACCTTCCTCCAGCAGCTAATTAAAATATAAACTCAAATTCTAAAAATGGGTCTTTTTGGTCCATCTTAGTGGTATCAAACTCAAATAGAAATGGGAATCACCAAACATAAAGATCCCTTTGGACTACATATTGACTTAGAAAACTGCATGTTAGCATTACTTATATTCTATTGTATTTTTATCTGTTTCAAATTTTCTAATTCCATTTTAATCTGATTTAGCAGCTCTGGGGAGTTAGATCTGGCACCTCTGGTCTAGATGATATCTGACAAGTGGGTTTATAAGTTTTTAATCTTTTGTCGAGTTGACCAATTCAATCTGATGTTTTGGTATCATAAAAAGTTGCTCAGAAGTCGCTATACTATTCAGCAGAAAATGCCAACTAATGTATAGTAGAAGGCTTACAAGACTTGTAGATGGGAGGCCTAGATTCAAATCTCCTCTCTGATGCGTAGCTATGTTATTATGGGCAAATCATGTCAACTCTCTGAGGCTCAGTTTCTTTATCTGTAAAGTGGGGATTATAATAAACAGTAGTTCTTTTCTCCCAGATGAGATACAGGTATCCCTTGTTTTATTGCACTTCACTTTCTTGTACTTTGCAGATATTGTGCTTTGTACGAATTGAAGATTTATGACAAATCTATCAGCACTGTTTTTTCCAACAGCATGTGCTCACATTGTGTTGGTCACATTTTGGTAATTCTCACAATATTTCAAATGTTTGAATATTGATCATATTTGTTATGGTGATCTGTGATCAGTGATCAGTGACCTTTGATATTATTATTGCATTTGTTTTGGGGAACCACAACCTATATCCATAAAAGATGGCAAAATTAATCAACAAATGTTTTGTGTGTTCTGACTGCTCTGCTGACCAGTCCTGTATATCTCCCTCTCCTCAGACCTCCTTATTCCCTGAGATACCACAATATTGAAATTAGGCTAGTTAATAATGATACAATGGCTTAAATGTTCAGAAAGGAAGAGTGAATCAATGCAGTAAACTTCATTGTTGTCTTATTTTAAGAAATTGCCATGACCATTCCAGGCTTGCTTTACTGTGATATTTACTTTATAGTGGTGGTCTGGAACTGAGCCTGTGATATCTCCTAGGTATGCCTATAATATGTGTGAAGTGTTTTGCAAACACTAAAGTGATACAAATGCCAGTTGTTGTTGTTTGTCGTTATTGTTATTGTGAGGGAGCCTGGAACCTCTAGGAACACATAGGTTCATGTTCTACCTCTAATACATTGCTGACTTTGGGACCCTGGACAAGTTATGTAACTTCTAGGGCCCTCAGCTCTCTAAGACTAGAAGTTGCAGAGTAGTTGTTGATATGCATCAACTCAGAGAGCTTCTCCCTTAGGTGTTCCCTATAAGAAATGAATTCAGAGTTACAGTGTAGAAAAACAACAACAACAACATGAAAAACATAAAAAAAGTTCTTCTTTCACACGGCATTAAAAAGATATCATTTTAATGAAGTGCTTTCCAAAACTTTACATATGAATATTCATTGATGTTATTGTGTGACATTAATAAATTTTCATGCTGTGAGTATGATTCTGTGTTTTTCTGGTAAGCTTTTCTTTCTTTGGAGAAGAAATTACAATACTGCTTTGTACCCGAGTCATCCTGAATTCCTGTAGTTGTGTAGTGCATAGAGAGCCACCCTAATTATTTAGGAATACATTGGTTCAGGGCCTGCCTCTGAGTCTAACACGTATTGTTTAGGTAATTCTGGGTGAGTCCTTCAACCTAGAAATGTTTTAGGTGACACTCTAGGACCATAAGCTGCAAAGAACTTTTGGTCTGATTGGTAAAAGAAGTTTCCTAACTGAGGATTCGCTAGACAAATGAAATCACAAGTCTACAATCTATATCTATATCCCTATATCAATTATGTCATCTATGTCTAAGTGTGTATATATATATCTATGTTTAAACATAGATAATTTACATGTTTACATTTGTGCAGAAATATATACAGGCATGTATTTTGTATTTATATCTTCTATATTTATGTGAATATATGCTTATGCAAACACTGAAATATGTATTTACATAATGTACTTATATATTCATGTTACATTCATGTAGATTATTTTTTTAAGACTTTTTTTTCTTTTCTTTTTGGAGGGGAGAAGGCAGGGCAATTGGGGTTAAGTGACTTGCCCAAGATCACATGGCTAGTAAGTGTTAAGTGTCTGAGGTCATATTTGAACTCAGGTCCTCCTGACTCCAGGGCCAGCACTCTATTCACTGAGCCACCTAGCCAACCTATAGTAGATTATTATTTGCATATCTGTAGATGTCTTTATGCTGCCATTGACTCCTTTGAAGGCCTGCTTTTAAAACAAGGAAAATAATTAGTCACACTTAGAAAATATTCAAGAAGGATATCTAAATGCTTTCTAATTGCTGTTATTTTTATCCTCAATTGTATTTTAAGGGAAATTTGGTTGGTTTCATTTACATTTTGTTCATTAGAATATTTTCTGATTGCTGTTTGTAACTTGAGGAACTTATGAGGAATTCAAATAACTTCTGTCTAAGAAAAAATGATCATATTTTGTTAGAGCAAGAACAATTAAAATTCCTAATCTCATGGTGAGGGCAGAAGTTAGAAATTCTCTCAGAGGAAACCTTGAGAATTCTAAGCCTTACAGAACGCATTTCATAATTCTTAAGTCACATAGTAAAATACCCATGGATGGTATGGATAAATTTTCATGCTGGGAGTATGATTCTGTTTTTCTGGTAAGCTTTTCCTTCTTTGGCCTAGAAATAACATGTTTTCCATCTGCTTTGTACCTGAGTCGTCCTGAACAAATTAAATTTAAATTCAATGAATCTAGGACCACAGGATTTCAGGTCAATGACCCTTGTTGTGGAAGGGCTAGCAATTCCATGTAGCTTTTTCTTTAAAAGACATAAAAAGGCAGGATAGATGTTCTTTAGAAATAGTAGTCAAAAAGTTGTCTAGGAAAGTAATCTTTACCTTTAGGCTAATTCATGTTAGATTTTCCCATCGAGCCTGATCATTATGTTTAGCCTCCTTTACCAGAGAAAAAATAGAGGCATTTGCTTTAATGAACTATCATCCATTCAATTGTCAAACCCTCCATCTCCATAGAATATATGGACAAATGTGAATAATCAAGAAACAGTATAATAATTACACAAATTAATGTCTCTATTGGTGATTAGTAAGGATAAAATATGAATAAGCGATATAGTGGAAAGTACCGGAACTAGAGGAGGAAGAGATGAAGAAATAGTAGTTATGGTTGGTATATGGGACCTGCTCCTCTAGGTGCAAGTCATAGCTACTGAAAACTCAGAAAAAAAAATTCTCACTACCAAGAGGCTGGCACTCTCAAATAGTTTGATTTCAGAAATGGATATGGTTTTATAAGAAGAAATGACATTAGAGAAGAGACATTACCATTTGCTTTGTCACTCTAAAGACCCTGGGATCTTTTCATCTTATCTGCAGTTGAAACCTTCCAAAAATGTCATCTCCCTAATTAGAATGTGAGCAGCTTATTTTAGAGAAGGGACTGTTTTACTTTTCTGTGGGTATCCCAATGCTTAGCACATGCTTTGGACATGGTAAGCACTTAATAAATGATTTGTTTATTCACTCATTCATCTCCCTGATGAGCAGTATTGAACAATTTATTGATCTGACAGCAGTAGAGAAATTTTCTTACGTCTTGGGGCAAATATCCAGGATGTAATGGAGAATCTCCGCAGATTCATCACACTTGATGATTCCTACCTATTTCTGGTCATTCATGTGGGCAAAAAAAAAAAATACATCCAGAAGAAATCTTGGCCACACTGCTAAGGATTATGAAGTTTTAGACAAGTAGCCAAGCACCTGAAGGACACAGGTTTGATTTTCCTCCCTGCTGCTGATCAGCATCAAGGGCTTTGGAGGAGAAAGACCAATCTGGGATTTATGGAATATGGTTTAAAAAGTAGGAAGGAAGTTTCTTGACTAGTGCAGTATGCATAACAAAGACTGGCTAAAATAAATGGAGCTGCCTTGAGTCTTACAAGGCTAATCAAAGAGCTTTGAAGAAGAGAAGAACGGGGAAGGAGTATCATGTTAGTATCAGACCCAGAATGCTCATAAACTCATGCAGGAAAATCCAGACACTAGAGTGGGATAATCATGGTGTAGAATATTTGGGTGAAAATCAGTGTAGCATGTGTCTATGCCAAGCTTGAGATTTATTTTCTAAACTCCTTGTCCACTTACTCTTTCTGACCAGATGGTTTATAGCATACTCTGGTGACATGCTATGGTAGGTAGTGAATAGGGGAGGTAGTATTTTACTACCTGTTGGAGCAGAGTAGCTAAAAATGTCTTGATTTGCTTTAATGATGATTTCATCCTTCAAAAAGAACAAATGAGGAGGTTTTTTTTTTATTCTGGGTCTGATACTAACATGGAAGACTTTATTACTTAAGTATTAATGAATCTTAGGGGAGAATAACCATTGTACCTTAGACTGCTGTTTTTTTTTGCTTTTTTTTGGAAGAGGGAAGGTAAGGGCAATTGGGGCTAGGTGACTTTCCTAAGGTCACACGGCTAGTTTTGTGTTAAGTGTCTGAGGCCGTATTTAAACTCAGGCCCTCCTGACTCCAGGGCAGGTGCTCTATTCACTGTGCCACCTAGCCACCCCCACACCTTGGACTTTGTAATAGAAAATTAGAGGAAAGCTAGGCATATGTTACAATGCAAACTAGATGCTTAGAGAATAGATTTCAAAGAATAAATTAATTTCCTTTTCTTTTTTGGATAGAATTATAAACTACTTATCAAAAAGACATGAAGATTAGGGCTATGTTGTAGACATATTTATAGTCAATAATTTAATAAACTTTCATGTTATTCACGTAGGCAAGATGGACTGATACAGGTTGGATGAGAGTGTACTTATATTTGGAATTAATTGAATGGATGAAACCAAGGGGTAGTTAGTGATTTAAAAAAAATTAGTTTATAATAATCCATTAGTGAGGTGCTAAAACGTCCCACTATCATTGGTTTTCTATGTAATTCTTTGTAAACAATTTAACTTTTCCAAAATGAGTTTAATTGCACCATTAAGAGCATTGTCTTTGACACTGTTAAGTATGTTATACGTTCCTTCATAATCTTTTGCAATGTTTTCTGATTTGAATTTAGCTACGTCTGATATTATTATTGGATCCTGGATTTTTGGTAGTTAGGTGAGGTATATTAAATGTTTGTACATATTGTCTTTAACGTATATGCTTTTAAATATTAACTATAATTTTATAGGCAACTTGTTTATCTTTAAACCATTTCATATACTCTCTCCCCTTTTTGTGAATGGCAAAATAAATTAGGCTCAATGTGGTGCAGTAGAAAGAGAGCTGGGCGTGGAATCAGATGACCTCGGTTTGAATCCTCTTTCTGCTGTTTGCTACTTGTGTGACACTGGTCCATATACTTCACCTCTCTGAGATTCAGTTTCCTTACCTGTAGAATAAGAGAGTTGGACTAGATGGGCTCTAAGATCCATTCTGGCTCAAAATCTGTGAACTATAATTGAAATTAATCCATTTATATGAAACATAATGAGTTCTAAATTTACTTCATATCTTACTGTTCTTTGTTAAATTATTTTGTCATGTGGGAATACAGTCTTCTGTATTTCATATATATATATACTTATACATATATATGTGCACATGTACATACATACATGCATATCCACACATATATTTATGTGTATTTATACATACACATATGCACATATATACATAAATATATATGTGTGTATGTGTATATATATACACATACTTTCTCAGTGTTTTAACTTCCATCTTCTTTATTTCAAATATGTAAGTTTGTTGATAGATCCATATTCATCTCCTTATACTTAATTCCTTTTTATTCCATAATGGATTAATTTGGTTTATATGATCACAATTTTGTTTTTGAGATGATCTCATTCCTCTTGAATTGACTTCTTTCACAGAATTTTAGGTCATTACATACTATCCTTCCTTTTTCAGATTTATTTAACATCTCTTCATTCCCCAGACCTAGGGAGCATTTTAGGTAATATCATCATTTTTCTCTCCTATATATCATAAACTCAAGATGGCATGTTCATTTCTTCCCAGGGGCCTTATTATTTCTACTTTGGCACCCAGTTCCTCATTATTGATAGAATCAGGTCCAGAATAATATTCCCCTTGTTATTTCCTTTTACTTTTGAAAATATGATATCATCATTAAGAAAAGTTAAGAATTTATTAACTGCATTAATTTTTAGCAAAGAGAAGACTCTAGTACAGACAGACCTGCACAACTTGGCAGTAGATAGGGGACCAAATTAAAATAGGCTGAACTTCTTTAGCAGCAGATGGATTAGACTAGAGACAGACTAACAATGGCTGGTTGCCGTGGGTCATGATACAAACAGGAGAGTGCACAGTGGCAATCCTGCATTTTTTGTGGACCACCTGAAATCCTTTGGCAGGTTGTAAGTGGTCTGCAGGTCATATGTTGTACAGGTCTGTTCTAGTAAATATTATTTCCCATTGTCTCCTTTTCTTCAGTTTCAGAGACTGACAGCTCCTCTCTTTACCAATGTCAAATCCTCTATCCCTTTGATCCCATCTTCTCCCCTCTCTTTCAGTGGCTTGTCCCTTGGATCATCCTCACCTCTCTCCCTAATTTTCAGTCTCTCCTTATATACTGGGTCCCTCCCCACTCTTAGAAGATACTTAATAATTACATGTGGATTGAATGAATTCTATCTGGATAAGTGTTTCATAAACTTTAAAATCCAACTTACTTGTGAATTATTATCAAAGTACCACTAATGTATCATTAGTATCAATGTACCACTCCATCTGAAACTACTTCCTTAACTAGATACTCACATGTAGTGCCAATGCAATATTTACTGTGCCAATGATCATGATAAAGACTATGAGTATAAGTATCACATGATGTTCGATCACAAAATATACCAAACTCTCCAGATAGAGGATTGAACTGAAACATTTATTTAGACACCAGAAAACCCAATCCCCAAACCAGTAAGCCAATTCCATTATAGTACCAAAGATAGTCAGAAGCCATAATAACACTTAGAGCCACAGCATCCTTCAGCCTTCCCACAAACTAATACAAGATCAATCAATATCTACTCACAAGCCTGTCTGACTCCTTGCCTGAGGTCCTCCTCTCTCCCCCACTGTCTGGCTAGCTCTGACTCCCAGATTCCTGTGGGCTCTGCTTCCCTTCAGCAAACTCCTTCCACCACAGGCTCCATGTGACTAAATCTAGCCTATTAGGGGATAGAGTTTATCTTCACAGCAGGAAGCTTCCTGTGGCCTCTGCTGCACCCTTCAGCAAATTCCCTCCATCACAGGCTCCATGTGATTACATTCTGCCTATTAGGGGGCAGAGTTTACTTTCAAAGCAGGGGAGGTCTTTCAAACTGTTCCCCTAGGGCTATTAAGTGGCAGGGAAGATCTTCAAATTCCCATTCTCATTATATCATATTAACAGCTTGGGGTTGGTGTGGTGCAGGACAGTACTTACCTTTTCATTTTTCTAGTCATTACCCTGAGGATTTTGGGCTTCTAACTCTGTAGTTTCTAAGCCCAGATCCATGTATTTCCCATTAACATCACTGTTAGATTTCAATATCTTTTTGAAAAGGTATTTCCCTAGGTGGTGTATAGTAAGAAAAACTGAAACAAGACACCACCACCCTTACCCCCACAAGTGAAACAAAAATCTAGTGTAACCTCTCCCTTTTGCACATAGAGTGGCTAGGGAGAGTGAACTCAAATTTAAGGTAAAGTGGTGTAATGTTAATGGGAATTTGAAGATCTTCTCTGCCCCTTGTATTTGCAATCAAACAAGTACTTAGCACTTAGTTTCAAGTCAAGTATTAAGACCCAGAACTTGGGAATCCCACAGTGGGATGGACTTGTTGATGTAACAGGAAGGGGCAGAACAGGGAGGAGCTAATACCATATGTAAGGAAAAACCCAAGCTGAGAGAGGCCAGAATATCTAGGAGCAAGCATCAGGAGGCTGGGCTGCTACTGATGGAGAGAAAGAAGAGAACTGAGAACTGAACTGAGAACTGAGAAGAACTAAGAAGAGAAATGAGACCTGAGGACTGAACTGAGAATTGAGAAGAACTGAGAAATGAGAAAAGAGGGGAATTGGGAGGAGGCATGGCTGTGGTGTCAATTCTTTGTTTTGATGTTACTTTGTCAGATTTGTCTGCTGATAGCAGATGGTGCTGTTGTTACAGAAGCCCTGGGACCTTGCTGCTGGTTCAGAAGCCCTGAAAGAGGATTTTCTTGTTGTATGTTTACAGAAATCCTGGAGGAGAGTCTTGCTGACATTTTCAGAGGCCCAGGGACTATACAGATGATTTGTGTTGAATCCTCAACCTTGTTGTTGAGTCACAGGTAGAAAGTGAATTGATGAAGATGCCAACAATGTGAATGAATGTTATTGTAGCTTTGTTAAGCTTTGTCTTCCCAGGAACAGAAACTGTGAAGGACTTAAGGTAGATTAGGCACTGTGACCTTCAGTATGGAACAAGGAATGGACAAGGAGCTGGACAACAAGGAAATGGCAGGAGCTGGGACCATGGAAGGGGGACCATGGAAGCAGAGAGTCAGCCTCAGTCAAGATTAAAAGACCTGTTCTTGGGTATTTAATGCAAACTAAGAAGATCATGATTTACTAAGGGTGGAGAACTTTGACCTTTACAATTAAATGAATGCGTTAAGTACTTACTAGTTAAGGATGATTGGAAACTAATCTCTAATCAAGAAGAAGACTTTTTGATTGAAGAGATTAAGGCAATGTGACCTAGGGGTAGAGAGCTGTACTTTGTGTCTTTCCATATTCATTTTTCAGATACTTCCTCTTGTCAGACAATGACAATTTTGGTGGCCACTGCTATGGAAAAGATGCTTGATCTCTCTGGTGCCTCAGAGAAGCATTTTCATCAGTGAAAAAAATAGGTATCAAACTCTATCCACAGGTGACCAGCAAAACTCCCAGGTGGAACCAGATTAAAATATAATTGGGAAATGTTTAACAAAATAAATTAGAACATGAAACAACATAGTGTTAATTTGTAGTTTTCTAAGTCAATATGCAACCCTTAAGGATCTTTTTCTATTTGAGTTTGGAACTAGATGATCTTTGAGATTTTTTATGCAGCTAGGTGGCACAGTATATAGAGCACTTATTGGACTTGGCTTCAGTAAAAACTGAATTCAAATCCTCTCTCTGACATCAAATAGCTGGGGAAATCACTTAACTGCTCTTTGCTTCAGTTTTCTCACATGTGAAATAGGGAAAATAAGGACACCTACCTCATAGTTGTTGTGAGTATGGAATAAGATAATGTATAAATCACTTTGAAAGCCTTAAAATGTTAGATTAATATCAGCTATTATTATTCTCTCATGTACCTCTATTACACTACAAAGTTTCCCTCTTTTAGCCATATAGAGGCAGTATCTTAATTGGATATTTGAGGTTTTTACTAAAAGATTATCTAATATCTTAATGTTATTATAAAATCAATTTTATTGCAGCAGAGAACCACATAGCAGTGGTTCATAATTTTGTCATAACTTTTTTAAGCAGACCTTACACATAAAATGATATTATCAGTAAGTACAGATAAACAAAAAAGGACAGAGTATGCATTTTAAGGCTATCTATAACATAATAAGACAATAGATTGTGCAAACATGTTGACAGAGGCAATATCAAATATATCTTGTGGTTTCGATTTTTATTCTACTTTTATACTATATAGCATGTCGTGCAAATAGATGGTATTTGAATTACTTAGTGAAGCCCTGACACTATTGACTGTGAGTTCCCTAGGAGCTCAAACTACTTTGCTCATCATTACTTGCTGGAAGGGAAGATGATTGAGGAGGGTTTGTGTGTTATGGAATAAGGAGAGTGAGAGAGGAAAATAGGATTCTCAAATGTGGCACCATCTGATATTACTAGTTCAGTTTATTTTAGCATGCTTTTCATTGAAACAGAAAATGCAGAGAAAACTCCTCAGAGCAGAAATGGCTTCTATTTCAGTAGAAAAGAAATATTTTTTTCCCCTTTGCATCAACAAGGAGGCATGAAAAGTGTAATGTAATCAGTAAGATTCAGCCTTCTGTCTCATCTGACTGTCAAGTTATAGGTTTTTTTTTTAAAAAAAATCTCCAATAGTTGTTCAGGTTATATGTATTAGTGTACCTGCCAGGAAGTCTCACTGATTCCTCCCCACCCCCTCAATCCCCTGTAATGGATGGTTAAAAGCTATCAGGAGATTATCTGTATTTACATATGGCTTCTTTATATGCTCAGAGTACTCACTCTCTACTTGGTACTCGGCCTGACTAAGGAAATGCAAAGCATCAATCTTCTGCTCTGAACTAGAGTGCCCTGAATGTAACCTCAGCCTCGAAGGGGCTTTTATTGTTCCCCTTTTATTTAAATGGAGAGTCTGTTTATAAGATAAGATGTCAAATTTGGGTAACAACAAGTAGTCTAATTTGGCTGGAACATAGAATCCATGAAAGGAAGTAATATGAAATAAAGTTGGAAAAGTAGGTTGGATCCAGTTTATGGGGGTTTTAAATACTGTACTGAGCAATATATATTTTACCCTAGTAATAATAAAGAGCTATTGGATGTCTTTGAATAGGGGGGAGACTTTGGGTCAAGGAAGGTTCCTTTTGCAGGTGTGTCAAGACCTGATTGAAAGGTAGAGACTGAAAAGAAGGCATCACATTAGGAGGCTATTACCACAGCTCAGACACGAGGTGATGAGGATATGAGATTGTCGTGTTTGTCCTTAATTTTTGAAGAGGACTGTAATATCAGGGAAATGATGATGTGAC
Source organism: Pseudocheirus occidentalis (assembly GCA_028646575.1). Lineage (NCBI taxonomy): Eukaryota > Metazoa > Chordata > Mammalia > Diprotodontia > Pseudocheiridae > Pseudocheirus > Pseudocheirus occidentalis. The sequence goes on along the minus strand of CM053599.1, from coordinate 158,899,732 downwards.
TTGCAGTTGATTTTGATTTGAGTGATGGAGGACTGTGCAAGGTCACCAGTCTCCCTTTCTCCTCCAGAGCCATCTGGGTCCAGTGACCAGACAATCATCAAGAAGATTGGATATGACTGATGGTGCAGTGGAAGACCCTGGCCCTTTTACACTAAGGCCTCTTCAAGTTCTCACTTTGAGTGAAGTAATGCAGGGTCTGTGAATAGGCCTCTTTAAGAAGTGAGTCAAGGGATGGTCTCTTTAAAAAAAATTGAGCTGGGAGGGGAAGATCCTCAGGATTGCTGCTCAAAAGAAAAACAGTTACTATTAACATTTACTCAGAATCAGAAGGGCCCAAAATGTATCCATTAAGTGGAGCTTGGGCAGGGACCTATTGTGGTCCAATCTATGAGCACCAGAGGGAAATGGATTTAAGGATTGATCTTTGAGAAAAGAGAAAGGAAGGAAGGAAGGAAAGAAGGAAGGAAGGAAGGAAGGAAGGAAGGAAGGGAGGGAGGGACGGAGGGAAGGAGGGAATCTAGCCAGTAAACCCTAAGTGAACTGGACAGCTTCTGGCCATCAAAATTTACCTTCTTTTGGTGAGGGAGAGGGAGAGGGAGAGGGAGAGAGAGAAGGTGAGGGAGAGGGAGAAGGAGAGTTCCCATTCAGGCAGCTTGGACTACTAACCAGTTGTGTTTGTCCTTAGGTTTCAAAGAGGACCATGACATCAGGGAAATGATGACATGACTTGCAGTAGACTTTGATTTGAGTGAAGGAGGGCTGTGCAAGGACACCAGTCTCATTTTCTCCTCCGGAGTCATCTGGGTCCAGTGTCCAGATATTCTATGGAGATAGAATCATCAGAATTTATCAACTGGATTGGAGAAAAGTGAGTAGCCTCTGCTCTCTAGTAGCAATATTAGCACCAATCCTGGAGAAAAAGACAGCCCAACAATTCTGGAAAACAATTTGGAACTATGCCCAAAGGGCTATAAAACTGTGTATAATCTATTGACTCAGCAATACTGCTACTAAGTTTTTACTCCAAAGAGATAAAAAGAAAAGGAAAAGAATCCATATGTACAAAAACATTTATAGAATCTTTTTTATTGTGGTGAAGAATTGCAAATTGAGGAGATGCCTGTCAATTGGGGAAATGACTGAACAGTTTATCATATATGAAGGTGGTGGAATTCTATTGTGCTGAAAGGTATGATAAAGAAGATTTTTCCATCCACATATGAAGTGATACAAAGTGAGCAGAACTGGGAGAACAATTTACACAGTAGCATCAATATTGTAAAGCTGATCAACTGTGGAAGACTTAGTAACTGATCAACGTAAGATGCACCAAAATTTCGAAGGACTCCTGATTAAAAATGTTTTCCACTTCCAGATAGAAAACTGATAGATTGAGAGTATGGATTGAAGCATGTTTTTTTCTATTCCTTTCTTTTTTTGAACATAGCTAATGTGAAAATTTTACTTTTGACTTCATATTTGTAATGGGCTTTTTGTTTCTTGTCTGAACAAGAGGTGGAGAGGATAGTGGGGAGAGGGAGAGAATTTGAAATTGAAAATAAAATAAAATTGAATAATAATAAAAAGAGGAGAGGGGGAAAGTTTAGGGATGACCAAATGGTCACAACATACTAGGGGAGCCAGTTTTCTTTTCTTTTGAGGATGGACACAGTAGAAGACAAGCTGTTAGCCTTAATATTGTCAAAAGGATCTTACCCCTGTCCTTTTTAGTTTAAAGACCTTTTGGTGAGATCTGAAAGAAACCCAGCAAATAAATTAGGAGAATTTGTTAGATGTATTCCAACTCTGGCGTCTGGCTATGTTTTGGATACTTTCCCTGGGAAAATAACAGACCACTATTATTATCAGGTGCACAAATTGCTGTTTTATTATCCTTGAGCAGAGGATCACTAGCTATTACTATTTTTTTGTTTTTCCTCTAATTCTTCCTCTATGAAGTCTCACCTTGCAGCTTCTAAAATTCTAATACATCATTTTTCTTTTAAAAGACAAACAACTTCCATCGTAAAACATTTAGCTTCTTCTGCTTCAGGAGGTGCCTAAGCTCTAAATACCTGGTTGCCCTTTTTCCTCCCCATGTCCCTTCTGTGTAACACTCTTCCATTTTCCATATCCTCAAAAGTGCTAACTCTTCTTCTTCCATCACTTCCATATTTTCCTCTCTTTGAAACTTCAATTCTTTTTCCCCTTATACAAACACTTCATTCTTCCTACCAACTGGGATGTTGGAAAGGCATTCTTCATGTCCCTTCACTTTGTTCCTCCAGTTTGAAGATTAGTATATAACTTGAATGCAACTAAGAGTGACAATTATGGCAGACATGTGAGCAGTAAAGACATTAATAGTTGAAATTTTCATTTTAAAATGGAAAAAAAAACTTCTTGTGGATGTTTGTTCCTCAAACTAAATGTTTGGCTGAAACTTTAAAATGTTTATAATTAATAATCATATTTTAATAAATTGATAAAGCCCATTCAATGGTTTTTTCCTTATTCTCAACAACTCCACAGCCCCACCTACCTTCCCTGGAGCCTGGCTCTAAGCTACTATGTTCTGTCAATTTATCCCACCTGCCAATTCATACTTTTTCTTTTTATTTCTTACTTTTCTTCTTTCTTTTTCTTACTTAATAACTACCAGATTTAGATTCCCTTTATCCTTTGATTCAGATTCTATGCCATAATCTTCCATGATCCTCTTTAATTCCTTTATTATTTAAAATGTCCTTTAACGATTGAAGCAGCAAAGCACCACAGCTCCCACACAAACACGCTAAAAAACACATAAAATGAGACTCTAAACAGATTTTCAAGCTCCAAAACTCTCCAAAAGACAGAAAGCATATCTGTTGCTACAGGCAGTGCAGCAGGGGGGGCTCTTCGCAGCAGTCTGGGAGCCACAGTCAAAACCCCAGCCAGCTCAGGCCATGGGGCATTGGGCGGGGAGCCACGTCTATAGGAGAGCAGATTGCTGCACTGGAGGCACAGTTACCACATTTATCAGGCCAGAAGACAAAAAGGCTAAGAGAAAGGTCAGTGGATTTTGCTAACTTGGGAGGAGAAGAGCGGGTCCGGCCAAACTGCTTCTAGGGCAAGGAAGCAGTGGGAGGCGGCTGTAGCAGCAGAAACGGAGCAGCAGCGGCTTCCACTGGGCTGCTTCAGAGCCCTCGGCCTGCAGATAGCAGTGGGGCTGATGTGATCCATTGGGGCCAAGGGCTCTTGCATTGAGCGGCCTGGATCTGGATTGGGGTCTTGAGTGGTGGTCCTGGGGTGCACTTTCAGTGAGCCAAAACTGGGGGGGGCTGCAGCACCCCA
>CM053599.1:158863953-158895896 GCA_028646575.1 Pseudocheirus occidentalis | reverse complement strand
AGGGAGGAATTGAATGAGCAGTCACCATTTGTATATTAACAATATACACAGCGTAAGAGTCTGTTTCTTGTCCTTTTTCCCTCTTCACAAAGTAACAGAGCTACTGCTTAGTTTCCTTTTCCCTTCCTCAGAGTGTCTCAGTGGTTTTGACTAGTAGTATACCAATGGGACTATTAGGCTGCAGTCTGATGCCTGCAGAAACACAAATCCTGTGTCAGTCTCTATACTTCAAAGGTGCGCTGGGCTGTTTTAACTCACAGGAATTATCCCTTCTGCCAAGGGAGCTGTCCTCATAGAGAGAGAGGCAGTTTGTTATTGCCACATCATTTCCTCAAGGAAGAGCTGATGAGCTGCTCTTTTTACACCATTAATGGACTGTTTACACCAAAGAGCACAGCTTGCTATGCTATGATTCCATTAAGGAACTCTGTGAAGAGCTCTGGGACTGAACTATTAAAGAGGCCATGTGAGGTGTTAGTTGGGATTCTGTCAGTTCTTCAGGGAATGCTTAATTTATGGGCCACTTTTGACTACAACTGTATGTCTGACAAAGTGAAGCACTTCTACATTTTTGCACTTCTTTCTAATTAGATGCCAATATTGGTTTCTGAAGACTTTTCCCAACAAACCATGTATAATGTCTTCCCTCTGCAGGTGACTAAGGTGCCAATGTCATGTTTGAGAATCAAAACTTGAACATTTCAGAAAATGTTAGTGTTTTAAAAGTCCCATTTCCTACACTCATGCACACACACACACGCGTACACACACGTGCGCACACACACACACACACACACACACACACACACACTGAAAATTAAAATTCTGACTTCTTTTGTCCTCCTTGTAAAATTTTTAATTTTATAGAGAACATCCTTCTTGAGTGGTACTTTTCTTAGGCTGGTTTATTACTTTAGTTACTTTTTTTCTGCTAAGGTCTTCTCTAAAGAATACTGAAATCCTTACCATTTTTCAAGGCAAAAATGCATATAGCAAGATCTCTGATTGGTATATGAGGATATGGGACTGCAAAAAAGAGATAAGTTATTGGTCCTATATACCCAAATAGCAAGTCCCTAACAGAGCATGAATTAGATGTTGGGCTTACTGTTGAAATCCAGGAAGATGCACAACAAGGGTAGACACAGATTTGGAAAAAAGAAGTAAAAAAAAATAGACCAGAGAAGAAAAGGAACAAGACTTGAGGTTGAGACAGAAATATGTGGTATAATAACACTATGCTCTAGAGTCCAAAGATTTGATTTTGAAACCTACCTCTAGCAATTCCTAGCTGTCTCTTCATATAAATGACCTATCCCCTCTAAGCCTCATCTTCCTCATCTGCAAAATGGGAATAATAATAATAATAATAATAATATTAACACCACCTCACTGGGTCATTAAAAGAAAGGCTCTTTGTAGTTTTTTTTTAAACTATGCAAAAGGATACAGACAAGACCAGGGCCAAGGATTGACCATAATTTCTTTGACATAGGGAACCATGATAAGAAAATTCCCTTTACCAATTAAATTTAGTGATTTATCTGCAACTTATAGTCTTATACAGAGTACCAAAAAGTGACTTACCTAGGATGACACAGCTAGTATATATTAGAAGCAAGCTTTGAAGCTAAGCCATACTGTCTCCAAGACCAGATCTTAATCCGCTATACTATACTGCCTCTAAATATGTAAATGAGGTGGCAGTGGTAGTGGCAATGCTGGCACAGGTCCTGGTGCTGCTTCTAGAGGTGATGGCAGCCTGAATGCCAGCATGCAATGGGCTTCGAATTGTTTTTCTCATTGGAAAGGTAGGTTTTAATAATAGATAGCATTTCAATTATACTTGAAGGTTTGCAAAATATTATTTCATTTTATCTCTACAATATTCCTGGGAAATAGATATTATTATCCCCATTTTTCAGATGAAGAATCTGGGGCAAGCAAAGCATAAATTACTTATGTCAAAAAGATCATACAACTACTAAGTGTCTTGAATTCAGGCCTCCCAATTCTAGGTTTTGCACTCTACTATACCACCTATCTGCCTCCATTTTCACTAATCTATTCATACTCTCTTGAGAAAAAAGTACAACTTTTGGAAGGCTTCAAGCCATGACCAAAGATGAGTTCTGTGGCCATGGAACATAACAAAGAGGGTTAGTCCGAAAATTCTGACACCTAAGTTCTAGACAAAAATTAACAACGTGATTTTTCTAAACTTCATAAATCAGGCATTTTTGTACAGGAACTATGGCTCTGCTAATACTGCAGATTCCCAAGTCTCTTGTGGACCCTATACAAATGAAGACTTCAGTCATTAATAATTATGTTAGTTTACTATTTCATGCATGAAAAAATCCATGGAAAAATAAGGAGGTATCATTAAGAGCTGAGGATATGTTAATCAATTGCCCTCTACATCCAATCACTACTTTTTTCTGACCTCTCTGGTCACTACTCCCCTATAGGTGTGGCATCTTTCCCTATTAAAAAATAGGCTCTTTGAGAGCAAGGACTCTCTTGTAACTTTCATTTATACCTCAGCACTTAGCACACAGTAAACATTTAATAATACTTTTTTATCCATTCATTCATTCAAGTTTATACAAAGAAACAAGCTTTGAAAATTCACATTACTGAATCTCGTTCAGTGTTTACATATCTATCCTATATGTACTCAGAAGTGAACTGGTGATAAAAAAGGTATGGCAAGCAATCATTTTCCAATGAGAATTAGTCACAAGAACTACCACAAATAATAGAAGAACGAGTCTCATTTCTAACACTTCTAAAGCCATTATGGAGGTGGGGTGAATTTTGCAGTAAATTACAAGGGCATATACTATATGTGTGTCTCTGCTAATGTCAAGGAACAGCTTTTTGATAGAGTAATATTGGTCTCCCTCATAGGCAGGTGAGAGTAGAGCAGGAATGCTTCTGTACTCTCCAGGTTATCGGGGGAAATGAATGGTTCCTTTAAAGAATGGAAGTGCTTAAAGGGAAAAAATGCATTAAAGAGGCAAGTAGGTTATTAACATGTGTCAAAAGGTAGAAGGGTTGAATATGAAACAAGAAGAAAAGGAATAAGAAGTACTATGGAATGCTTGGAATGCAGTAGTAGATATGAAACACTCCTTAGAGAGGAAATCTGGTGGAGAAAATGGTTTCTTATGCTCCAGGAAATGATGTTTTCAATTCACAGGGTGTAAATGAGAGAAGTTATGCAGGAAGGCTGAGAGGAAAAAGAGATGAAGAGTAGTAGTTGGCGACTTATAACTGAGGGATACTGAGTCAGCTGTTTGTCAACCTGACAAAAATAATAGCGAAATCAGCTATCTTCCTAGCACATGTATTTGGAATGTGACAGCCTCCCAAGATTGGTCAAAACTGAAAATCAGTAAGTATATCAATAACTATAAATATAACATAAATAATAACAATAAACTAGAAGGGCATAATATACATAAGAAACCTCAAAATCACTGTTATACACTACATTGTTATATCACCAATGCATTACCCACAGTGGCTGCTATGAATATGCAAGTATATTTCTAGGTTTGAATTGCAAGATACAACAGACTCTCTTCTTTGAAGACAAAACCAAGATATTTACGCATATACCAGAAAGTCAAATCCATCATCTAAATAAAGAAGTTGGTACACATTACCAATGCTGGAAGCACCACCATCCCCAAGCCTTCAATCCATCAGGACTCCCCACAAACAAGTTCCATTAGGCAAAATTCTTCCCTCTCTCACTTAAGTTACCTACTCTGCTTCAGCTCTCTCCCAGCTCTACTTCTCTCCCTTTATGGTAAACTCCTCCCAAATACTGAGCTCCATATGATTCAGCTGTGAACTGGTCCAGAGCAGGTCACATGGGCAGGGAAGATCTTCAAATTCCACTAACATTATAATTACCTTACCTGGACAAATAACTGAAAACTTAGGGAAACAAGCATTTATTTTTTGTTTGTTTGTTTAGAGGGGGAAGACAAGGCAATTGGGGTTAAGTGACTTGCCCAAGGTCACACAGCCAGTGTGCCAAGTGTCTGAGGTCAGATTTGAATACAGGTCCTCCTGACTCCAGGGCCATTCACTGTGACACCTAGCTGCCCCATAAGCATTGTTTTAATCAAGGCTCCCAGTAATTTTTCCCATCCAAGTTCCCATGCCACCTGAAGTTTATCCATAGTGCCACCTGAAGCTTATCCATAGACCTCTTGTGTGTCAATGGACTCCAAGTTAAGAACACCTGCTTTACAGAAATCAGCTAGTTTGAGATATAGTTCATCCCATTCCAAAGCAGGCAAACCTACTTACCTAAGCAGACTACTGTAAAAAGTTCACCCTGCCCAATCTCCCAATCTCCATTTATGATTCTAGTAATAAATTTTATTACTATTCTAGTGATTTGGGAAATATCTAGGTAGTAAGGCAAATTTCAGGATAAGAAGAGATATTATCTCTATCATTTTCAAGAACTGTTAGGAGTCCTTAAGGTCTTTCAAATTGTTTATATACAACTGCCTTTTCTAGGATTGTGTTTCACAACCACCTTTCCTATATTTCTGATTTTTCCTGTTTCCTTTATTTAAGGAAGTTCTTTTTAAAAAATATTATACTATCATGTCTACCAAGTAGTCTCCATAGTCAGGAAAAGTAGTAGAAAGAGTAATCAATTTGTCTGCTGTCAAAGCCCTGGAACCCCATTCCATTTGAGTACTGAATTTGACTGCTTTTATTGGACCTTCAGTCTTTGGTCACAGCTTCTTCTTTGCACCCTGAAAACAAGATAAAATTTCCCCATCCATACTTCATTATCTTCCATTCTGCTAGATTGGAATCCACTGTCAATTGTTGGCCCAGCCTTACATACTCTCTGCCATTTTATTTGTTCATTTTTAAATGGCTGAGCTATAGCTTCTCTGATCACTCTTAAGAGCTACATTGAACTGCCAGGGAGGAAAAAAAAGGATAAAAGAAAGAAAAATCCTTTATCCACTCCTTTTTTGTTAATGAGTAGAAGGCCTACCTAATTAAGAAGACTTTCAGTGTTAAATGCACTAGACAAAGCCTCAAGAGAGCTGCAAGGGGAGGGAGAAATTCCAAGAGTAAGAAACCTCTTCAGTGATTGCTAATTTTAGAAAGATTAATGCAGCTGGGCAATTCTTTGCAATTTGCTTATCTGATACTTTTTTCCCCTCAAGATCTGCAAACTTAGTCACTTTGAGAGTAGCTCCCTGAACTTACTTCCACATTTAGAGAGTCACCAGGTAGGGTTGCATTCTAGCCAAATAGTTCATGTGACACAATAGTAACTTGTTCATTCAACTTATATGTATAAACTATCCCATGAACTTTATCTGTAAACCCACTCATCTTTCATGAAGTAGTGTATGGAGCACTAGATTTGGAGTACAGAAGACATGGATTCAAATTCTGCCTCTAACACATATGTGACCTTAGGCAAATAACTTAACCTCTATGAGCCTTCATTTCTTTACCTGTAGAATGAGGAGTTTAAACTCAATGGCCTCTCAAGTCCCATCCAAATCTAGATCTACAATATTATGATACAACCAAACATACAAATTTTGTGCCTTTGTCAAGTAATAGGATTTCATATCTAAATCTTTTCAACATGAAAAGTGCAAAGAAGAATTCAAGTATTAGGTAGTTACAACTATCTTCTGAGTAACTGATAAAATCATTAGATTGATCATATCACACTTGGAATTAGGTCAGTGATGATCACTCCAGCACTCCAATCTCTGATCTCAGAGTTGTAAGTATTCTTTCCAATTATGAAGATCACAACCCATCCATGCCTTCCCACCCCAACACATAATATCCTATATGTCCCAATGTAGACTACCATTTACCATCTTAAAATATTACACATTCTTTTCTTTTGTTTTTGTTTTAAGTCAAAAAAACATCCCTGAATCAATTTTGTAAAAAATTCCAAAAATTAACAAAAAGCTCATTGAATGATGAGTTCCAAAACAAAATATGGCCTTCCTACCTGGTTTCTTTGCTTTATTTCTAAAAGGGTATCGCTGAAATTTGCACAAATCTAAACATATAATTAATCAGCATTTTTGCAACTAAAGAGTAATGAATCACCCAAGATATAGAGATGACTATCTATATGTATCTACACACAGAGATATAGAGATAGAGATAAAGATAGATAGATAAAGATATATAAATATAATTTGTACATACATAAGTACACTTAAAACTATATTGAGACATTTGGAATATCCTATAAATATGCTAAACATGTATGTTTTATAAACACACATGTGTAGACATGTATATTAAAGGAAATATCATTATTTATTAATACTATTTGAACATAGCTTTCAGTGACTAGAAAATTGTCTAACCCAAAATTTACAATAGGTGTCAGGTGGACCTCAGAAACTTTCCAGGGATGGCTGTAGGGAATGCTAAATCCCACACAGGTCTTGCTTTGGAGCCACACAAAGCCTGTGTTCTAGGTTCACCAAATTTGAATATTTATACTTACCTGATGATATGTTGTTGTTGTTGTTGTTCACCCTTCATTTTTGAAGAAGACCAATCACATCACAGGTGTTGTCTTCACTTGCTCATTAATTAGATTGAAGTTAAACAGAGTTACACAAAGTTGTCAGCCTTACTCTCTCTTCCAGAGTCATCAAAGTCTACTGGCAAAACAAAAGTCTAGATGACTCACAATGGCTAAGGATGCAGTAGATGTCCTCGGCATCTTCTATGCCTGACCAAGCTCTACAAGCAGCACAACACCTGCTTTAGAATCCTTCATGGCCATTGGAACTAATTGTTTCCATCCACCCATTCATTTCCAAGGAAAGTCTTCTTAGGTTTGGAGTAGATATCCCCCTAATTCACCAATAAGTTGGAGGCCCATTGGTTACCCTCAACCTGCTTTAGCCTGTCTGCTGAGATGGTTTACCAGGGTATGACTGCTGCACATGCTACTGTTTTTTGGAGCCACAGGTGAGAGTTGGATGAAGGTGGCCTGCAAAAGTGGATGAGCAGCCTTGAAAAGGGCTGGCAAGTCATCATACCAGAGGTACTAGTTCTTTCTAAACACTCCATACGTACTCTACCTGCTAACTTGCCTGCCTGTGCATAGCCAATCAGGCAAATATCCTTGACCCCTTGCCTATGTAATGTAACTCCACAGAGTCTTTACAAAAACTGGAGAAGGGAACCACATTTTCTTCTAGCTATCTCCTTTTCCACATGATCTAATAAAATAATTTTTTTAACTATTTCAGGTTTAGGGGCCAGTTCTCTACTGACAATTAACAGTAATATATAAAACATATACGTACATGTTTATACATATGAACATGTGAACGTTAGCCCTAATCTACTTCTAGTCATGGTCAAAGAACCAGGGAATAACTTGGATACCGAAAAAATTAAACTTTTCAACACTGAGGTAGTGTAATCTCCACTTGGGGTAACTAGGTGGCACAGTAGATAGAGCACTGGCCTTGAATCAGGAAGACTCATCTTCTTGAGTTCAAATTTGACCTCAGACAATGTCTGGGCAAGTCACTTCACCCTGTTTGCCTCAAATCTTCATCTGTAAAATGAACTGGAGAAGAAAATGGCAAGCCGCTCCAGTACCTTTGCCAATAAAACCACAAATGGGGTCACAAAGAGTCAGACTCTAATGAAAGTGATTGAACAACAATCTCTACTTGATTTAACATAGCCAATGGAGTATGCAAGATCTTTGGATCCCTAGCATCGGAGACTAACCAACAGTCTCACAGAGAATATATCCTACCTCCTCTAAAATACCTCATCCCCACTGCATTCGATGTCATATTCCATATCCCTTCTATTTACCATATATAAATTGTTATCTTCTCTCTCTCATAATAGAGACTGATGGCTATTTGACCATAGGAGATTATTTCATAATAAGTTCGTGAAATTCATTGTCAGAAAAATTCTCAGAAGACTAGAAAAACACATATTAGGGATGTCACCAGAACTTTTGGATCAGGATCCATTCTTCAGAGTCAATAGGATACCAGCTATGGTTTCTTTATTAGAGTTTGGAGAAGTATGTGTACCAATGGAACCTTGGTGTTATTCAGTAGAGGATGATTATTTATTATTATCAAGTTGTATTTCCATAAAATGTATGTAATTTATATTATTTCAATGGTTTATATTAATATACATATCAGAAAACAAAAAATAAGTACTTAAAAATTCATCCAGTATGCAAGAACTAGCATTATCACAGAAAAGTATGACTTCTAAATGAGCCCCATTTGCATCTATCCTTCCTCTAAGCTATGCTTTAGTGAGCTAGTCACTAGGGACACCCCTGCCCTGGAGAATGGCACTGATTAGCTAGGCAGATCAAAGTAGCTACAAACCCTGCAATAAAAATATCTTAGGGCAACATGGTGCAATGGCTAGATTAGTGGACTTGGAAAATGGGAAGATCTGCCACTTCCTAGCTTTGTCACTATGGGCAAGTAGCTTAACTACCCAAACTGCAATTTCCTCATTTATAATAAAGGAATAATATTATCTAGAATTTCTTCATCACCTTGATTTTACGACAATTCTCAAATGAAATAGTGTGTGTAAAATACTTCAAACATTTTAAAACACTATATAAATATCAGTTATTTTTATTACAAAGAACTAGCAGGAGATTCTCTTAACTCTTGTTATTATCCATCCAACCCCTCAAATTGTCTGTTTCTTTTTCCAGTGTTTATACTGTCTCTCTCTCTCATGATTAATTATTGTAATCATACCTATAATAACTGCTGACATTTACACTGTACCTTAAGGTTGACAAAGTGCTTTCCTCACAACAATTATGTATGGCTAATAAAGATAATCTTTGTTACATATCCTTTTTATAGATGAGGAAACTGAGTTTCAAGAAGTTAAGTGACTTGCCCATAATCACACAGTAAATGCTAAAAGCAGGATTCAAAATCAGGTTTCCTAGCCCAGGTCCAATTCTCTTTGCAAAACATGATTGCCCCATGTCATTGCTTTATTCTCTGGTTATCTGAGCTTCAATTTCTTAATCTGTAAAATGGGAATATTAAAATCCACATAGTACCAAGTTCACAGGATTGTTGTGAAGTTCAAGTGAAATATATGTATATATATATATATATGTATGTGTGTGTGTGTGTATAAAGTACTTTGTAAACCTTAAAGCTATATAAATGTGAGTTAGTATTATTAGCTCTTATTGCCGCAGATAGTCAATGATGAGACTTGTTCTATAAACTGGTGCCTGAAACATGAGGGACTTTGAGTTTCTATAGGACTTAGACAGTCTAAGAATGGAGGTTTGTGAAGGTCTACTGACAGCCCTGACAAAACACGTAGAAACTTTTGGAAACAGTCAAAACCACTGGAAGTTTAATCTTGATTTAATAGGAATGTAGCATTTGCCCATCCCCACCCTATCACGTGTTTCCCAACCTGTTCAGATGACATTCTGGATGACCACATGGAAACTCAGGGGAGGCAGACTTTTGGCCATATATCAATGGGTTGAGTGCCATAATGGGTTATTGAGCCTAAAAATATATACTAATGAGGCAATTTATCCCCAGGTTGCTCTTTTCCTTCTGCTTTCAAAGTGCAAGGACATCTTTGTGATACTATTCTGTAGAGAGAAATATGATCAAAAGAGTTACTAGAGAGAAATGTGTGATCCACTGGAATTCAATTCAGATTCCTTGCCTACATAATCCATGCAAATCTTAGTCTTCAAGCGTTTATTAAGTACTTATTATTTCTAGACGCTGTGCTAAGCATTGGGGCACAGAGCAAGGCAAAAAACCAGTCATGGACTGAAGGGAACCATTCTAACTAGAGACACAATATGTGCATGCCTAGATACAGACAAGATATATACAGTATAGATATGAGGAGGAAAGGCATTAGCAGCTGGGATACAGGGAGATAGGAAAAGTCCTCCTATTGAAGGCAGGCTTTGAGACAAGTCTTGAAAGGGAGCCAGGGAAGCCAGGAGGCAGGAGTGATCTGATTTTAGAAGAGTTGGAAAAAGATGGAATGATAGTAGTAGAGAGTAGGAAGGACAACAGAATTCAAAGGCAGGATCATTGTGCTAGAGAGAACATGTAACTGCACAACATACAGTGATATGGTTAGCACAGTGCCTGGCACATAATAGGCACTTCATAAATATTTATTAATTGATTGATGGTTACATTCAGCTTCCTAGGAGGTGCTGCTTAAGATTTCACTTCTTGCTGATATGCTGTGAACGCACATTGGAATAACAGTGATTTGAAGGCTATGAAATGTTACCATACAAATTAATTTATGACAAGCACCCAATCAAATGCTTTTAATAATTGTGGAAGAGGTGTTAACATTGTAATGAGGGAAAGCCAGCAGAGCCACTGAAGCAAAGGGACAGGAGTCACTGAATTGCCCCACGGGAAATCATGCTGCTGTTCTAACATACTGAGAGAGAGTACTTAGGTGATAGATTTGATAAGAAGAAATAGTTATCACTTTTGAGGAGGTACAGGGTCAAAGGAGATAATAGAATAAATGGGGGGTGGGATAGGATGGAGAGAAATGGAGTTAGTCTTTTAAAGCATGACTGTTATGGAAGTGTTTTCCATGACTTCACATGTATGATCTATATCAAATTGCTTGTCTTCTCAATGAAGGTTGGTGGGGAGGAAGGAAAGGGAGAATGTGGAACTCAGAGTTTTAAAGATGAATGTTAAAATTTTTTACATGCAACTGGGAAATAAGATATACAGGCAATGGGGTATAAAAATCTATCTTGTGCTATAGAAAAGTAGAAAGGAAGGGGATAAGAAAAGGTGGAAGGTGTGATAGAAAGAAGGGCAGATTGGGAGAAGGGATAATCAGAATCCATGCTGTTTAGGAGTGGGGAGAGGGGAGAGATGGAGAGAAAATTTGGAAATCAAAATCTTGTAGAAGTGAATGTTGAAAGCTAAAAATAAATTAATTAATCAAAAAAAGAAAGAAAAGTTATCATTGATGGTGTATATAAGTCTGGCCACAACCCATTAAGCAGAATTGGTATAGCTTTGTAGAGAACTTACTCAAGTAAGTCTGTATCAGTATAAGATTCTTCACTTAAGTTTTCTAATTTTCTTTACACTTTGATGTTGATCAACTGGGAAGTTTATGATAAAAGTTATCTTTAAAACAAACATTTATGGGGCAGCTAAGTGGCACAGTGAATAGAGCACCTGCCTGGTCAAATCTGACCTCAGATACTTGACACTTAAATAGCTGTGTAACCTTGGGAAAGTCATTTAATCCCAATTGCCTTGCCTTCCCCCCAATAGGAAGGAAGGGAGGAAGGAAGGAAGGAAGGAAGGAAGGCAGGAAGGAAGGAAGGAAGGAAGGAAGGAAGGAAGGAAGGAAGGAAGGAAGGAAGGAAGGAGGGAGGGGGGGAAATATTTATTGAGCATATATCATGTATATGGTGTTGTACCAGACACTATGAGAGATACAGATGGGTACAAACATGTACACACACATACAGTCTGTAACCTAATGGTGTTTACCATATGGTTGAGACACATATAGTCTATTTAGGTGAAACACTGAATAGATCTGTCCTCAGACACTTATTAGATATGTGACCCTGAGCTATCTGCCTCAGTTACCTCCTCTGTAAAATGGGGATCATAACAACACCTACTTTGCTAGATTGTTGTAAGGATCAAATGAGATAACATTTGCAAGGCACTTAGCACAGTACCTTGCACATAGTGACATATATATGTATATATACTATTATTATCATTATTATTATTATGACTAATTTACTATATACCCCTCCTCCAAAAGTTTGGTTGCATGATTATAAAGTTATTCATAAATCCAGTGCTGAAATGGACTGCATGAGCCATCTAATCCAACCCCCCATTTTATAGACGAGGAAGCTGAGGCCCAGAGAAGGGTAATGTGAATTGCCCTGACACATAATAAGTGGCAGAGATTTTCAAGCAAAGGAAAAATTAAAAGAAGCCCCAATGATCATGAAATAAGAACTAGCAACATAAGGAAAGGAACTTATTAAGTTATTATGAGAAGCTTTACTTTTTCTCTGTATGTACATGAAGTAATGGAGAGTTTTATACTATATCTACTCAGGAATCCCACCCCATGGCTTTCCAACTTTTTGCTTGTTCTTTAATGTCTAGTAATAATAAGCCCTTGAAGACTATTCATTGCTGAAATCACCACCTATTTTTCCCTTGCAAATTTTCTTTCTGTACTCTTTAAAATGCCGTGGGATTTATTTGTCTTTCTACATTATTTCTGTTGTTGGCCTACTATGTGGAAACCTTGTATACATGAAGGTTTACCAACTATACCTCAGCAACTTCTAAAGTAGACTCCCTTGACACAGCTTGGTATTACACAGATTCATCTGTGTGAAGTTTTTAATATATCTTATTTTTTCTGAGAAGCAAAGGGGAGAGTCCTCCAATGTCAATTTCATCAATAGAGGTCATTCTCAGAGTAGGAACTCTCTCCACTGATGCAGATAGGCAAATCTTGTTATACAATCTTAGAGAAATACCTGGGGATACTGAGCTATCCTGTAACTTGCTAATGGTCATAGAGCTAATACTAACCAGAGGTAAGAATTTTAGCCACATCTCCCTGACTCTAAAACAGGTTCCTGATCCATTACACCATACTAGATGTAAGCTCCTTAAAGATAGGGACAGTTTTATTTTTGTCATTGTGACTTCCACACCTAGCATAGTGTACCTGGTATATAGAAGGGTTTCAATAAACCCTTCTTGAGTTGATTTTACAAGACAGGAATCAATTCTTTTTTTCCCCCAGCTCCAAAGCTATAACAAAGTCCTGCCATATCTTAAACTATCATAAATATTATTTAACAATAATGAAAACACTCTTCTGTTGTGAATTATTTTTTTGCTGAAGTGAGACAGCATAGAGAAGGCATAACTCCTCAGCCATCAAACTGTTTAGATTTATTTTTATTTGCCTGTTTTCTACTAACCTAGATAGTGAGGCAGTTTTCTATCATTTCTAAGTAGGTAATATAATATCAGATTGACTCCGATTTCTCCGCTTCTAACTTTTTGTGGATTTTCTTCGCTGGCCTTCTGATCTCCTCCCCAATGAATCTACTTAGGTGTTATTCAGTATTAGTTGTCACAAATGTTGGTCTATAACTCCAGATCTCATTAAAGGGTAGGGTTTTGCAGTATTTCAACTCTGATGGGCCTTTGGCAGAAGTTTCTAAATATATCAAAGTGAGTAAGCTATTCACATTCTAAAATTCACCAAAATAAATTTCCACAAATAAAATGTAAGACAATGTGCTATTTATGAACTGCTTCAGGTTGGCTACTGCTGTGCGTGTGTGTGTATAGAAAGTGTAAGTCTATTCACAGATCATCAATGATGAACTTTTCTAATGGTTATTACTGAGTTGATGGTATATCCAAATGCAGTTAAGTCTGATAAAGTCACAAATTGGGCTTCTACATATTCTTCGGTCCCAAGGAACAATATTTGTTTTTAAAAATCTATCAACTCTGAAATTCTGTGATTTGCTAGGATATGTTAAAATCTCCTAATGACACCCTTGGAAACTCTATATGTCCTACTTCCTAAATATATTTGTGTGTATCTGTGTGTCTCTGTCTGTGTCTGAGTGCAGACATACACACACAGACACACACATATACATACATATATACATGTATTCTTTTCTACAAAGAGTTTGACTTGGAGTTTGCAACCTCTGTCCATATATAAATAATTTTAAGTTTTTTGTGGAAGACCAGGTGAGAGTGAGTTCAAGTACCTGTTTTCCATGACCATCTCCTGACTACACTTTTTAAGTCATATCTTCTAACTGTGATGCTCATATTCACTGTTCTCTCTAAAACAACTTTGATCAAGACAGTAATATTCTTTACTTCTTTTTCTTGGCAAACTTATACATAGGAAAGTAAACAATGATGATGAATATTGATTCTAGTTATGGCTTTCTTTCTATGTTGCTTTTCAGTAATTTCAGTCATACTAGACACTTCATGACCCCATTTGGGGTTTTCTTGGCAAAGATACTGGAGTGGTTTGTCATTTCCTTCTTTAGCTCTTTTTACAGATGAGGAAACTGAGGCAAACAGATTTAAGTGACTTCGCTAGTGTCACACAACTAACAAGTGTGTGAGGCTAGATTTGAACTTAGGAAGACTCATCTTCCTGACCCCAGGCATAGCACTCTATCCATTATGCCATCGTTGTGTCCTGTCTTCCTAGCTGCCTAGCCACTTTTCTGTATATAGGTCCCCATATATTCTTCAGTCTATCTCCATGTTTCTGGGTCACGATTAAAGATGCATCAGAAGTGCTAAGCTAAGTAAGTGTTATATACTAAATACTAGACTACATTGGCTCATAGTGGGTAGTACTGAAAGGTCAACTGGATTCCCACTTCCTACTCTGAAGACAGGAAACAAAAGCAAGTTCAGATGATATGACTGAGATAAAAGCCTTACTAGATCAAATACAGGGTATTGCTGCAATCAGCATCCCTCTCACACTGGCATATACCCAATGGGGGGGGTGGTACAAAAGCAATCAGGTTATGAAGCCAGTGTGATAAAATGGAACAAAGGACTGCTTTAGGAAGATGAAGATGAAAGAGAGTTCCTGTCCTGCTGCAGTCACTACCTGTGTGACTTTGAGTAAGGGACTCTCTCTGGGCCTCAGTTTCTCCATCTATAAAATGTGAAGGTTAGATTAGATCACCTCTAAAGCCCCTTCTAGCCCTAAAGCTACAACCCTATGAATCCCCACAAAAAACACCCATCAATACCCATACACGTTGAGATTAAGATACTGGGGGGAAAGACAGAAATACAAACAGGAGGAGAACTGAGGGAGCAGCATATTAAAAGCTCAGAAAGTATCCAAGAAGAGGTGATTAACAAGGTCAGATGCTTCAAAGAGGTCAAAAAGAACGAACATTTAAAGGAGCATGAGAAGTACTGACCATTTGAAGCTAAGTAATATGAAGTCTTTCCCAAAGAGAAGGGATCTGGACCCTCCAAGGAGGAAGCAGCTTCTTATGCTCTGAGAAATGATTGTATTGATCCCCACAAGGCATCATCAGAAAAGAATCCATCCAGTAAGCCTCGAAGAAGAACAGATGAGCATTGGTTGATGACTTCCTGCTGAAAGATATCAAGGCAAATATTCCTTGAAGTGACAAATTAAGAGGTCTGCTATTTTCCCAGATCTTAGATCCAGGACACACCAGATAGCTTCCCAAGATCTGTCAAACCTGATGGCCTCTGGCAATTCATATAACTACAAGTGATGCTGCCAGAAGAAACCTGGCAAGCATTCTTAGACCTTACAAAAAACCTGGATAGGAAACTGAAAACATTATACAGAGGGTCACAGAAGAGTATATATTTATCACTCGTTCCTGTTGATTAAAGCTAGAGGCTTTGTGTAAGAAAGGCAAATTTAGGGGATGAGGAGCTTATGTCCCTCAAGAAGGTGGTATCTGAGAACACAGAATTCTGATTATAGCTTAAAATATAGAAATCATACAATTTTGTACCTAATGAAGGCTGATAAGAGTATGTTTACCTGGAATATAACCGATTTTTAAAAGGAAAAGGGCAGAGAAAGGAGCAAAAAAATGCTTACATATATCCACTAAGATAGATAAAAGACAAAGTGTATTACAGGATAACCACCTCCTCCTCCTAGATGCTCTCTCCTCCCTGGTTTTCGTTGACAGTGTTCTCTATAGGCTCTTCTACTATTTGTAATGGGACTCTCTCTCCTCAGTATCTTAATCTGTGTTTATGGAGTTCTTGTGGGTGGTACATTTGTTGTTGTTTCATTGGGAGTTCAGAGAATCCTAGATTGAGAACCGGAAGGGGCCTTAGAATTGATCTGATCCAACCTCCACATTTTACAGATGGAGAACTGAGACCCAGAGAGAAGTGGCTTGCTCAAGGTCACACAAGTAGTGACTGATACAGGACTCGAACCCTAGGGTTTTGACTCTTTGCTGATATCCAAGATGAACAAGAAATTCCTAAAAAAAACAAATTCAATTTCATAATTGTCAATGAAGCTTCATGGGATTAGGCTACTGACTGGAACATGGTTCTTGAAGGTTAAAGCTTATTTAAAAGGAATAGAACAGAACAAAGAGATGTCTGTTTCTCACTTAAGATCATACATATGTGAAACGGATGGGTTAAAAGGAACAAGCATTGATTAAGCGTCTACTATGTGCCAGGTACCATACTAATTTATAAATAAATTTTAATAATAAATTATACTTGATCCTCACAACAATCCTAGGAGTTAGGTGCCATTATTATCCCTCTTTTATAATTGAAGAAATTGAGGCAGAGAGAAGTTAAATAACTTGCCCGCTATCACACAGCTAGAAAGTGTCAGAGGCCCAATTTGAATTCAAGTCTTCCTGACTCCAGATCCAGTGCTCTATGATTCATCTCAGAATTTCATGATGCTTAACAATAAAATGCAAGTTTTGATCAGTGGTCTCTCCTTTATTTTTAATTGTGGGTTCCTAGTAATGGGAATACTGTGAAGGGGATAGCCTCTAAAGTTTCTTGAAAACTAAAGATTCAGTGATTCCATGACTATTATTCAACTCATGTCCCTCCATCTTGTTCACAAGAATACCAGGAAGGAATTTGTCAAATGCCTTGCTAAAATACAGGTGTACAGTAAACCAATGATTTTCTATAATCCCAGAATCTCCATGATTACTTATGTCCCTCTGGAAAACTGGAAAAGAATGTTATTTAGGGATAAATGCATCATATTGAATTGGCCCTTGTTCTTTGTTACAATATTCATATGAAAATGATATTTCTCTTTCACAGTACTTTGAGTTCATCTGTTCCTGGCACTGATCCTACCCACCTTCCCTCAAAGCCATAATATCTATGATATCACCATTTCCTACTGTGGGAAAGATTGAAGCAATAATCTGAGGATCATTTTAACACCAGTGAAAGCTGAAGCAATACACATGACCCTGGAATTGGGTGCTTTGTACTATTCAAGAGGGAAAAAAATGTCTTTCTCTTAGAATTAGCCTACTTTTCTTCTTTTACTTTCTTACTTTCTTCATTGGTAATTATGTGTTTGTGGGTTGCTTCATTCTGACAGGTATCTGTATACTAAAAAAGAAGAAGAAAGAAGGAATAGGAAAAATCCCACAGAGAAATTGTACAATTTCCTATTCAGCTTTCCCTGGAGGTTTTACCTAAATAAACATATACAACATAATTAAGGCTTCCAGATTTCATTTAAGAGAAGATTAGAAAGCTCAATTGTTTTGTCTCCACCCTCCCCTCACCCCAGGACTCCAGTTTTTCAGGGTTTTTTTATTGTTATCATTGTTATTTTTCTGAAAAATGTTCCTAATTAGGAATTTCCTACACACTAAAAATGGGAAAAACAAAGCTGTAAGTGCACCTTGGGCCTACCATTCGCATTATGCTAAAACTTTCACTGCCTTGAAAAGAGACTGAGCTTCCTATAGTCTGTTAATTGTATAGGCCCACAAAATCCCAGCAGCACTTTCAACACGTGTCAATTTGTCTGACTGCTCTGAATCTAAAAGGATCTCAAAGTCATTGCTAGATATCAGAAAGAACTTGCCCAAATGAACAACTGTTAAGTTAAGGGGGAGTGGACAGACTGACAGCCAGAGTAGCCAGAGCAGAGTGGTGGGGGGAGTCTGCACTATAATGCAAGAAAACTACCATGAAAAAGAGAGGCTGAATAAAAAGGCTGCATGCCATATTCTGAAATGTGAGATCAAATCTCTTTTGAGTAATATTCCCCTGGGTAACAAGGTCAAGTACTACCCAAGGAAAAGTTTCTCCTCCGGGTAAGAAATAAGATGAAATTGTCTGCCTGGATCATTGGAAGTGTTAGAGGCTAGCTGATGATTAAGCCAGGAGAAAACTAGGAGGTGTTTTACTACCCAGCCAAAGGTGCTGAGAACACAAGTTTTTTGGAGTACAAGAGGGAAGCACCGGCTCTTCTGGAAATAATAATCAATAATCATATTTTAAGTTTGTGTAGCACTACAAACTTTAACATGTCATTTTCTCCTCCTTTATAGTATTTTGATGGATCTATTAAATAAGCCTGTAAGATAGGTAGGGATATTGGTAGGTAGCAAGGTAGTACAGCAGATAGAGCAGACTTCTCTGTTTCATACTCACTCATTATGTGACCCCCGTCAAATTGCTGAATCATTCTCTGCCTTGGTCTTCTCAGCAGTAAAATGGGGGATAACAATAACATCTGTCTCCCTTTGTTGTAAGGACAAAACAAAGTATTTGTCAAGCATTCCGCAAACCTTAAAGCATTACATAAATGCTTTAAATGATACTATTATTAGTATCCCTTTCTTATAAATGAAGAGATATTTACAGAAACATTTGATGGAGAAATATCAATTCTGGATGAAAATGTAACCCAGACCACATTTAGAGTTCCTTGTTTATTCACTCCAGTGTATTTTCAATTCAAAAAGGAAACTGGCAAAGCAGCATGCATCCAGAGAAAGATAAAGAGGAGGAGGGGCAACTAGGTAGCACAGTGAATAGAGCACTGGACCTGAACTCAGGAGGACCTGAGTTCAAATCTGACCTCAGACACTTGACATAATATCTGTGAGACCTTGGGCAAGTCATTTAACTCCAATCACCTTGCCTTCCCCCCTCAAAAAAAAAGATGAAGAGGAGGATAGTGAAGGACCTAGAAACCATTATATATATGAAGACTATAATTGAAAGTAATGGGGATATTTCCCATGGACAAGAAATGAAATGAGGGAGAGACACAATGGCTTCCTTCAAATATTTGGAGGTCTACCATATGTAAGACAAAAGCAGAATTATTCTTTCCTGTTTTAAAATGCAGAAATAGATAGCCAACAGTGGAGCAGGCTTTCTCAGAAAGCACTGAATAACCCCTAATTAGAAGAGTTCAATCAGAAGCCGGGTTATCATTTGCCTGAGATGTTTTAGGAAATATTCTTGCTTTGAGTGAGAGGTTAGAGTAGATTGCTAAGGTTTCTTTCAACCTTATATTTGTATGAGTAAACCCAGAAGAATACAGATTTGGCTGGATATGGTAATACACACTATGGTTCCAGCTCCTAGGGAGGCTGAGAGCTAACCAATCTCAAACTTGTGAGTTCTGAGCTGTACTGGGATTGTGCTGATTGAGTTTTTGCCCTCAGTTCAACATTAATATGATGAGCCCCCAGGAGTAGGTGCCACCAGACTAACTAAAAAGTACAACCAGCATGAGAAAGGGAAGGGAAGGGAAGGAAAGGATTGGGAAGAGAAAACAAGGGAAAGGATTGCAAAGGAAGAGCTGATCTAAAATTTAAAAGACCTAAAATATACTCCTGACTGCCACTAACTAGTTATGACCATATACACAAGTCACTTAACTTTGGGGGGCCTCATTTTGCTTAAATCCAAAATGAAGGGATGGACAAGATGACCTAAAAGTCCCTTCTACCTTCTAAATTCCAAGATTCCATGTCATGCCCAAAGTCATGCTAGTTGCTGACAGAGCCTGATTTACAACAAAATCTGGGTCACTTGACATTTGGTCCATGTGTCTTCCTCTTCTACCATTATGCTTCAGGATTATATTAGCTTAAGTCAATTAATACCATGTAGGACACTTCATTTGCAGGTTTTAGGGATTGGAAATAATCTTAAAGAACATCTAGTTATTTTGCAGATAAGGAAACTCAGGGCCAGGGAGGCTGAGTAACTGGTTCAAAGTCACGTAAGTAGAAAATAGGAAAGCCAGGATTTGAACCTAGTTCTTCCAGTTCCAAATTCAAGGGTTTTTTCCCCTTCATCAAGCTACTTCTTTGAAATAGAACTGAATTTGGTACTCAATTACAGGAAGGAAGGAAGGAAGGAAGGAAGGAACGAACGAAGGAAGGAAGGAAGGAACGAAGGAAGAAAAGTATCTGCTGTGTGCTAAGTACTGTGCTAAGGGCTTTACAAATATTGTCTTATTTGATTCCAACAAAAACCCTGGGATGTAAATGCTATTATTATTTTCTTTTTATAGTTGAAGAAGTTAAGGCAAAGAGAGGTTAAGTTACTTTCAGGGTCATATCACTAGTAATCATCTGAGGTCAGATTTGTACTCATGTCTTCCTGACTCCATGTAGGATAGAAACCACATTACTTACTGAGAGTTGGACACATTGAAATATTTTTTTAATCTCTTAGTATATCCAGTAAATTGTTTCTCTGAGTCACAAGAATTATTCCATGGAAAGAACCCAAGTTATAATAAGGATGGGATTTGTTACATCAATTTACCTTTTTATCCAAATTATATTGTAATTTACTATTCATATGTCTCATATCTTTTGTTTTCACTATATAATAATAGCTAATATTTCTATAGATGAAGAAACTAAGGAAGAGGTTAAATGACTTGTTCACAGACAATTAAATAATAAGAAAAGCTGGCATTTATATAGCAGTTTATTTTACCATCACAATATCCCTGGGAAGTAGGGCTATTAATATTCCCATTTTACAGACAGGGATGCAAACAGAAACTCAGTGACTTTCTTAGGATCAGAGGAAGTATTTGAAATCAGGTCTTCCTGAGTCCAGGTCCAGTACTTTATACGGACTACTTAGCTGTCATAGAGAAATAACATGAGCATTATGTTTTCCAGATGTTGTTATTATTGTTGTTGTTTAGTCATGTCCATCTCTTTGTGACCACATTTGGAGTTTTCTTGGCAAAGATACAAAGGTGGTTTGCATTTTTCTTCCCAAGCTCATTTTACAGATGAGGAAACTGAGGCAAGCAGAGTTAAGTGATTTGTCCAGGATCACACAACTTGTAAGTATCTGAGGCCACATTTGAACTCAGGAAGATGAGTCTTCCTGACTCCATGCCTAGCACTCTATCCACTGTACCACCTAACTGCCCATGTATGTACTTTTAAGCTATTAAAAAAACCAGAGGAAGTCCTCCAATTCTTTGGGTGAGGCAGCTGGTGGCAAAGTGGATAGAGTGCTGGGCTTGAAGTCAGGAAGACCTGAGTTCATATATGGCCTCAGACACTTACTAGATGTTTGACCCCAGGCAAGTCACTTAACTGCCTGATTCAGTTTCCTTATCTGTAAAATGGGGATAATAATGAATAGCACCTACCTCCAAGGTTGTTGTAAGGATGAAATGAAATAATATCTGTAAATCACTTAGGACAATATCTGGCATTGTTTTGAATGTTAGCTATTTATTAATTTTTATTCCTTGTGGGAGATTTATAGCAGGATATGGAGGAGGAAGGCCCTGGATGGGAAGACATGGAGAGGTTGTAATCTGCACCATTTTAGGGAAGACCAACACTGATAAGATCAAAAATATTTCCAAGTAGGTCATAATTTCCTATATTTTAGGATTCCAGGTACATGTGGGCAAGTTGTATATGCACAAAACAAAGTAGAAACACTGTTAGGTGCTGCTAAATCAGCTATGTGTTTTCCACATATACTTATTTATTCAATGTAAGGATGGATTCCGAACTCCTAAAATGAATATGTCAACATAAAAGATGCTGGACCTTTTAACACTCCACATTCTTGTTCTAACCCCCAACCCCAACACAAATATATTCAAACAAACATGCATGCCCAGGGACTTTTTGCACACTAGTCAAGCTAAGACTATAATCAACTCTCAATCACCAAAGGAAAATTCCTATCGATACCTTCCTCCCCTGAAATACCAAATGGTGGGAGTATTCTCTATCTTCTTAAGGTTGGAGCAGTAACAATGAGACTCCATCTTACCTGATACTTCAATCAACTAAAGAAAGAGAAATAAACCCAGGATGCTCTTACCTAATCAAATCAATCAATGGTATTTGTTAAAAGATGACTTTGTTTCAGCTCTATGCTTCCTATAAGAGATACGGAGACAAGAAATAAAATCACCCCTGCACTAAAGGAACCTAACTTCTATAATAGGGAACAATGTAGACATATAAATATCTACGCAGTGAATACAAGGTCCACCAGCATCTAGGGGCACCAGGAAAGGCCTTATGTAGGAAGAACATTTTATTTGAGCTTTGAAGGAAGCTAAGGGGTGGTTTATAAGAGATGGAAGCAAGGAAGGAGCACATTCCAAGCATGAGGAAAAGCAAACAAAGGAGTGGGAGATTATAATTTTTCCTGTGAGAAAAATAACAAAAAGGCCAAGCAAAAGGAGGGGAGAAGATTGGAATTCTCTGTGAGGAAGTTTTCTCTACCAGTGTAGAACAGTACCTTCTCTGAAACCTTAGTTTAAAGATCCTTAAATCTTTAAGATTAAAAAAAAAAAGGGAGGGTGGCTAGGTGGAGCAGTGAATAGAGCACCGGCCCTGGAGTCAGGAGGACCTGAGTTCAAATATGGCCTCAGACACTAAAACACACACACACACACACACACACACACACACACATACACACACCCCTAGCTGTGTGACCTTGGGCAAGTCACTTAACCTCAATTGCCCCTCCAAAAACAAAAAAAAAAATCTTTAAGATAAAGCACTAAATATACATAAGGATCCCCGTGAGCCACATACTGAATTAGAAACCATTTGTTAGCATTATCTGTGCTCTATTGTCTTTTTATCTAGTTTGTTACACATTTCCCAATTATACTCTAATTTGGTTCTGGTTGCACAGAGAAATGCTACATGTTTGATACTTCCATGCTATATGTAATGGTAACATAAATGGGGAGATCCTTCCCATCCCTTGATAGGCCCATGTGACCTGCTGGAGTATGTGGAAGCCTGACTCATTTGAGTCTGTGGTGGGAGGAGTTTGCTGAATGGGTGGAGCAGGAAGTGTGGAGGAGACCTGAGAGGGACAATTAAAGCTGAGGGAGAGAAAGGAAGCAGGCAGTAAACTGTGTTTGTTTGTGGAAAGGCCCTAGGAGTTGGAAGGCTTGGGGATGGCAATGCCCCCTACATTGTTATTGTGTATAGATTTCTTTGTTGCTATGATGAATTTGGCTTTTTAGTGTTGGGATTTGGCTTTCTAGTGTTTGAATAAATGTTTTGGTTCTATCTTCAATGTGGAAAGTCTGCTATATTTTGCCATTCAGAATTACACTGGCATATTCATAGCTATTGTGTTGGTGCTGCACTACAGTATTTGCAATAAAGGATAATATGGAATAACTGGTAAGATAGGTTGGAACCAGGTTATTTAAGGCCAAACCCAGGACTGGGAACTTTATCCTAGAAGTGATATGCAGTCACTAGAGCTTTTTGAGTCAGGAAGTGAAATGTTCACCAAAGCTGGCAAAGTTCCATACTAAATGTCACCCAAGAACCCATCAGTCAGTTCAAATACCATCAATCTACACTCTTGTAAACTGACGTCATAAAGTAAATATGCAACCTTTCCCCATTAGTATTCAGTTATTAACTATCAATTGCACCCAAGGGCAAGGAGCAAGCAAATTGAAGAGGTCTTTTTGAGCAACTAGAGTGGTTTATGAGAAGCTCTTATAGAGAACTCAGCTTTTTGCTATAGGCAAAAGTTTTGAAATTGAATGTTGTCTGCCAACAGAAATCATAATAAATTCTTATGTGCCCATATTTCCTAGTACAGGAGATTCAGGTAGAGACACAGCATGTTTTTTAAAAAATGGTAAATTCTGACTTTTACTTTATAGCATTTAATTTCATTTTGATTCACTTTCCTTTGAGAGTAAAGCTGGTATAGAAGACTTCGAGTCAGAAGACCTGAGTTCAGGTTCCACCCCCTCACAATCTCTCTGAGCCTCAGTTAACACTTTTTGTAATAACAACCTCTTGGAGTTGTGAAGAAAGCACTGTATAAATGGACTAGTATTATTTCGTCCCAATCTGTTACCTTTACTAACCTTAAAGTACATGGGTGCCTGCCATTTTGCTTATTTTATAAAAGCGATGTTGCCTCAAAATGGGCTTGAAATTGCCATTTCAAATGTATGTTCTTCCCATTGATTGCCTGAAGTTCATAGGGCTTCCTTATTATGCAAATAACAAAAATGGGCTCACTTAAACTTGAGACACACTTAAGGAAATGAGCCATCCTACACTTTGCTTTGTTAAAATGTGATAGAAATAGTTAGCAAGATCATTATTGAATGTAGGCAGATTCACTTGATTAGAACAGGCTGGAACATATTTTGTGCTTTTCTGAAATTCTGGTGGGAATGTTGCAAGCGATTTTTTAATGTATTAACTGTAGAAAGTGTTGCCCTGAATACAATTTAACCTGTCCTCTTGAGTTGCCACATTTTCCAGAAGCACTGAAACCAGTGTATGCAAGAGGCTCTGAATGCGCCAGTGATGAAGCCCCCCCCTGAACTGACATCATTTGTGGTTGCATCCCAAGCTACAATCCCTTTGTGTCCTTGGGAGGCAAGACAGGTGCCAGCCAGTCTGTGCCAGGTTGGGATAATGCTTGTACATGTGGGGTCCTTTGCAGATAAGTAGACCTTCCAATCTTCATAGTCTAACAGTTCCCAAGGGAAAAGTATGTGGCTTTGACCATCAACTTGCTCTTCCCTATTGGGAGGAGTTTTGTCCTTTCTCTCACCTTTGCTGTACCTTTCCCCTTCCCATCCTGGTATCCTCTCCTCCTTTCAGCCTGCTCTCATAAAAATGCGAACTTCTGTAATGACTATGAACTCTTTGCTCAGGCTTTTATTTCCACATGCATGTCCATCCCTCTTGTAATAAATCTAGTTTTCACATAAGTTTTCTGAAGATGTCTGACAGAAGAAATGGATGTTTTTGTTTTTAACCAGATCTATGATTTCACATGGTCTACAACTTAGGGTCTTACAGAGCTGTCTAAGACACTGAGAAGCTAAATGACAGCCTGTCGAGGGCAGGGGGTGAGCTTGAACCAAGGTCTTCCTGACTCTGAGGCAGATCTCTAACCACAATACCATGCTGCCCCAAAAGGAGACTGTGGTCATATAGCATACCCTTGGGGATGCATAATAGAAGTACACCACACACACACACACACACACACACACACACACACACACACACACGCACGCACGCACACACACGCACGCATGCACGCATGCATCAGAACAGGCACAGATACCCTTCCCTTTGCTTTTGAGAATTCTTTCAGTTGCCTTCCCAGCCAGAGCTCCATGGTTATATTAAAAGGGGAGCAATGTCCACCCAACAAGTCTTTCTTTCACGCTTGCCCCTTTAGTGTATCTATGGCATCCAATGTTTCCCATGACTTGACTATCATCTCACTTCCCATCATTATTTCTTCCCATTATCCTTCCCCCATGTCCTCATGGTGAAGCCAATTGGGTTATTAGCCATTTGCAAACATATCTTGTCCTTTTCTACTACTGTGTCAATGCTGTTCTTTCCCTGTTGAGCTCCGACATCCACCAAGGTTTGGCTGAAATGCTACTTAATCTATAAAGAAGTCTCTGATTTCCCTGAGAAATGAATTCTTCACTTTCTGAACCATCACAGAACTTTTAATACTTCACTTTATAGTTTAGTTTAATTACATATCATAGCCCTGTTTTATTATTAGCTCTTTTTAAGCTAAAGTGTTTTCTTTATGCACCATATTGCAGGTGCTCAATATATGATTCTGAATAAAGGAATGAACTCTTTCCCACCCAGTCAAACCAATACCATGACGTGGTATGATAGAAAACTCATTGTGGTTCATTTTGAGGAGTTAAATGTTCTGTAAAACTTCCACACCCAGTCTTCTTGATGGCATCACCACTAGTTAG
Organism: Pseudocheirus occidentalis; assembly: GCA_028646575.1. Classification (NCBI taxonomy): domain Eukaryota; kingdom Metazoa; phylum Chordata; class Mammalia; order Diprotodontia; family Pseudocheiridae; genus Pseudocheirus; species Pseudocheirus occidentalis. The sequence goes on along the minus strand of CM053599.1, from coordinate 158,869,946 downwards.
GTTGATGAATACAGAACAAAGGTGATGGCGGAGAAAGCGATCTTCTTTGTAAGATAGAATCCTTGAAAAGCAAAAAAAAAAATCTTGGCATTTTGCTTGACTACACACGTACAATCAATAATACATTGCTTGCCTTCTGAAGGAGAGGGGAGAAGAAGGACAGAGGGAGAGAATTTGGAACTAAAAATTTTTAATGAATATTAAAAATTATTTTACATGTAATTGAGAAAAAAATTTAAAAACAATCTTGGCAACCCTAAAAGAACAGATTTTAATTTCTGCAAAGTGCTTTTGTAAACTACATATGAGAAATTACCAGCACAGAATCTAATGTGCTGCGACTTTTAATCTTGATCTAATTTATTATGCTAAATGTGAATAAGCATGACAAAGATATATCATTTCAATGCTCTAAAACCTTCAGTGGCTCCCTACTGACTCCATGATAAAACATAAACCTTCTGTCAGTTCCTCTGCTATCTGGCTCCAAGCTATCTTTCCAAACTCATTTTCCTTTATTCCCTTTCACTTCTGCTGTGTTTCAGTCAAATGAACCTATTTACTGTTTCCAATACAGAATGTTCCATCTCCTGCCTGAGTGCCTTTCTACAGGATGTTCCTCATCTTTGCCATGCTCTCCTTCTTCCCCTTCTTTTACAATCTCTAGTTCCATTCAAAGCCCTTTTTGTTTCTCCAACTTTAACACTTACCAAATTATTTTGTATTTTCTTTTCATATATTTTGTGTTTATGTTATACAGTGCCTAGTACAAATAGACACCATAAATGTTTATTGAATTGAATATACTGTTTCTCCAGGATACTAGCTGCTTAAAGGCCTTGTCTCTGGCTGTCCCCCATGCCTGGAATGCTCTCTCTCCCCTCTCCTACTAGCCTCTCTGGGTTACTTTAAGCCCCAACTAAAATCTCACCTTCTACAGGGAACCTTCCTCAACCCTCCTAATTCTAGTGCCTTCCTTCTGTTAATTATCTCCTCTTTATCCATTATGAAGTTTGCTTTGTATAAAATTTGCTCACATATTGTCTCCCCCATTAGACTGCAAACTCCCTGAAGTCAGGAACTTTTTAACCTCTTTTTGTGCACCCAACACTTGGCACCATGCCTAGCACATAACATTTAATGAGTACTTATTGAATTGAACTAAATGAATGAAATTGAACTAAAACCCTTCAGTTTTTATTGAAAGGTGAATATGGAACTGGATAATTAATTAAAATTCAATGTGATTTCTGCATTTATCATTGAGAAATTTTTCAATATTTTCATTTGCTTTTGGTCTGGACATTTTGGGGTACAGTTTCACTGAAAAGTGATCATAGTCCACAGGTCAGGAGCTGTCGACTCTTGATCTATTTCCTGCACAGCTCCTCAATCTGTGGAATAGCATCATTGCTTTGTCCATGAAAACATGTTGATGCTTGATAATGCACTGTGATTCTGGGAGCATGCAAAAACCATGCTAAAATGAGCTGGATATATTTCTTGCCAACAAAACCATGGTATAACATGATTATCAAAGCAGCGGCTTTATCACCTAAATTCCTGCTCACTCAGTAAATCTAGGGCTTATTTCCTATTCTCACTTCCAACAAAAAATACCACCAACACACATTTACAGAAACATAATAAGGAATTCTTGCACTGGAGTTACATCTTATTTCGGTAAAGGGTTGCGGTAGACAGTCTACCCACCATGAGTTCTTGCTATGAGAGGGGCAGCAAGTCTCCAGTATCACTTGTTAGGACCAACACTTGTCTTTATAAGGAGGAAGAAGAGAGGTAGCAGTGGGATGGGCATGGCATAGGGAGAAGGAGGTCAATGGGAAATAAGCATCATGAAAATGAGGTGTTGGGGCAATAACTTGGGACGAGGTGAAGAAGTAGGATGAGTGAACCAGAGGACTATTATGGGGAAGCAGAATGTAAGTGAAGGTCAGCGCTCTGGGGCAAAAGCCCCCAGTGTCTTAGGCTAGTTAGGTCTCTGCCCATTTGTAAAGTACTTGACAGTTTTCAAAGCATCTTTTCATATATTATACCATTTAATCCTCCAAGTAACACAGTGAAATAGTAAACCATGATACAAAATATTCTCCCTATTTTGAAGGTGATAAAACTGAGCCCCAGACATGATAACTGGCAGCTTGTCCAAGGTCATAAAGCAATGAAGTAGCAGATCAAAGACTAGAACTCAGGTCTTTATCATTTGTGTTCCCCTCTTATTTCCAACTATTACATTCCTTTCTGTTTCTATAACCTTAGTTTGAGCTGTTGTAGCTGAAGGCCACCAGTTAATCAATTGTGAATTCAACCTACTTTCACAACAAGGCTATGGCTTTCATCCCTACACTCCCTCCCTGAAAACAACCAATGTTCCCAATGTGCTCCAAACCCATAATTTCGAGGATCTGAGAAAATAAAAAAAAATAGCTCCTTCATCCAAAAAAGTAAGGGACCCCCTGATCTAACTGCTCTCTCAGATTCAAAGTAAGTTCAAAACTTTCAATATACCAGGTTACAGGATGGTTGGGGAAGGGAAAAAAACCAGAGGCAGCATTTCTCTTATTGGTCTCTGGTTTTTGTTTTTGTTTTTCTAAGAATCACAAAAATCAGGGAGGCACTGCAGGGCTTGGCAGGATGCACGAGTGTGTGACAAGCAAAAATAAAATATTAGCACAGAGATGGAATCTAATACCTGGACTAGGGATGAGGTAAAGACAGGCTTCCATGCACTGTAGGCAAAGTTCTAAAAACAACAAACGCACATCGTTGGCCTGCATTTGAATATCGTACCACCCTATTTGTTACTATCATCTGGAAGTTTTAAGGCTTAACTATAACCCATGCATGCTGGCTTGCCATAAAGTAAATACCTATATGCTTTGGAGAATTGAAACTTTTAGCATTAAACATATGTTTAGTTTACATCATTCTCTTCCTTACAGAGGTGGAGGGACTATAGATATGTAATATTGAATATACTGTCAGAGTTGGTTGATGTGCTAGTTTGCTTTGTTGAACTGATTTTTTCCTATTTCTTTTTCATTTTTTTGTTATGATAAATGACTCACTGTATGATACAGTAAGGGAGAGATTTATTGGGAAAGTAAAAGCAATGTTGAAAGAAAAGATAATTTTTAATTGAATGTAAATTTAAGGTTAAGTATGAGATAATGAACAGAGTAGTGTTCCTGGAGGAAGGGAGAACTGAGTTCAAATAATGTACTAGCTCTGATCCTGAGCAAGTCACAACCTTTCTACCAAAACCTCAAGCAGGGGCGGCTAGGTGGCGCAGGGGGTGGCTAGGTGGCGCAGTGAATAGAGCACCGGCACTGGAGTCAGGAGTACCTGAGTTCAAATCCTGCCTCAGACACTTAAAACAAAAAACTAGCCATGTGACCTTGGGCAAGTCACTTAACTCCAACTGCCCTCCAAAAAAAAAACAAAAACAAACCTCAAGCAACTCCCCAGGACTTATCTACTAAGCAATAGATAGGTTGCCATATTTGTCGACACTGAAAGAAGTACCCTTTCCACCTGATAAAATCACCAGTCCTTAAAGTAATACCAGATTGACAATAGGATGATTAATTTTTTCAGCTCCCACAATTCTCAAAGACCTTCTACTAAAACATGGAAGAGTTGTGATCTGGTAGAGGGGGAACTCACATTGCTGAAATCTGAGGGCATTGAAATATTAAGCATTAAAAAGTATCCTTCATTGCAATTTCCCACTCATCATGTTGAACTGTAGGTTACAAACTATCCTATCTACCCTTAGTACATACTCTCTATACACAGCTTCCCATGGCCATACACTGATCACAATAGACTGGGAAAGTGCACAGTGAGCACAGAATTTGAGAAATCTAAGAATCTGAGAAGCAAGCAGAGAGTATAGTCTTTGCCCCATTCACTAGACACAATTATCTCTCTCACACATCATTAAAAAAATTTGGTATCACAATACCCCCTCTATAAATAGGGTCATGTGATCAATTAAAACATACTTATCTAATGACTACCATATACTGGACATGGGACTAATTATGCTGTGCCCACAATTAACTGACATAAACTAGTGGTAGGATGATCTAGAGTAATAGCTCTTATTTGCAGAAATACTTTTTGGATGTTACCTTCTTCATTCAGTCTTCTCTATAATGCCATGAGGTAGGTAAGGTAAATCTTATCCTCATTTTACAGGTGAAGAAACTGAGGCTCAGATAAATTTGCTGACTTATTCATGGTCACATATCTAGTGAGTAGTTCAAACAACAAGTATTTATTAATTGTTTAATGTGTGTCAGATACTATGAAAAACCCTGGGGATACAAAGAAAAAGCAAAAATAAGCCCTGCCTTCAAGAAACTTATATTCTGATGCGAGAAACAACATATAAAGAAATAGAAACATATAAGATACACACAAAGTAAATGGAAAGTAGCCTTAGAGGGAAAGCTCTAAAATCTGGGGAAACTGGGAAAGACCTCCAACCGAAGGGGTTATTTGGGCTGATACTTAAAGGAAACAAGGAATTCTAATAGGTAGAGGTGATAAAAGAGAGCATTCATTATACAGGTAACAGTCAGTTCAAAGATACAGAAATCGGAGATGGAGCATTGTGTGTGAGGAGCAGTAAGTATGTCACTATGATGGTACCACAGAATACAAGAAAGGAAAGGAAACATTCACTAAGTATCTACTATGTCCTGGGCACCTTCTAAATATTACCTCATTTGATCCTTATAAAAATCCTGGAAAGGTAGATGCTATTATTACCCTCATTTCACAATTGAGGAAACTGAGGCAAATAGCATTTAAGTGATTTACCCAGAATCATTCAGCTAGTAAGTGTGCAAGACTACATTTGCATTCAGGTTTTCCTGACTCCAAGCCCAGTTCTCTATGCACTGCACCATCTAACTTCTAGAGAGTAGTAATGTTGAAGAAGACAAGAAAGACAGGAGGGGCCATGACACGACAAGTTTTACTTGACAAAAAAAAAGAAGTTTCTCATTGATCCTCAATGCAGGTGGGAGCTACTGAAGTTTATGAAGTAAGAGAGTAACATAGTCAGAGATGAATTTAAGCAAAATCACTTTGGCAGCTGTGTGGAAGGTAGACGGAGTGAGGGTAGACTTGACTTAGACTATGTTAGAAGGATAATGCAATAGTCTAGTTGAAAGGTGGAGTCTCTAAACTAGGATGGTGACTGAGAAAGTTGAAGAGTTAGGGACACATACAAAAGATGCTGTAGACATCAAAATGGCAGGATTTGGCAACTACTTAAAAATATGGACTGAAAGAGAATGAAGGGTGAAGGATGAAAATGAAGGTGCAAACCTAGAAGGGTAGTATTGTTCTCAAGAGTAATGATAGAGAAGCTCAGGGAAGGGACAGATGCTCAGTCACTGGGATCCTCCTCCATCTTCTTTTCTTCATCTTCTTCCTATTCTCCCTCTTCTCTTTCCTCCTCCTACTCCTCACAGGAGCTTTGGTCTCCTCTGTTTCTATCCTGCAAGGCCTTGCCCCTCCTTAGAAAACTTCACCTCTTAGGCTTCCCATATTTGTACTAGACTTAGTGCAAACATTTTATTTTCTTTAGCTCTAGTGCAAACTCAAAGAATCTACCAGCCCTCAACCTCCTCAAAAGCAGAGAATACAGGCATATCCCACTATGCCCAGTCTGCACCAAGATTCTTTTTTTTAATTGACTTGTTTATTTACTTTTAGTTTAAAAGATTCAGTTCCAGAATCACTTGAGTTTCAGATTTTCTCCCCTCCTTTCCCCCCCACCATGGTGGTGTTCAATCATGTATAGGATCTGCAAAAACTTTCACATTGTACAATAGTCTGGTTGTATAGAAGCATTGTAACCAATGGAGTGAACAATGGGGAAAAAAGAAACAAAACCAAACATAGAAAAGAACAATAGCATGTATTGCTTCAGTCTCCATTTAAACTCTGGTCTT
>CM053599.1:158836532-158863453 GCA_028646575.1 Pseudocheirus occidentalis | reverse complement strand
ATTTACAGCCTGTATTGCATTGCTGCTCCTCCCAGTGGGAGTAGGTGACAGGGGAGGAATTGCAAGAATCCAGTATTTAAAGCTATACAATTAAATGCAACTGGGAAATAATACATACAGGGACAGGGGCAGGGAGAAGCTCCCTGCCCTGCTAGAAAGCTAGAGAGGTGTTGGAGGAGGGCATAAAAGGGAACAGATTGTGGGAGGGGTCTTACAGTGGGATCAATGTTCTGGGCTGGGGGGTAGGGGCAAAAAGGGGAGAAAATTTGTAACTCAAAACCTTGTGGAAATGAATGATGTAACCAAGAAAATAAATTAAAATTTAAAAAAAGAAAACATGTAAGGTTATAAAGGAAACCAATAATATTGAAATAGAGTTACAAAATTTATTTAAAAGTCCTGAGCTCTTGGACAGAATCCCTTCCTAAAACTGGCATGCCCTTGAGAGCTGAAGGGTCATGTGATTTGGATAATCCTATTTTTAGTGGAGAGCAAACAAAGTGACACAGAATGGATGGACAAAGTTCTCTGTTATACAGTGATCACAGGCTCAGACAGATTGAATGCCAAATTGCTAAAAGTAGTAGTATCCAATCCAGGTCACCTTTAAGTAGACATTATAAATCTCTAACTACAAGTCACTTTCTTCCTATGTGGAAAGCTGGTAAGGATGGTTAAGGTGACACCCATTTATAAAAGGGGCAACATAAAAGAGACCAACATCTTTTATCCTGTATTCATTCCATTTCTACTTCCCTGAAATTACTTTCAAAGACAGTACATAAACAGGTTTAACAGGCATTTTATGGCTCTCTGTTTAATAGTTCTTTACCATTGTGAATATTGCTTAAGATAGTTTTCTTTATCAACTGTGCTTTTATTTACTGCCTGTGTAGACACTCCTACAGGAGGCGGGGGAGCATCTGGACACAGTTTTGTTGCTAGATGAACTACAGCTAGGGTTATACAGAGGCAGAGGGACAACTCAAGTGCTCTTTTCCGCTTTATTGCACTGAGAGCATTTATGGCAATCTATGTCAGTTTACTTTGGAATTGAAATCTGTTTCCTTTCTTCAGGCATCAACCAGTACCCACTAGTAACCATTCAGTTATAAGAAAGAGAAATATTCCATTAATGTGAATTCTTTTTAGAACCAGCTGTGGGATACTATACCTATGGGTAAATCCTGTCCATCATCTCAGTGTTGAGGTCAATACTGTGATGATTCCTCATTTTCAGAGGTCTGTATTTTCCAGGTATTGAAAGAGTCCTTCTTTTCCCATCATTCTCACAGATAAATGTTCTTGCCTCTATTTCATCCAACACTGCAGGTAGGTAGGTAGTTTCCTAGCTCACCCTAATCCTCCCCAACCCTGCCCTGAAGGTGGAACATGGGGAAGAATAAGGAATAAAACCCATTAGAGTCTGCTGAAAGCCATCTTGTTTAGACAAGTAGAAAGGGAATTCTGGGGTGGTGGTGGGGGAGAAATTTGGGGACATAATTATAGGGCAAACACACTAACATGAAGAACTTGGCAGATAAGTGATAGACTTGAAAGGAACAGAAGGAAAACGTGGTATAAGATTCACAAATAGAGTTAAAACCAATAATCAGAATAAGGTCAGAGGGAGAATTATCAAGGAGTGGGCATGGTGGTTCAGGAGACCCTAGTTCAATACAATAATCAGAACCAATCAATAAATGTTTATGGAAAAAACTTGTGCGAGGAGCACTTTGTTACATGTTGGGGGTGATAAAAGCTTTAATAAGAGGTTTCTGTCCTCAAGGAATTTGTAGATAGTCCAGTGCCAGAATAAGGCACAAAATAAGTGTGTGCTAAATAAAAGAGAGAGAGCCCTAATAATGAAGGATCATAAAAGGATCTTAGAATTCTCAGGATCATAGATTCAGATTTGGTTTCCTATGGGGGGGGGATGGCAGCTGAGTCGAACCCTAACAGAGAAGCTAAGGATTCTCAAGGGCAGACATGAGGAAGGAGTCCATTCTTGGAAAAGAATGTGCAGAGTCATAGAGGCAGGAGATGGAATGTCAAGTTTGGTGATCAGAAAGGTAGACTATTTGTCTGGAACATAGAAGAGTAGTGTGAAATAAATTGAGAAAAGCAGGCAGGACTCATGTTGTGAAGAATTTTAAATGTTAACATAAGTATTTATATTTTATCCTGGAGTCAACTGAGAGTCACTGAAAATTCTTGATCAGGAAAGTGTTATGATCAGACCAGGGTTTTAGCTTGGCATCTGAAAGGGCGATGGATTGGAGATCAGAGAGAATGAAAATAGAAGGTTACTGTTAAAAGTCACTATTATAAGTCTGGCAACTGTTCTTCCTTTCTTTTCCTCCAGATACCTGGTCACTTGACACTTACCCTTGCTGCAGTGATAATAGAAATGAATCCTTATTTGAAGAGCTTTCTTGCTATCTGCTTATTGTCTCAGTGATGAACCAGTCTGTCACTCTGACCTTTACCACTACCACCTCCTATCATGCTGGTTGTTTCTCTGATAATAACCATAGTAATGCTTATCAGTGAAGAGGAAGAGAGACATAGGTGGGAGCTATATTGACTAAAAAGATGAAAGGAATACTTTTTCCCACATAGGACTACTTGAATGTCATGTAGGCAGACAGAAGGAAAGATAGTTGAGAGATAGGGAATGACTTCTAGAATAAAGCCCTGCAGGAAGTGGAAAAAAATGGACTTGCTCTCCATCAGATATAGAGAGTTATGCCTTAGGGAGTGTTCATGATAAGTCTTTTGTGAGAGGGAAAGAGAAAAGAGAGGATGATGGTCAGGTTCAAGATGAGGAGTGAGCTGACAGAGTTCATATCATGATCATTCAATCTGCTGTGAGTGTAGTCACTGTGGTTGAGGGCTTAAGAGAGCAACCACTTTGAAACCATTACTATGGGGACTGAGACAAAGAATGAATAAGGGTAGAATAGGACTACTAAGCAGTAATGTGGCCCAGTTAAAACTTTGTACAATGAATTTGTAGTGGGTGAAATAAAATTAATTTCCTATGAAAATAATTTGATAATAGGATTTATGTAGGGAAACACGGAGTGTGAGGATTGCAGAAGATCAGAGAAGCCTACTGAAACACTAGAGTACTCAGCTGGATATGGAGTCTAGTGAAGTCAGAGTGGGAGAGACTCTGGGAATAATAGAGATGGGACAAATGAAGGAAAGTCACAAAAGGGATCACAGAGTTAGGAAATGAAGGAATCTGCTAGGTCATCTAGTCCAAGTTCATTTTGCAGATGAGAAGTCCCAAAGAGGTTACAGAGATGGGTTTCAAATTTAGGACCTCTGATTCTAAATCTAGGGTTCCTTCCTTTTGTACTGCTCTGCTATAGGTTTAGTGTGAGTGAAATAGTGACAGAATTAGAACAGCGTATTGAGATAAATAGACATTTGTCTCAATTTGCTGCCATCCTTTGGTATGGGATCATGCATGATTTTGTTCCACCTTTGACTGGCCCCACCTTCCAGCTTCTTCCAAAGTCTCCTCAGCTCAATAGTTCCAACTACTCCGGCCCTTATGGTTTTCCATGGCAGCTCCTGACTACTAATAGTGTTGAGGAAGAAGAATCATAAAGAGAATTCAGATCTCAATTTCTAGTCTACTATTTAGCTGTGCCATAAAATCAGATTCTCACAAATGGCCATTTTTACCTTCTCCTACTTCCGCCTATATTCAGACCATCCAAGTTCCAAGGACAATGGAGATATAAACCCGACCTTAACAAAGAAGAAAAAAAGAGTAACACCTGAAAGTAGGGCACTTACAAGCAGAAAATTGTTCAGGGCTGAAACATTTCCATGCTCACTCTACTATAGAAAATTTTATCCTTGAGTTCTTTAAGAGAGTGAACATTCAGGAGCAAGTCCGGCAGCAGACTATACATATGATACTATAATGATTCCGTTTATATCTGTGAGGCAAGAAAAAGATCTGCTCCATTAACCATGATAACTATATATTCTGTCAGAAATGGAAGAAAGCCATCCATTCACAAGTTACAGAGGAAAGTTTAACAAAAATTCTTTTGGGTCAGTTGCCTTCCCCTTTGATTTGTGCTCACGATACAAATTAGTTGGGTGACCTTGAGTAAGTTATTTAACTTCTATTTCCTCATATGTAAAATGAAAGGTGTTGGATTAGATGATTTCTTAAGTCCTTCTAGCTCTAACATTTTATGAATCGGTGTTATATTGTCATTTGCAAACTGAAACTAAATGACTTCCACACCCTACTAAGTATGAATTATTTTGTGCTGTGAGGCCAGCAGTGACTTTATGTCTAGACAACTTTCTTGGAAACATAGATCATAGAAGCAGGTAGCTGGAAGGGGTCTTAGTGATAATATATCCTAACCCACTCATTTTTAAAAAGGGTATCTCATTCAGGGTAACCCAGCTTGTATACTCCAACCTATATTATAAGAGAAACAGTGGGGAGGACCTCTTGGAAGTGACTGGTTACAAGGCAGCAATTTGCTGTTAAGGCAAGTTAGTGCTCAGTAAATGTGAACTGGCTTGCTGAGCACCTTATGTGCCAGAGGAAGATGGTAGTGTAGACTTAAGTACAACCTGTAGTTGTGAGAATGGCTGCTAATCTTTTCTGTCTTGTCTGACTCTTTGTTACCCCATTTGGAGTTTTCTTGGGAAAGATACTGGGGTGGTTGCCATTTCTTTCTCCACATCATTTTACAGATGAAGAAACGGAGGCAAACAGGGTTACATGACTTGACCAGGGTCCCATAGCTAGTAAAGGTCTGAGGTAAGATTCAAATTTAGGAAGATAAGTCTTCCTGACTCCAGGCGTGGCACTCTATCATGCACTGTGTCATCTAACTGCCTCAAGTTGTGAGAGAAATGGGTTCAAGTCTTGATTCTGATATTTACTGTTATTGGCATCTTTGGTAATTCATCTTCATTTCTTTGAGACTCTTCTTTTATCTGTATAATGGGAATAATACCAGAAATGCCTATCCCACAGGATGGGTGTGTATAAATATGAGTTACTGTCATTGCCAGCTTATCCATTCAGACTTCTGGGTGATGTGGTTGACATTGAAGACCTCCAGAGATAGTGAAAAGTGGCTGAAAAATTGAACAAGTCAAATAACCAAGATAGAATGAAAACTGGTTAAATTATCCTTTACCTTGAAGAGATATACATCAAATAAGTTAATTGGATAGGATGATAATGAACAATAATAGTCTATAACTAAGTTGGCAGCTTGTATTTAGTATGTAAAAGTCACTTCTGCCTAGGCACTCTTTGAAATCTATGGATGCTCAGCAACAAACAGTGTTCTTCTGGGAATCCTGAGGACCTGTATTCAAATCCTGCCTCTAACTGAATTGTGTGATCATGGGCAGGTTCCTTAACTTCTTTTATTTTTAGTTTCTTGTTACGTTAAATAAGGATGAGAAAATCAGTTACCTCACAGGGTTATTGTGAGGATTGAATGAGTTATATGTTTAAAGAACTATGCAAACTTTAAAGTGTTACATAAGTTCCACTATTATTCTGATTTAATTATGAGGAGATTATGAGACAGAGGTAAGTGAATGGGAAATATCAAGCTTTACAGAAGCAGGCAGAAGAAGAAATTGATAGAGTCATATGGAACTATGATAAGGTTCATTCATTCAGCGGACATTTACTAAAGCTTACTTTGTGTAAGGTCCTTCCTGGGGCTACTGCAGTGTAAATGCAATATTTACAGTGCCCACAATCACAATAAAGACTGAGACTATAAGTATCCCATGACATTTCATTGCAAAATATACAAAGCCCTCCAGATAGAGAATAGAACTGAAGCATTTATTTAGACACCAGAAAACCCAATCCCAAAACCAGTAAGCCAATTCCATCATAGTACCAGAGATATTCAGAAGCCACAATAATGCTGAGAGCCATGCCATCCGTCAGCCTTCCCACAAACCAATATAAGATCAATATTTACTCACACACCTCTCTGTCTCCTTATTGAGTGTCCTCTCTCCCTCACTGTCTCACTAGCTCTGAACCAGCTTCCTGTGGGCTCTGCTTCCCTTCAGCAAACTCCTCCTACCACAGCCTCCGTGTGACTACATTCAGCCTATCACGGGGCAGAGTTTATCTTCACAGCAGGGAAACTTCCTGTGGGCTCTGCTCCACCCTTTAGCAAATTCCTTCCATCACAGGCTCCATGTGACTACATTCAGCCTATCAGGGGACAGAGTTTACTTTCAAAGTGGGGGAGGTCTTCAAACTCCCCACTAGGTCTATTAAGGGGCAGGGAAGAGCTTCAAATTCCCATTCTCATTACAGCTACCAAGATGAACATGCCATAGTATCTGCCCTGCTGAAACTTATTGTTTAGCAGAGGAGACATCTACACAAATAAGTATAATACAAAAAGAGCACGATAAATATGAGAGGTCTAAAAATGTGCTATAAGAAACTTGAGGATGGTGTGATTGTTTCCAGGAGAGAGGCTCTTGGAAGGGATTATGGAGATGATAATGCCTGACCTGGACATTGAAGGAAGGGGAAGATTTCGACATTGGAGAGTCAGAGAGGAACAGAGATTCTCTGAAAATATGGCATGTGGTAGGAACAAAGTCCCAGAGACATGAAAGAGCAGGGATGCTCAGTAGGTTGCAGGTTGCCTGGAATATAGAGTTATGTGAAGAAAAATGGTGTGAGATAAGGCCAGACTGGATCTCCATGTGGCAGAACTTTAAAGCCCGGCCTAAAGAGTTTGTAGTTTATTTGCCATCAGAGGAGTGGATTAAGACCAGGTAACAGCTAGTATTAATATAGTGCCTGAAGAATTACCAAGTGCTTTACATAGGTTATGTTCTTTCTTCATCCTGATAGTTCTAGGACATTGGTCTTTGTTCTTACAGATGAGGAAACTGAGGCTCAGAGAGCTTAAATTACTTGCACAGAGTCACACAGCTAGTTTCTGAGACTAGATAGGAACTCAGCTCTTCTTGACTCCAAGTTCAGCTTTCTCTCCACTGTGCCACCTCGCTGCTTAAGATTGTACCATTTGTCCTGTTTAAGATGGAATGATGCAGGGGAGATACTCGAGGCAGCCTTTCTTCCTTTTTGTTGTGTTTCTTGTGTCTTTGAACTTAAATGCAATAGTAGAAGTAGCTTCCCTCCAAATGTGCGATCATGAAATGGGTTTTGTGGTATATATTCTAAACTATCCCAGAGCCATTTTACATCTATCCCTGGGGTATACAGAGGCCATTTGGGTAGATGAGAATATTGTATAACTGTATTATGACAAGTTCATCCTTCTTTCTTTTGACAGTGGGGTTTTTGAGAACAAGGTATGAAATTCGAGTTTGAAGCTATAGGGATTACTGTAGGTTGTGAATCTGTGATTCACAATTCTAGTTTCCTTCCTCTCAGAATACCAACACACCTTGTCTTCCACCCTGAACAAGGCACTACTTTGTTTATAAGTTTATTGTCATCTCAAGCTTGCCTTAAGTCACCCCTAACCCAATTATAAACCTTTTGTTTTCCACAGCTTTCTAAGATCAGCAGCACACGCCTTGCCTAGCCATCAGATCTAATAAGAGCAGACAGTCTTGTTTCTCTGATGGTCTCAGTGTAATCATCCTGTATCCATGAGTCATCCATCTCTGTACTTTTTGGCGGGTTAGGAAAGTGAAATTCACTTTAAAAATCAAGGATGTCCTCACTGGGGTGGCTGCTGCAGTCAGAGCTTTGCTTTTTGATACGCAGAAGCTGCTTTGCTTGTTGGACCAGTTCAAGATGATTCATTATCTAATCTTACTGATGATGCCCAAGATTACTGGCCTGGCTGGCATCAGTGGTTGGCAATCCTACATAGCACATCATGACATTTGTTGCTTCTTATTGGGCCTTGGCTGAACCCTGGTAATACTGTCCATGCTATATTCCTTTCGATTCAAGATTACTTGTTAGCAATTCTTTAGTTTGCTGTTAGCTCCCTTTTATTGTAAGATCACAACTCATGTCAAAAGAAAAGAATGGGGAAAGAAAAAGATCTAGACTTGAAGGTATAGCAAAATGTTTACTATGTTATTTATTTACTTTCCTTTTTGTCGATGTCTTGTTTTTATATCCTACTGATAAGCTTACAGGATACAAGCATGAGAGCTTATGAATATATTGCTTCTCCTCCCCTATTTAGAAAACCTCCTCTTGTAACAAATATTAAAAAAGAAGTAAAAATAATAAGTTCAATAAAATCAGTCAGCACATCAGTTCCATCTGACAGGATATATAATAATTCACTGTCATGGTTTTTCACCTCTGCAGTGATGGAAGGGAAATGAATTTTCCCAACTTTTATTTGGGACCAACCTTAGTCATTATAATTATAGTATTCTGTTCCATTTTATTATTCTTTCCATTTATATTATAGTATTCACTGTATATATTGTTTTCTTAGCTCTGTTTACTTTATTCTATTTCATTTCACATAAACTTTCCTGTGTCTTTCAGAATTATTTTAAATCCTTTTTTCAATGAACAAGAATTTATTTTCTCTCCCTCTCATCTCTGCATAGGAGAGGGAAAATAAGAAATAGGTAGAATTTATATACACTTTTAGATTTGAAAAGCATTTTACAAATATTATTACCATAAGTCTGGTAGGGAGGTGCTTTTCTTATCCTTGTTCTGTAGACAAGAAGATTTGAGTCAGGTAGAGGGTAAGTGGCTTCCCCAGGGTCAGACAACTCACATCTGACATGGGATATGAACTCAGGTGTTCTTGATTACAGGTCCTTGTATTCATCCGCTGTTCCACTTAGCTGCCTCAAAATCATCATAACAAATATACATAGACAAACAAATCAAATTTCCCTATTGAGCATGTCTAAGAAATATCTCTTGTTTTGCATCTTGCATCAGGAGGTGGGTAGCATACATCATTGCTGGTTCCTTGGAATTATTGGGAACCAATTGCATTGCACTGATCAGAGATCTTAAGCCTTTCGCAGCTGATTATCTTTATAATATTGCGCTTACTTAGCACTTTGTTCTCCTGGTTCTGCTCATTTCACTCTGCATCAGCTCATACAAATATTTCCAGGTTTTTCTGAAACCATCCTTTTCATCATTTTTTTCTCTGAATTTACCATAGATACCTCATGAAGCAGTATTAGTCAATTTTTCTTTATGTACTATTTTGTTTAGTCATTCCCCCAATAAACAGACAGTTCCTTTTTTCTTTCCAGTTCTTTGTTACCACAAAAGTGCTGTCATTTGCTCTCAAGGTTTTGCTATATATGATACTTTTAAAAAGCATACTTTGAAATTGCTTCACAGAATTGCTGGATCAGTTTATAGCTGAACCAACAGCACATTAATTTATCTGTATTTTCATAGTTCCTCTAACAGCAATTTCTATCTTTCTACTTTTGGGGAACTTAGATGGTGAAGTGGAGTTTAGAAGACTCATCTTTATGAGTTCAATCTGATCTCAGCCACTTACTTGCTGTGTGACCCTGGACAAGTCACTTAACCCTGTTTGCCTTAGTTTCCTTATATATAAAATGAGTTAAAGAAGGAAATGGCAAACTACTCCAGTCTCTTTGCCAAGAAAACCTCAAATGGGGCCATGAAGAATTGGATATGACTGAAAAATGGATGAACAATAACACATCTTTGTCAAAATATTGGATAAAAGGTAAAATTTCAAAATTTTCTTGATTTATATTTCTTGCTATTAATGATTACTTTTTCTTAGTGCTCTTTCATTTCATTGTATATTAGGTTGAATTTATTTTGAGAATTGCTTGTACATATTCTCTGACCATTTATTTCTTTGGGAGTAACTTGATCTATATTAGCATTTGGCCAGATCTGTAATTTCATTGTTATAGAAACTCTCTATAAGGAAACTCCCTTTGCCTGTGGATATTGGGATCTTCTCTGCAACTTATTGCCTTAGAGAACTTTTTGGGTGGGGTATGGGGAGAGGGAACGGTATGCCAGGATTACATAGTATTTGTCAGTAGCAGGGTTTGAATACAGGTTTTCCTGACTTGAGATCAGTTCTCTTTAAGCCACATTGTCTTTTATTATATATTCATGTTAATTCCCTGTACATCTTAGATATCAGACCTTTATCAAAGATATCTTATAGTTTTGCCCCAATAAATGGTTTCTTGTCTTTTCCTAGCTCATTTTGTTTGGACAAAAGACTTTTAGTTTCATTTAGTAAAAATGACCTGTTTTATTCTTTATGACCTCCTCTATCCCTTATTTACTTAAGAAAACATCACTTATAAATTCACCACCATGCTGTTAATGTTAATGTCAAGACTTAATTGGCTACACTTTACTCAGCCTCTTCTCCCCTCTGATTGGAGGGTTGGAGAGTAGAGTACCAAACTTCTCCTAATGCCTTTCATTTTAGGGGATAGATATTAGATTTTTAGATTATCCCACTTTGCCTCTACTTCTCAGCCTGGTTTCAGTTCAGGGAAGAAACAGGATGTTTTCTGGTGTCTCACCACACCCCATCTCATGCTTCCTTTTGTGTGTTGTCTCTCATTTTAGATTTCAAGCTCTTTGAGGGCAGAGACTGTTTTCTTTTTATATAAATGGTGTCCATAGTTCATAACACCATGCCTGGCATGTCATAGGGGCTTAATAAATGTTTATCGGATTGAACTGAATCCAGCTTCTTCAGATTCTCAGAGCGACACTTTCTATCTAAAGGTCAGCAAATCAGAGCAGGAGAATGCTGTGTTCATGGTAATATGTGGAGCCAAGTCATATGAGATTATGAAATCCTTCCCTATTCTTGCTTTAACTGAATAGAAGTCAAGTGGTTAAAGAATGATATGACAGTGAATGGTGAGGAAAATGGTAGAAAGCTGTCAGGGTCAGTCACACAGAAAGAGTTTGATGACCTGACATGTTAACTTGTCATGCCATCTGCAGGTTTCAATGCATGTCCCAAAGGTCAGTTTAAGACAGGGACAATAAAAAAGTTCAACAAAGTGTAGTTCAACAAAAGCGACATGAAGTAGTGGAAAGAATATTTGGTTTGGGCTTGAGATTGGGATTTATATTAAAGTTTACCTCTCTCTTTTATCTTGGAAAAGTCATTTAATTCCTTTGTTTATTCGACTGGATTAAGAATTCTCCCCTTCCCTACCCTCAACCCTAGTTGTGATAGATATCTCCATTTATTTTCTTCTATTTTCCTTATGATATAAATTACATATATAATCATTGTGTTTCAACACTGTGTTATGATCTTTCATACAGAAACATCATCAAGCTTTGGGAAGATAGTGTGTCAGGATATTACTGACCTTCTTCCTCTGATGTAGTTAACTTTGAGTTAGAATAAAATATTAAATTGCAACTAAGTGCTCTAATGTTTTTGGAGAGGAGGGCACATGACATCCAAATGAAATGTCTTATCAGAAGGTTATACTGATATTAGTGTGACAGAATTGAAGGAGAGTTGAATTTGGAATTAGAAGACTTGAGTTTCAATCTTGACTTTGGTATTTACTCTTTCTGTGACCATGGGCAAGTCACTCACCCTCTCTAATTTTGGATTGTTTGTTCTCTGAGTTTCCAAATGAAATAATATTTATAAAAACACTTAGCATAATACTTGGCACATAGTAGGCTCCAAATAAATGCTTATTTCATTCCCCTTTTCCTTTTCTTTAGAGCTCCAAATCTGTGACCTTATTTATCAAATCAGTAACACTTGTAACCAAAAAATCCCAAAACAAAACATGTCTCTTTCCTTTCACGTTAGCAAGAGTCACTTTATAGTCCAATGTAGTTTTTGAAGTAATGAAATTATTTGTTGTTTAAAAAAAGCAGACAAACTATTATTTCCCATATTTAAGGAAACCCAATGTGGTGTGAAAGATTTTGCTTTTAGGTTGCTAGATTTTGAGGTCCTGTCACTATTGCTATTTTCTTTGTTACTGACTAAAGGTGTGTTCTTCAATACACTGCTAAATCTCTTGCCTTAGTTTTCTGATATATAAAAATATGAGAAATGACGCTCTTTTATTTCCTTAGAATGCTATGAAAATTCCTTTTAAAAATTTCTGTAGTGTTTTATTTTTTTGCAATTACATGTAAAGACAATTTTCAGCATTCATTTTTTGAAAGATTTTGAGTTCCAATTTTTTCTCCCTCTTTCTTTCTTCTCTCTCCTCAAGATGGCAAACAATCTGAAAGAGGTTATACATATGCCATCATGAAAACATTAGTTTTGTTGTAAAAGAAGAAACACTAGAAAAGGAAACCCTTCCAAAAAAGTTAAGCTAGTATGCTTTAATCTGCTTTTGGAATACATCAGTTCTTTCTCTGATTGTGGATAACATTTTCATCATGAGCCTTGGAGTTGTCTTGGGTCGTTGTGGTGCTGCATAGAGCTGTGTCAATCATATTTGATCATCACACAATGTTACTATTACCATGTACAATGTCTTAGTTCTTCACACTTCAGTTAGCATCAGTTCACATAAGTTTTTCTAGGTTTTTCTAACACCCGTGTGCTAAAAATTTCTTTTTTTTTTGGAGGGCACTTGGGGTTAAGTGACTTGCCCAAGATCACATGACTAGTAAGTGTGTCAGGTGTCTGAGGCCGGTTTGAACTCAGGTCCTCCTGACTCCAGAACCTGTACTCTATTCACTGTGCCGCTTAGGCACCCCTAATAATTTCTTATAGTACAACAGTATTCTGTTACAACTTGTTCAGCGATCCTGCAGTTGATAATTCCTTTGTTTTTAAAGGGTTTCTCTTGCTATGAATGGGTAATTCCTGGACTATGTGTCATAGAGCAACATTCGAAGTCTTGCAACACAAGTCCTTAATACATCAGTGCTAAGAAAGAAAGAACTGCCGTAGATCCGACAGGTATACTGTTCCTTGCTCTTCTGATTTGATTGCTTCGTTGTCTATGGCATCTTTTAACAAGATGGAGTTTCCATCTTTATCTCTATTAATTAGGTGTATTTTTGCTTTTACTTTGTCTAATATCAGGATTGCTACCCCTGCTTCTTTTTAACTTCAGCTGAAGTACAATAGATTCTTCCCCAGTCCTTTACCTTTACGTTGTATGTCTCAAGTGTGTTTCTTGTAAGCAGTGTATTGTAGGTTTATCCACTCTATCAGTTTCTGTTTTATGGGAGAGTTCATTCCATTCATATTCACAGTTATGATTACTACTTACATATTTACCTCCATCTTATTCTTCCTCCTTTTTGTTCTTTCTCTCTTTTCGTACTTTCCCACCTCACCAGTGTTTTGCTTCTATCACTACCAGCTCCCCTAATTCACCCTCCCTTCTGTCACTCTCATTTCCCTCTGACCCCTTTTTACTTAATCCCCTCTAATTCTACTTTTGTTGGGCAAGAGAGCTTTGTATGTTCAACTGATTGTGTGCTTCTCTCTTTGAGCTAATACTCATGAGAGTAAGGTTCAAGCAATGCCTCTCGTCCTATCCCCCCCATTCTCCCCCTTCCACTGTAAGAGGCCTTTCTTGCCTCTTCAAATGAGGTAAATTACCCCATTCTACCTCTCCCTTCCTTTTGCACCCATTTTACTCCTCTTTCTCGTCTTTTTTTTTCCTATCATTCCCTCAAATACACGTTATACCTATATCCTCTATGTTTATTCCTTTTATCTGTACTGTTAGTGATACAGTTTTTAAGAGTTATCAGTATATCATCTTCCCCTGTAGAAATGCAAACAGTTTAGCTCCACTGAATCCCTTGTTTTCTTTTCATTTTTTACCTGTTTATGCTTCTCTTGGGTCTTGATATTGGAGGTCAAATTTTTGGTTTAGTTCTCATCTTCTTATGAAGGCTTGAAATCCTTCTATTTCATTGAAAATACATTTTTTTCCTTCAATGTATTATGCTTAATTTTGCCAGATAAGTGATTCTTAGTTGTAGTACTAGCTTTTTTGCCCTCTGAAATATGATGTTCCATGTTCCATAATCTCTAATCCTTTAATATCACTGCTGCCAAGTCCTGTGTGATCCTGATTTGGACTCCCCAATATTTGAGTTGTTTCTTTCTGGCCATTTGCTGTAATTTTTCCTTGACCTGATTGTTCTGAAATTTGGCTATAATGTTCCTTGGGGTTTTTACTTTGGGATCTCTTTGCTGAGGTGATTGATGGATTCTTTCAATGCCTATTTCCTTCATAATATCTTGAAAGATGCTCTCTAGGTCCTGCTTTTGATTATGGCTTTTAGGCAGTTTAATGACACTGATATTGTCTCTCCTGCATCTATTTTCCAGGCCACTTGTTTTTCCCATGCAGTATTTTATATTTTCCTACTTTTTTTATTTTTATTTTTTGAATTTGGTTGATTGATTCATGATGTTGCATAGAATCATTAATTTCTGTTTGCCCAAATCTAACCTTTAAGGTGTTGTGTTTCTCAATTAGGTTTGGTATCTCCTTTTCTATTTTTTTTCCAATTCTTTTTAAGCAATTTTTCAAGCTTTGGAGATTTTTTTTCATAATTCTTTTGTATCACTCATTTTCCCCCAATTTTTCTTTATCTCTCTCATATGATTTTTAAATGCTTTTTGAGATTATTCATGAGTTTTTTGGGGCTTGAGACCACTTCCCATTTTTTGGGGGGGGTGCAGTTTTTGCCTTTAGATGTTTTGATATTGTTTCCTCTTCTGAGTTTGTGTCTTCGTTTTCCCTGTCACTAATAGTAACTTTCTATGGTCAGATTCTTTTGTTGTTTTGTTTTTCTCATTTTTTGGCCTTAATCCTGTCTTTTATATTTGAGCTTTTCTCCTAGGTTGGAAGGGGCATAGTCTCTGGTTTCTTGTGCCAGTGGTTGCAGGCCCTGGCTTTTTACCTGGTGCTGTGCTGATGTTGACTTTAGACCCTCAGTGGACCCTTGTGTTGGGTGCTGTGTTGAGGAAGTGATGTGTGAGTGCTGCTGGAGGCTGTAGGGGTCTGTCAGCTTACATGATACTGAACTGTGATCCTAGTGGTGGTGTCTGGCATGTGTGGAGGCCAGGTGGGTTTTTTCTATATTTCCCCCAGTTTGCACTGAAACACATAGAGATATGGCCACTCAGGATATACTGAAACACATAGTGGTTCTCAGAATTGGAATCTGCAAGCTCCCCTGGCTATGTTAAGGAACATGGGGGACTGGGGTTGGTTTTTACCCTGCTCCATCACAATGGGGTATAGGTTCTATCATTGGTATGCTGAAGTGGTGCTGGCTTGCTTCCTATCCTGGACTGGACTTCCCTTTTATCTGAGTGAGACAGATCTTTCTTGCCAATCCTCTAAGTCTCCTGGGCTAAAAGACTACTCCACCCTGTCTTTATGCTGGCTCTGTTATTCCAGGATTTGTTCTCAGGGCACTATTTTATTTTTGTTTGGAGATGAACATGGGAGTAAGGGATTTACTGCTTACTTCACCATCTTGGCTCCTGGAAATCCTTTCTCTTCACTAGCTGCAAATTTGATGAGCATACCATCTGTGACTTTATCCATGTCATTGATGAAATGTTAAACAGTTCAGGGTCAATGACAGATCCTTGTGGTGTTCCATTGGGAAGCTCCTGCTAAGTTCATATTGAGCCATCAACAATCACTTTTGAATCTGATCATCCAAGCAGTTCTATATCCATCTCATTATATTGTTATCTATTCCATGTTGTTCTATCTTCCCCTCCAGAATCACATAAAATACTTTGTTAAAAGTGTAGTAAAAAATCTAAGCAAATTATATCCCAAACATTCTCCTCATTTATTAGTTTACTAATCCTGCACAAAATGGAATTGAGTTTAGTATGATGAACCAGCCATGCTGGTTCTTGTTTTCACCACTTTCCTTTCAAGTATTTGACAATCATTTCTTTAATTATCTATTTTAGAATTTTCCTAGGAATTAAATTAGTCTCATTGACCTTTAGTTTGTAGACTGTTCCCTTTCCTCTTTTTGAACATCAGGACAATATTAACTTTGCTCCAATCTTTTGATATCTAACTGTAGATGCTGATTTGGTTTGGGGGATATTTTAAAGCTTTAGAAAGTTTTTTTTCTTCACCCTCTGCAATGGGATGTTAGCTTAAAAGCTTCAGTTACATTCATGGTAATGTATTTTTTTTGTAAATTATTAAAATTGTAAGATAAGATGAAAAAGTGTATAAGAAAGTAATGTTAATTTTTCCCTTTGGCAAGATGAAATGTAACTTTTTTATTCTTCCCCCTGAGGAGTATCAGTGCTATTTTTTTCATTTATTTGGAATTTCTTTGTTCCATTTTTAGATAGAATGGATATAGTTCTCTTCTTCTAGTAATGTGTTTAACCACCTCATTGGTTGTTGGACAATAATCACACATTCAGAATACTCCAATGTTTCATGGATCTGTGCTCTTGTTGATTTGGATACTTCTTCCAATTATCCATGCTTGCTCAACTGCAGACTCTTGCAAATGCTCTCATAAATTTGCCACAGGGGCAGGATTTGTGCCTTAAGTGTACCATAATTAAATTTAAATTTGTAGATGATCTAATGTTGTTGTATCAACTCTGTAGGTTGACTACTATGTTACAAATATTTTTGCCTATGGTGTTTTATGATACAGACAAAAATATAAAATGACCTTCAGTCTTATTTTCTTTTGTAGTGATGGTGCTGGACTTCTATAAAAAGAGGCATTCTAATGATTGATAAAAAACTTTTTTCTGAATAAAATAGGATGAACTTTATTGTTGATAAATATGAAATCTCACTTTTGGTTTCTTTTTAAAAATTATATTGCATTTTTTCAATAAACAAAAATTTAGCCTTCTTTTTCTCCCATCTCCCCCTTTGCCACTGAGATAAAAAGAAAAATGGAATTCCTATTATAAATATGTACAGTTAAATAAAACAAATTCCCATAATGGCCCTTTTCTCTCAAAACCTATATTTCAATCAGCATGTTAAGTCCATCAGGAAATGGATTACATTTTTCATCATGAATCCTCTGAAATTGTAGTTGGTCAGCACATTGATCAGAGTTGCTGTCTTTAAAAGTTGCTTGTCTTTGTTATATAATGATAACAATATTGTCTAAAATATTTTTTGTTATTACAGTAACAACAAATAAATCATTCTCTTGGCTTTGTTCACTTTACTCTGCATTGATTCATACAAATCTTTCCAGGTTTCTCTGAATCGTCCTTCTTCATGATGTCATATACCACAATAATATTCCATCATATTCATATGTGATAACTTGTTCAGCCATTCCTCAATTTATGGGTACTCCTCAGTTTCCAGTTCTTTGCTGCCACAAAATGAGTTACCATAAATATTTTTTGTATATATTTGTCTTTTTTTTCTTCTCTTTAACCTCTAGGGAGTATAGACCTACTAGTCATATTACTGAATCAAAGGTTATGCACATTTTAACACCTTTTTGGATGTAGTTTCCACTTGTCTTCCTGGACCAGTTTATAGTTTGACAGACAATGCATTAACATTATTATATGTCTATTGAAAGCTTGGATTTTTTTTACTCTGAAAACTTCCTGTTCCTTTCCATTTATCAACTGGGGAATGAGTCTTATTCTTATAGAATATAATATAAATATAATTTATAATATATAATACATACAATATATAATGATATATGATATATGACATATGTATAACATAACATAACATAACATAACATAACATAACATAACATAATATAATATAAATTCCCTATCTGTTTTAGGTTTTCAGAAGAGCATTAATTTTAAGAATTCTGTTCTCCAAATTAAGGCTGAGATATATTGAACCTTTAAATTTTCTATAATTTCACGTCTATAACTATTTCCCTACCAAAGGAAACACACTTGAAATCACATCAATGACTTTGGCATCAGTTCTGCAGATGGTTTTAGTTTGAACATACAATGATTTTGTCTACCACCTGTGCTGAAATTCTTGTAAACACTGGGGACTCAAAACCAAATGTCAGCCCTAACTTTGATATTTCTTGGCTTTGGTAACTTTTTTCCATAACCTTCTGTCAACCTTAAAACCACTAACAGATAGTCTGAAGTTCTTGAAGAACAAAGTGATGCCCAGGGTGCATCACTGCCATTCTCTGAATGTTTAAAAGCATTTCCCTCTATTTTCTGCCATTCTAGTGAAACATCTAACTTCTTTTCCTGAATATAGTTTCATGACTTTTCCTGCATTTTCTACTTTCATTTTTCTCATTCCAGTATCTTATATAGTTTTAAAGTCTTATATGGTTTCTGTTTTAAATGAGTATGAAAAAGAAAGACTTTTCCTAGAGCTTCAGTACATTTTACTTTTAGTACTAAAATACTTTTATGCTGTTCTTACTTTATTCTTCTTATTAATATTTATGTATAGTTAAACTCCCTTATAATATTTTCCAAGAGACCAGACTTTAATATTATAGGCAGGACAATGTTAAATGCATAATACTATGGATGTAAAGGCAATTTATAATAGTTAGCCCGCAGGTAAGACAGTTTTTAGCATAATGCAAAGAAAAAAACAGTTCTCATCTTAGTTCTACAACCTTAAAATGGCCACTGTAGTCAAGTATGTATTGTTAAAAAACATCTTTAAATGCTGATGGGGGTGGTTATGGAATGTCATTAATGAAATATGGGATATATTGTCTTGACTTTTTACAAAATGCTTTTCATTTGAAAATGCTGAGAAAGCTTAGGATCTTTTTCAAGATACACACAGGTATGTTTTTAGGAGTTTTATTTTTAGTTTTATAGTTGCTGAGCATAAACCATGTAAATATTAAGTAGATTTTCCAAGGTCATTCATGAATTTATAAACTAAAGATGGGATTGATCAACAAATATTTGCTGTTGTGCTGATATTCCATCTCTCAGGTTCCTTAGTCATCTAATGAAATAATATTTCGCATGTATATGATGGTTTAAAGTTTGCAAAATTCTTTATATTAATTCTCATTTGACCCTAATGACAAACCTATGAGAGAGATGCAGATGGTGAAAGGAATGCTTAAAGAGATTAAGTGATTTGTCAAAAGCTCTGTAGTAGCAAGCACCTTAGCACACCCAGGATGGCTGGCTAGTACAGGTTCTTTGATCTGCTTTGGTAAAAGAAAGACAAATTTTAAAGAGGTCAGCAATCTTATCTTAATTACAGAGAAGTAGAAAATAAAGGCAGAGAAATTAGCACAGAGATTCAACAGACAGACCTCCTACTATCTGAACAAAGTACAAAAAACAAAATACTACCACCTACATACACTGGACTGGTAGAGCACAAATCTCTGAGTAGCTGGGGGGGGGTCTCTTAACAAATGGCTACTCAGAGTCCCATCCAGGGAATCCAAAGGTCCTTCTCATAAGTGAACCCCCAAAGTAAAATATCAACCTCCTAGTATTTATTGTTTTCAATAAATAGGTTCAGAAGAGATCCCAACCCTTGTGACTCAGTGCCAAATTAGCATGGTATCTAAAAGTGGGAAAGCCTTCCTACAGGTAAGCCTCCTTTAGGCAAGCTCTTCTTAGGCAAATTCCTCCCCAATGGGCTATATGGAACTCAGAATATATCACAGCCATGAAAGCAGCAAGACATTTGTGATTCAAATACCTGTGTACCTTTAGACCTGGGAACATGGCTCCTCTTCTAAGGGAAAAGGGAACACATGGTTACATAGGCCTATTAATGGACAAGGAAGATCTTCCTATTTCATTAACATTGCAACATCACACTTGGAAGTATTGAATCTATGGCTTTCTGATTATAGATCTAGTACTTTACCAATTGGAATAATAATGTTTATTATATTGTGGAGACAAGATGAGATAATTCATTTGAAAGTGCTTAGAAAGTCTAAAACGTCTATGCAGAAACAAAGTATAATTTTTAAAGACTTTGTGTTTTGTTTCAGGTTTCAATTCACTATGAAATTTTACAACAAATAGTAATAAGAAAGCAAGGGAATACCTCAGTCACCAAAGAACTAAAGCTGTATGTACACTAAAGGGTAATGGAGAGACACATAGTGGGTTTAAGTAGGCTGCCACTCATTACCACTGAGGAGCTGTGAAACAAAGATGTTTTAAGAGAGATGCATGACTCAGGAATCAAGTTATTTAAGTAGGTATATTACCACTAGATAATGCAATATTTGAAAGGATCTAGAAAGAGGTCTCCAGCACATTGGATGGAACCCCTGTGGAGAAGAGGACATAGATATGAGTAACGTCCTCTCGAACATATCCTTCCAGTGGTTCTCAACCTTCCTAATGCTGCAACCCTTTAATACAGTTCCTCACGTTGTGGTGACCCCCAGCCATGAAGTTATTTTCGTTGCTGTTACTTAACTGTAATTTTGCTACTATTATGAATCGTAATGTAAATATCTGATATGCAGGATGTATTTTCATCGTTACAAATTGAACATAATGCACAGGTTGAGAACTGCTGCTTTAGACCAAGGCAAATGGGCAGATAGAGTGCTTGGCCTGAAGTTAGAAAGATTCATCTTCCTGAGTTCAACTCTGACCTCGGACACTTACTAACTATGTGACTCTGGGCAAGTCATTTAACTCTTTTGCTTGCTGAACTGAGATTCCTTATCTGTAAAGTTAGCTAGAGAAGAAAATGGCAAACTACTCCAGTATCTTTGCCAAGAAAACCCTAAATGGAATGATGAGGGGTATGAAATTACTGAATAGCTACAACAACAACATTTTAAAGTTCCTAAAGTACAACTCTTAAATTTTAAGTTCAAAAAACTTCATTGGCATCTCATTGCTTACCAAATAAAGTTCTAACTATTAATTTTGGCATTTAGAAATATCAGTTGTGTAATGATGTTATGGGAATCTGAAGATCTTCCCTGTCCCTAGGCCCTTTGATAGGTTTAAGTGGCTCTGAGAACCTCCCTGATTTGAAAGTATACTCTGCCCCCTAATAGGCTGAATGTGATCATGTGGAGCCTGTGGCGAGAGGTTTGTTCTTCAGGAATGCCCACGCCTTATTACTTTGTGATTGGTCAGTGGGTCAAGAGAGCTGTGACATTCTCTGTTTCAGGAGAAGGCTATACATACTGCTGATGTGATGTTTTGCTTTGGGGCTCACTTTGAGAAGAGTTGTGTGATTTGGCCAGAGGAGACTCTGGGAAGCCGTTGAGACCCCTTCTTTGAAAAACCCAGATGTTGTTGATTCCCTCTCTGGCAACTGAATAGGTATGGATGTAATGGTCAGATGGTTGGGAGCCCGTCTGCTGATCTGTTTCTTTGTCTGCTTGTAACTTTTGCTTGTAACTTGTGTTTGTATTCTGTTTGCATTTTCTGAAGTTCAGGGTGCTGACTTTTCCCCCTGAACTAGGTAAATGATACATATTTGATTGATTAAAGTAAGATTGTTAACCCATTCTGAGTTGCTTTCCTTTAGAAAAGCAGATCTAAGAACCTGTGCTAGCAGCCACCTTGGGTATGCAGGGGTGCTTGCTGCTGCAGATGACAACCCCTCCTCCTCCAACTTTCTGGTTGGACTGTTTCCCTTTCACGTGTCCAGTATTCCTAACAAACTATGTTACTCATGGTCTTCTAAGTACCCTCATTTTCTTGTCATGTTAGGGTCTACTGTTCTCTCAGTAACATAAGCTATCAGCTTCCATTCAGGTTCAGCCTTTATTATAACTTTTGCAGTTCTTTATTCTGGCTCATTTGCTACACCAAGCAAGCCTTCCCCCATCTCTGTTTGATGAATCTTTTCTTTCTTCTCAAGAAAGAATGCTTCCATTTATCCCCCAATCAGATGTCAGTCTTTTCCTCCTGTGGACTTTTATAGCATTTACTTTGTATCTTTTTTATGGCAATATGACATTCTCCTTTATCATACACATATTTATATGACTGTATCTCATTGTTCTTACTAGACTATAAAGTCCCATGTGGGCAGGAATGATGTCTTATTCAGTCATCTTGCTATCTCCTACAGAAATCACATGGTTGTCCACACTCACAATAGGTGAATGCATTTTTTATTTAATGAACAAATGAAGAATAGAAAGAGCAGGGACTGAATAAATGGACGTTAGAGGAATGTGAATGGAAATTAGACAAGAAGACAGATGCTGGTTTTGGTCTCTGTGTGACTGTGAGTAAGTAGAATCATAAAATTTTCAAACTGGAAAGATCCAGGTAGAAATTAATCCAGGTCAATTCTCCCTAATTCTTGTCAACCTCTCAGGCTTCTAAAGGCTGCCTTATAACTATTTTCCTGGGCTTTCCTACAGGCCTAATCATTTTTCTATTAGACCATCTCATTGCTATTGCGGATTCATTGGTCTGTTACAGTGCTGCCTTCATATCTTACTGCCAGCATATGGTTTATGGTGAATAACTCTTCTATTATTTGCACAGCTGTTGAGTAATATTACGTTAAAACATTACATGCACAATTATGTTCAATTATATCAAATGAATCTATTTTACCTAATGCCTATTCTCCAGGGTTTCTGCATCTTTAGTTACAGGAAGTTGAGTACAGGATAGCAGATGGTACAACAAAATGTTTGTCAGCTAATAAATTTAAATGTCAAGTACACACCACTATTTTATAATAGACATATATTTTAGTCAAGCATCTCAGCGTATTTCTGTAGCAGAGGTGCTATTGTGCCAAATTCCATACACCTAAGCCTATCTTGGGGTATTGCAGTGCAACTAAGAACTTTTCAGCCAGAAGGCAAGTAGCACTGATCAAGATTGTTGATTCCTTTGCATCTTAACTTGTCCATTGTCTTCCAGGTCAAAGTCTATCAGAGGAAGTGGGTTTGTTCCTTATTCTTTTGCTGATTTCCTGTTGTTCCAGCACACTCTACTTTTCCTTCAAAGCTGTCCCTGCTCTCACATCTTTTCCTCTGTTCTCCTTTCCCAAGAGTCTCTGTGTGTGGTGGCAGAAGGCTGGTCCATTCGTGCTGATCCCCAGCAAGGCTTTAGTAATGTACTCTTTGTAAGCCAGAAGATGGGCTATGCTTATTCATTTTACATCTTGCCCCCTTTGAAATCTCCTGACTGCATGTTTGTTCAGACTGTGCAGAATGTTGTCCCAATGCACAGAGGTATAGAAGGGCAAACAATTTACATTCAACATGCAGGCCACTGTATGGACTTATCTGATCTCTTTCTCTCATCCAGGAGTAGCAGATTCCTCCTCCTCCCACTTCTCCCCACCTCCCCATTGAAGGCTGTACTGTATAATTTTCAGTCTAACTCCCTGGTGTATTTGTTCTTCTAGCTTTTGAAGCTGGGCCTTTTCTGAAACAGATTTGCCAGTGGGATGCAGACTTATTTCTTTGAACTGAAGTGATTCACCTTTTATTTGGATCTAAAAATCACCTTGAAAGCATGGCATCTTTTAGTCCATACTGTTCCCTCCCTTCAGATTTGGCAAACTTCTCTTCATCTGGTTTCATAGCCACATAAGTTGGCAGCTTTGTAAGTCCAATATTCCTTTGAAGTACAAGTGAAATGATCTCAGAGGAACACAAGTTAGTCTTGTAATCAATAATAAGGTGTGATGTCCAGAGCAGTACCCAGTAGGGCCCAAGGAGATTGGTCTTACCTTGAAAGTATGCCTACCTCATCCCCTACCTCTTCTCATCCTCTCTAACCAATTGCCAGGTGAATCTGTTTTGAGAACTACTTTCTCTATTTTATTATCTAGAATCATAACATCATGCTTCCACATTGCCTTATAGGTTAGAAAACATCCCATTTTAGTGGGTAAATGATGTTTTAATTATTAACTTTGTTATCAGGGCATTGCAATTGATAAATAAATATACACACATATTCCTGTGTAAATGTCCTTATAAAACATATTTTTATACAAAATGTCATGTATACATATACACATACAAACATATTTTTATTTATATATGTATGTCTCTATCTATGGAGTCAGGAAGTAACTTCCACAGCTCAGAGCATCACTGCCATTGGGTTTGAAATTTCTCTAATTTTCTGAACACTATTGTAGCTGATAGACATTAAATAAATATCCCTTAAACTATACCAATCCATCAGTGGACTCTTGTTAATCATCTACTTGGTGACAGGCACTATTCTAAGGGCTGGAGTTGAAAAAGTAAAAATGAACAATTCTTGCTCGCAAGGAGTTTTCATTCTAGCAGGAGCACCATAAAATTGAAGTATATATAAAATAAAAACAAGGTAATTTGGGTAGGAAAGTACTCACAGCTAGGAGAATCAGGGAAGGAGTGATTCTAAGAAGTAGCGATTAGGAACAAGTTCATTCCATGCATGAACAAAAAAGAATGAGTAGCTACAAAAACAAGGTAACACTATTGAAAGGGAGTGAGAACCTCATCTTTTGCTGTGTTTTGTGAAGTGACTGTTTTGTGGAAAATTTTATGTAATAAAGTACAACCTTTGTTCCTTGTTTGTTCCTGTTGGGTTTGCAATCCCACTATTCTATAATAATAATCTTTTTTTCTAAAGACAAAGAAAGTTTTAGGCAGAAATTTGATTTAGTCCATATCACATTGTATGATTCAAAAGCAAGTGATTGGAATCTGAAAATATAATGACCAACTTAAACAAAGAAGGAGAAAACCTATGACTTCTGCAAATCTATAAGTCGTTTTGTATTGTTTAGCATTTAAAATAAAGTTTACACTTAAGGACTTTAGAGTGACAGTGCTGTCTAGTTTCAAGGTAGGATGATCTGGATACAAGTCTTGCCTCTGACACTTAACAGTTGTACAACCATAGGGAACTTACCTAATGTCCCTGAGCCTCAGGAAACTCTTTAGGAGTTCACTACCAAACTATAGACAAGTCGCAATCTTTGTTGGTGAAATAGTTCCTCACATTCCTGAAATCACAGATCCTTTCTATACTTTTATAATCGATCTTTAAAGTAAATGAAAAAATTTCTTTCTTAGGCCTGAACTCCCAGCCTAAAATCTTTTGTGTGATACTCTAATATAAATTTTCAGTTCACAAATTAATTTCTTTATGATTTTCCTAATAGTCAAGTCTTGCTGAAGAAGATAAAAGTCAGAAGTCTCTTTTTAATTCATACAGTTTGAAACTTAGGGCTTAAGACAAAACACCATCAAGTAAAAATCATTGGTGCGTCCAGATGCAGGCACAGCCAGGGAAAGGGGGATTGGGACAAAGGAGAAGTCAGGATCCCAGTTCTCAAAAGGGTAGATACAACCAAGTTTCATTTGCCAGAGGGTTTAGTTGACAGAGCCTTGGATGTTATGCTCTTTAGGCCAAAGTAGGAGAAGAAAGGGGGAACCGGCAATGACAGTGTATCTTAGGTTAGTCACTTCTAGTCAGCTCTGGGAAGGTTTTATTGGCCTTCACAACAGGTCAGTTCACTGTCACAGATGAAAGTCATGGTTTTTTTTTTTTACGACAGCAGGGTGGGGATGTTCTTGCTTAGACAAGAACATTGATTTCCTGCCTCTGATGTCATAGGCTGGGAGATTAGGTATTATCTGATGAATCTAAAGGGTATGGAAATTTTCTAAAAATGGAAGGCCAAGGATGTTAGGCATGGAAAAGGATCTAACTCATTGTCTGGGGCAGAGATAATCTGCTACAAAGGAACCTTACAAGTCTCAGAGAATAACCAGAATGTCTGTTTTTCCCTATGATCATGCTGTGAATATTTATTAAAATATGAAGAAATTTTATGACTAGTAAGATTACTATCACTCCTTGTTTATTTTAGGGGATCACTCCATAGGAGTGTATAGGTATACTCTTATTGGGTAGCAATATTGGAACAGAAACCAAGTTTAAGAAAAGGATCAAGAATATCAGGCCCAGAAATACTAGGCAAGACGATTCTATTCATAGACCAGGAACTGGTAGAAAGCAATCCATAGTATATCCTCCTCTGCCTTCTACGATAAACCTTAAAGCCTGAATAAATGACTTCTCTATGATTTTTGTGCCATCAGTTCACTTGCTTATGTAAATAAGAAATAAAATAGAAAGCATATAACATAGATAGTCAAAGAATTAATAATTGAGAGAATTATGAAAGGTAGTCTTTATACTTGACAGAGAGATTAGGATCATAGAATTTTAGAGCCAAAAGAGGCTTTAGTCCAGCCTCAAGAGTTGAATTGACTTATTTTTTTTCCCTCAGTCATTTACTTATTTTTTCTTTGTTTTCTTTTCTTTTACAAAAATTTAACTTTTGTTTATTTTTAGTTTACATCATTCATTTCCACAAGATTTTGAGTTACAAATTTTCTCCCCATCTTTCCCCTACCCACCACCCCAAAACAGTGATCCCACTGTATACTCCCCCCCAATCTGCTCTCTCCTATATCCTCCCCCAAACCCCACCTCTGACTTTATGGTAAGGCAGGATGGATCTCCCTACCCCAGTGCCTGTATATCTTATTTCCCAGTTGTATGGAGATAGTAATAATAATAATAATAATAATAATAATAATAATAATATATTTAAACATTTGATTTTAAAACTTTAAATTCCAGATTCTTTCCCTTCCTCCCTTTTCACCCACCCCCACTGTAAAGATAAGAAATTAAAAGTAGGCTGTATATGTGTAGTTACACAGAACATCTCCACAATGGACATATTGCAAAAGACTGACTATATTTCCTTCCATCCTATTCTGTCCCCTACTTGTTTTACTATGTACTTTGTCCCTGTCCCTTTACAAAAGTGTGTTTATCTAATAACCCTCCCCTCCAGCCTACCTTCCCTTCCATAATTCCCCCTCTAATCCCTGTCCCCCCTACTCTCCTGTAGGGCAAGATACTCAATTTAGCATGTATGTCATTTCCTCCCTAAGTCAAATTCAATGAGAGTAAGGT
>CM053599.1:158814364-158836432 GCA_028646575.1 Pseudocheirus occidentalis | reverse complement strand
TGCCTTCCTGTTCTTCCCCTCCATTGTAACAGTTATCCCTTCTCTCTTCTATATGAGATGATTAACCCTATCCTGTCTCTCTCTGTCTCCTCTCATTCTATTCCTCTCCCACCTCTCAATTCCTTCTTTTAAAATATCATCCCTTCCTATTCAATTGATCCTGTGCCCTCTATGTACACATATATACACATACTCACATATGTACTCATATGTGTATATATCCTCCTATGTAGACATATGTGTATGTACACACACACACATATATACATAGATGTATATATATATATATATACATTTACATTTCCTTCAACTATCCTCATACTGAGAAAAGTTTCATAAGTTACAATTATCATTTTTCCATGTAGGCATATAAATAGTTCAGCTTTGATAAGTTCCTTATGATTTCTTTTCCCTGTTTACCTTTAAATGTTTCTTATATTTGAATTTCAAATTTTCTATTCAGTTCTGGTTTTTTCATCAGGAATGCTTGAAAGTCCTCTACCTCATTGAATGACCATATTTTCCCCTGAAATATTATACTCAATTTTGCTGGGTAGGTAATTCTTGGTTTTAATCCTAGCTCCTTTGATCTCTGGAATATCATATTCCAGGTCCTTTGACACCTTAATGTAGAAGCTGCTAGATCCTGTGTTATCCTGATTTTGTTTCCACAGTATTCAAATTGTTTCTTCTTGGCAGCTTGTAATATTTTCTCCTTGATCTGTGAACTCTGGAACCTGACTATAACATTCCTAGGAGTTTTGTTTTTGGGATCTTTTTCAAGAGGTGATAGTGAATTCTTTTAAGTTCTCTTTTGCCCTCTGGTTCTAACATATCAGGGCAATTTTCCTTGAGAATTTCTTGAAGGATGATTTCAAGGCTCTTTTTTTGATCATGGCTTTCAGGTAGTACAATAATTTTTAAATTGCCTCTCCTGGATCTATTTTCCAGGTCAGTGGTTTTTTTTCAAGGAGATATTTCACATTCCCTTCTATTTTTTTCATTTGTTTGGATCCGTTTAATAGTATTTTGATTTCTTATAAAGTCATTAGCTTCCATTTGCTCCAGTGTAATTCTGAAGGAATTATTCTCTTCAATGAGCTTTTGAGATTCTTTTTCCTTCTGGCAAATTTAGCTTTTTAAGGCATTCTTCTCTTCCTTGGCTTTTTGGGTCTCTTTTGCCATTTGAATTAATCTATTTTTAAGGCGTTATTTTCTTCAGTCAGGTTATTGACTCTCTTTTCACGATTTCTTGCATCATTCTCATTTCTCTTTCCAGTTTTTCCTCTGCTTCTCTTATTTGGTTTTCAAAATCTTTCTTAAGATCCTCTATGGCCTGTAACCAGTTTACATTTTTCTTGGAAGCTGTTGGTGCAAGAGTTCTGACTGTGTTGTTTTCCTCCCATTCCATGCTTTGATTCTTTTTGTTCCCAAAAAAGGAATCTAAGTTGGATTTCTGTCCTTGCTTTGCTTCCTTTGCCTGTTCATGTTGCCAGTTAATTAACTTGAATTTTGACCTCTTTGCCACAGTAGAACTCTGCTTCCAGAGAGGAAAACTTTGTCCCAAATTGTCCCTAATAGCTGCCAGAGCTATTAGGAGGCCTTCTTCTCTATAGACCCCATCAGTTTTGGCTCACTGATCACACACCTCAGGACCACCACCCAAGACCACAATTTCAATCCAGCTATTTGGAGGCCGCTGTCTCTGCAGCCCCCACCAGCTTTGGCTCACTGGTTATGCACCTCAGGACCACCAGCCAAGACCATAATCCTGATCCAGATAAGTTAAGGCAAGAGCACTTAGCCTCTTAATGGTCACTTGGCCTCCCTGAAATCTGAAGGCTGGGAGCTCTGAAGCAGCCACATGGAGGCAGCTGCAGGGCCACTGCTTCTGCTGCTTCTGGCTCTGGGGGCAGAGGGCCAGACCCTTTCCTCTGTCCCCATCAAATTCAGCCAAGTTCCACTGACCTTTCACTTTGTCTTCGGCATTTATGGGTTGATAATTCTGGAAACCACCACTGCTGCTGGTAATCCACTCTCCCAAATGGTCCAGTGGGCTGGTCAGGATGCCTTGGGGCTAAACCACAGGCTGGCCTCAGCTCCCAATATGCTGTGATTAACTCTTCCTTTGTGCCTGCGGGGCTGCCTTCTGCAGGAGATTTGTTTCTCTGTCACTTTGTGGGTTCTGGAGCTCTAAAATTTGTTTAGAGCCATATTTTATAGGTGTTTGGGGTGATTATGAGGAGAACTCAAGGAATTTTCCTGCTTCTATGCAGCCATCTTGACTCTGCCTTCCATTTATTTATTTTAACATTATTTTTTTTTACAATTTTGAATTCTAAATTCTTTCCCTCTCTATAGCCCTTTCTTTATCCATTGAGAAAGCAAGAAATGTGATATCAATTATACAAATGAAATCATGCAAAGATTATTTCTGTGTGGCAAAAAGAAAGAAAAACAAAGTGAAAAAAGTATGTAGAAATTTGCACTCAAAGTTTATCAGTTCCCTCTCTAGGTGGATGCCATTTTTTTGGTGAGCCCCTTGGAACTACCTTGGATCATTGTATTGATTTGAGCAGAAAAGTTTTTTGCAGTTGATCATTGTTAGAATATTGCTGCTTCCATGTTCAGTATTCTTCTCATGCTGCTCACTGGTGAAGTGACTTATTCAGGGTCACATAAATAGCAAAATGCAGAGTATAGATCTGAATTCATATTCTCTGACTCCAACGTCAATACCTTTTCCGTAAGACCAAATGGGTGATATGAGCTGGATGAAAGAATGGAGCACAAAATATGTTTACTATGGGAAAGGAGACGCGCCGGTTTGTGATGCAGTGACTTTTGCTTGCTAAGGCGTGTGCTAATCTGAGCTACTAAGTTGAGGTATTTGTTAGTACAGGGGATTACTGCATGTGGCTTTGTCTTGAGACTGAATCTGTCATAACTTTCTGTATCCCTAGGGAGGGAGGTGCTTGATTAATTAGTATAACTTGTTTGACTCTATCCAAATGAGTCAAGTTTACTCCAGTCACTGAAAATAATTGGGATGAACACCAAGCTTTTAAATCTGCTCCACAGGTCAGTGGCCCAGTCTTCCTCACTGTGAAAGAGGGTGGAGACTATCATTGATAGAAAAGTCAAATATCCCCCTGGTTGGAGAGAACTGTGTGCTTCTTAGAGGACAGCACCCATCTGCCAGTCTTCATTCCTAGAAAGGGAGGGTGATATGCAGCTTGTGGCTTTTCAAAAGGCCAAACTTCCTCTCTGGTTTTGTAGGAACAATATACCTATTAGCAGACTGTATGTTCCTTGGGAATATCCATCCTACTCCACCTCTGCAGAGCAAGTTAACAAACTCTATTCCTAGAAGTGTCCTTAGCTGAATAGTGGAGAAACATCTATGGAAATGATAGACTTCCTTTCTCTACACTAATCTACTACTCATGTGTGTGCTATGTGTTAGTTACTGTGCCAAGCAATAGAACATTATATATAACAGCATGGCACTAGAGATACAAAAAAGGGCAGAAGCAGTTCCTGCTTTCAAGGAACTCATTTGTAATGATGAAGAAAAATGCAAGCAGTTATTTACCCAAAAAGATATATACAGGATAAAATTGGAGATAATCTTAGAAGGAAAGCACTGGGGGATAAAGAAAGGCTTCTTGCAGAAGGTAGGATTTTAGCTAAGACTTTAAGGAAACCAGGAGGTGGTGGTAAAGGGTAGAAAATTTTAGGTATAGGGCACAGTCATTAAAAAGGGCCAGTTTGGGAGATGGAATGTCTTGTTTGCACAGTAACAAGGAGGCCAGGGTCACTGGATTGAAGAGTTTAGGGAGAAGAGTAAAATATTTTTCTATTGTTTTGAGGGGGGAAGACAGGGAAATTGGGGTTAAGTGTCTTGCCCAGGGTCACATAGCTAGTAAGTGTTAAGTGTCTGAAGCTAAATTTGAACTCAGCTCCTCCTGACTCCAAGGACGGTGCTCTATTCACTGAGCCACCTAGCTGCTCCAGAGGGCTAAACTCTAACAAGACTATGTGACTAATATAGTACTGACCCTTGTTGACATTTTAGGATACAGGACAGTTTCCTTGAGAAGACTGAAGTGAGAAGAGAAACACAAGTGTGAATCAAGTTATAAGTGGGTCAGTTTGTGTTGTATTGCTGTAAGCTGAGCAAGAGAACAGCCCAAGTCATGGAGGATGTGAATGCTATTTATAAAAAACTCAGATTTAATCATTAGAAACATATTGCCAATGGGACCACCTTCTAAAACATCTTGGAGACAAATTTTCCTTTTATCAAGACTTTTTGTTCAAACAGACCTTGGGGTCTTTAAGGTTGCCTGGAATATTTGTTACAAGATCAGTCTGATCAAATACTCAAACAGCTATAACCTGCCTGACTTTGTCTCCAGAGATCTCCAGCTTTTCTTGATATCCTAAGACATCTCACTCAGCTACCAGGGTTACTGTGTAATTGTTTCTAAGGTCACTCAAACCAATTCTTGTGAAGATTGATTGTCACATCTTCAGTGTGAACATTTGGACCTTGGAAATCAGCGAAAGGTACAAAGCAGAATTTGATTTATTGCTTTGTTGATGGTATAGACTTAAGAAAGTGATGGAAAAATGTTAATAATGCAGATTAAACTTAACAGTGTGATGTTTCTTTCTCTCTCTTTCAGTCTGATTGAACCTATGGTTTTATTGTTTGAAGGAATGCTTAGGGGAAGAAATTCCCTTTACCAATGTAGGTCAGCACCTTCTCTGTGACATATGGTCTTAGGGAGCTGCCAAGAGCAGTGAAGGTTTAAGTGATGTGCCCAGGATCACATAGCATGTGACAGGTCAGATAAATATTTGTATCTCATTTGAACTTTCATTTTCTTTTGGGTATTTTTAGTTTTTATAATGTTTTTCTTCTTTCCTTCCTTCCTTCCTTCCTTCCTTCCTTCCTTCCTTCCTTCCTTCCTTCCTTCCTTCCTTCCTTCCTTCCTTCCTTCCTTCCTTCCTTCCTTCCTTCCTTTCCTTTCTTCTTTCTCCCATTATGGGAAATCTGTTCTCTGTTCCTTTTTTGAGGATTTGAGTTCCTCTCTTGAGTCTAGTAATTACATTAACATAGATGACTTTAAATGTACCTCTGACCCTGACTAGACCTGGGCCTTCTAGGCTACAATTTTTCATGGATTTCAAATTTTTATGCAGGACATTGACAAGTTAAAGTGTGATCAAAGGAGGGTGACCAGGATCTTAAGGATACAGAATCATAACATATAATACACTGTTGAAGGATCTATGAATGTTTAGGCTAGAGAATATTAGATGAGTGGTGACAGTTGGTATGATATCTGTCTTAAAATATTTAATATGCTGGCATATGGTAGAAGTTGTAAGGAATCAAATTTTGGCTCAATATAGAACAAGACTTCCTAACAATAATAGCTGTTTAATAATTGGATTTGCTATGTTAGAGGATACTTCAAGTGAAACCTGGACTATCACTTGTTGAAGTTTTTTAAAGAGGAGACTGAGTGGGAATTGGAGGTCTTGTCTAGCTCCAAGATCTCACGAATCTTTCATCTACTTTTGGGTATGGAGTCAGGAAAACCTGGATTCAAATTCAACTTTAGACAGCTACTAGCTACATGACCCTGGGCAAGTCACTTACCCTCTTTTTGTCTTGGTTTCTTTACTCGAAAAATGGGGGTAATAACAGCACCTACTTCACTGGGTCATTGTGGGAATCAGATGAGATAATATTTATAAGAAGCACTTAGTACAGTGCCTGGTGCATATAGAAGGTTCTATATAAAAGTTTATTCTCTTCCTTGCGCCTTCCTTACCAAGCAGTTTCTCCCTCTCAATTTTTCTGTTTCCATCAATAACATAACCAGTACCTCTTTGAGGTGAGAAGTTCGGAATCATCATGAACTCCCAATTCCCTCATGAATAAATGTTCTTATGAGCACTGGTGTCAAACTCAAGTAGGAAAGGATTTCTATAGGATGCATGTTGACTTAGAAACCATAAATCAACACTATCTATGTTATGTTACGTTTTAATTTATTTTTAAAAACATTTCTCACTTGCAGTTTTATCAGGTTCAGGTCTTACTTGGGAGTGGCACATTGCAGTGAGTTTGACACTTCTTCCTAGTATCTTCATATTGTGCTCGTATCTGTCACTTTTCTTTGTCAATTGCCATTATCTTAGTTTAGAGTTATGAATACATGTCTGTAATAACTTAATAATGTTCTAATATGAACTTCCTACTTCTGTTAGGTTTATCTTGGCATTTAAAAAGTCAGTTATTTAAAAAGTAAAATATTCCTGAGTTTTTTAAAGCCTTTGGGAAAAGAGCCTTTTTTAGACCACAGAATGACAGAATTTCAAAGTTGTATGGGTGCCCCAGTAGCTATATTCTCCAACTAGCACCAGAAAAAATGGATCTGCTCTAAAACATCCAACAAGTACTCATGTGACCTTTGTTTAAAGACCTCCTGCAAAGGTGAACCCTTTGTTTCCTGAAGCAGCCCATTACACTTTTTGACTGAACTAAATGTGAAGTTTTTATTTCTTCCATCAAGCCAACACTTGCATCTTTTGAAATTCTACCCAGTGCTCACAGGATCAAGCAGAAAAAGTCTCTTTCCTCTTACACTTGACAAATTTTTAAAGAGTTGAAGAAAAATACTATGACATCCCAAGCTCCTCTCTTGAGGGCTCTAAATCACACTTTAGGTTCTGAATTCTCTATGTACTATTAACTGCACTGACTATGTAAATTGGGTTCATTTCACACGTCTAATTAGTAACTTCCTTCGTCATCCTAGGCTGCCATTTATGTGTGTTAGGCTAAAGGCAGAATTCAGTACTCCCAACTGTGCTCCAGGTGTATGGAAGGGAAGGTCTGGGAATATGGAGGGGTCACAGGCCTTTTCTCCATCTCGACTGGGGTGGTTTCTCAGATTCCCTGGACCCCTTCCCAGCTCTTACCTGAGTCCACCAAACAGTCACCTGGATTCAGAGGTAGACAGCTCCCGGGTTCTTGTCCAGTCTTCCAGGCAGTTCATGTTATACACTGAAGTTCACAGGGTCCAGCACATCTCAAAACCTTCACAACTTCTGTTGCTGGGAACTCAAGAATCAATCAAGCCACAAACAAATTCTTTTCCTGGTCATGCTTCTTCAGTCCTTCATCAGACCAGCTGGCCTTAGGACCCAGAAAAAACCTCAGCCTTCCTGGCAGCCTTCTCAGCAAGAAATCTCTGCCTTCCAGGCAGACGTCTTAGCTTTCCAGGAAGCCTTCTTGGCAGCAACTTCAGCCTTCACTAGATTCTGGTCCCATAGAAAGCTCCTACTCAGTTCTCAGTCCAGCAAATAGCAGCCCAGGTTTCAGATGCTGGGAAAATTCTGCTCTCTCGACCAGGAGTACAAATTCT
This sequence comes from Pseudocheirus occidentalis, assembly GCA_028646575.1. Classification (NCBI taxonomy): domain Eukaryota; kingdom Metazoa; phylum Chordata; class Mammalia; order Diprotodontia; family Pseudocheiridae; genus Pseudocheirus; species Pseudocheirus occidentalis. Next base: position 158,828,984 of record CM053599.1, on the reverse strand, counting down.
TGATTCTGCCTGTCAGCTCTCTGGGGATTTTCTTATATACACACACACACACACACACACACACACACACACACACACACACACACACACATTGGCTTCCTGTCTTAGCCAACCCCTTCCTGTTATGTCAGCAACAGGAGACAGAGTTCACACCTTATGCTTCTTTTACAGAAGTACTTAACCCTTAGTTACTAAGGGCTAAGTACCTGTTTACTTGACATGACCAAAAAGGGTTTTTCAAATTAAAATTAGTTACCATTACAGGATAATACTGATTTGTAGGAAATATTCACGTTTTTTAAGGATGTAATACATGTGAAATGTTTTTTTTTAAAGCTGTACGAATGTTTTGACTTTAATGGGGTAGGATGAATGGTTAGTTCAAACATGTACTGATCACATTCTCTAACTATAAGAAAATTTCTTTGTAGATGTGAAAATCATGTTGGCCATTGCTGATAGGCAGCAAAGTATATAATTTTTCCCCTTCTGTTTATTTAACAATTTCATATCTCTTAGAAAAGGCATTATACAATTTCTATTATTGTATTTATACTAGAATATATGCTCTTATAAATTCAGAAATTTAACTGAAATGTAATAAACATTAAGTACTTGTTATATATAGAACATTATGATAGGTACAGGGATAAGAGACGAAGGCATGGTTCCTGCACTCAAGCAGCTTACAGTCTAGGAGAATGATACTATAAATACATAAATAATACAAAATAAATTATAATAAGTACAAAGTTCTATTCAAGGTCTCAGAAGGAAGTTTCTCTAATAATAGGTATAGGACTTTTCTAGTCATTCAAAAAATTTCACATTGTCTCTCTTGTGTCAAATGATAGCATTTTATTGATTTTCTTAATAACTTTTAAAAAGGTCTCTTCAGTGATGAATATATTCATTCCCCAGTGAGTTACACTTAATAATAAAGATTTTAAAAGAAAGAGAAAAAGTTTGACAAGACATCTATTCTATCTGACAATATATGCACTATTCCATTGCCTTTGCAAAGAATGGAAGGAGGTGCATTTTCTCAACTCTTCTCTAATTTGAAACTTTGTTATTATAATTACAATGTGTTAATACTGTTGACTTATCTTTTTCATCTATATTATTGTAATATTTGTACATATTGTTTCCTTGGCTCTGTTTTTCATCAGTTCATACAAGTCTTTTCATGCTTCTCTGAATTCTTTGCATTCATTGTTTCATATTGTACCATTACTGTAATGCAATTTTTTTAGACATCGTCTCATCAATGACCATCGATTTTGCTTGAATGACCTCATTTTCAAAATATTTGACTAGAATTTTATGACTTTGAAATAAAACAAAGATAATTGAATCAAAGAATTAAATCTATTACCTTGGCCTCATTATTCCCATGCCTTAATCTACTAACCTAACTCTTAATTGGTAGAATCTGTATTGCTAGATTAGAAGTTTAGGGTTTATGGGAATGAAGAATTTTACTATATGATGTAAAAATCACTTGTTGGAGAATTTGTTTTCCTCCCTCTGAAATATAAACAGAAGCTGACCATATGCTTTGGCATAAACTATACAAATAGTTCCCATATCACCCAAGATGACACATATCCGAATAAACATGCACCCACAGGGTCTCTGACAAGATGCCGCCAGAAAATAATGAGTGACTTGGAGCATATTTTAATCTTGGAGTTTGCATTTCCCTTCTATTTTCATAAATACTTAACTGAAAGCCAAAGCACCTCATTAAGCAAAAGTCAGAAAGAAAAGCAAATTAAATATAATCCAGCTTCTGACCAACAAAGGGGTCAACAAAATGCCATAATAAATACTTTATTCTTTTCAATAACTAGAATCCTAGCTTAGGGAAAGAATATTTACCTGTAACAGGCGTTCATAAGTTGGAAAACTAGCTGACTACTGATGAGTGAGGAAAGTCAGGAAAAAACGCCCAGCAGGTGGCACTCCCGACTTACAGTTCTCTTTTGAATCTTTGGCTCTCTCTCAAGTCAGCTGTAGAGCAGAGAACTACATTTCAGAAGAAAATTATGGATCCCTGCATCAGGAACCACCAAAAAACTAACCACTTCTTGTGTCAGTCAGAAACCAGCTCCCTGTGGAAAGGATTTAGCTTATTTGACCTTGAGAACTGGAGGCTTAGCTTACCCATTGAGAACCAAAATTAGAGGGAGAGACATGGGCTATGTTTCTGATTTCTTCTATAAAAAATAAATCCAGTGATATGGATATGCAAGACAAAAAGGAATACACCTGATGACATTGTCTCCATACCACAAGATTCATGTGTATGATGAACACAATGCAGTACTTTATATTCATTTAATTTGTTAACACCACATTCTGGAGAGAAAATTTTCCCCCAAATGATTGAAAAAATTCCCCTAAGGAGGTTATTATACCAAGAGATTAACTAGCATTGAAAATTATAGCTATGTGTTTTGGCTATTCAGAGTTAGTCATGTAAGCATACTCATTTTAAACCCATGTTTTGGGGAGAGTAAATTTGATTGTCATGAAAATTCCCTATAGTTTTCAACTTGACCTTATTCTACTTAAGTTCCCTGTCTACAGAGGCCACATTCTATCTGTAGTAGAATCTATCTATAGTCAAAAAGTCCTGAGTTCAAATCCTATCAATGACACCAGTTCTGTGACCAACTCACTCTATGTCATTCAGTCTTAATTTGTGATGAAAATATTTGTAGTCTTTACCTTTCAGAGTTATTGGGAGGATAAAATGAAATAATGCATATTAACATTGCAAACTATAATTTAATGAATCCTTCTCTAGCACCCACCAGTGCAATGTGCAAATGTGTCTATGTGCTTATATTTAAACAGGTTCCTTTATATGCAATTTAGTATGAGTATGTTGCTTATTAAAAAATAACTATTTGAAGCAAAAAAATCCCTTGTAAAATAGTCATTTAAAAATTACAGGAATTTAAGCACACCTGCTTAATGCTTACATGTGACAACTAAATTGATAAAATATACTTTTATTAACCTTAAAATCTAATCATCAAATGATTACTTGGCATAGTAGTCTGTGAACTAAGATAGAGCCACATGATATTATAAGTACTTAAAAGGCTTCTGGGTAAATACTATCTTCAAAACGACTTCTCGTACTGAGATATGTATTTCTTTGAAGGAACTGTTTCAGTCAATTTAGTAAATAATAAACACAAACAAGAGCACTGTGTATCCAACATCTCTTACATGCTGTGTAAGGAGTGGTGACTGTGATGCCTGTCAATTGCTCACTGCTTAAGAGGTATTTTATTCCCTTTCTTATCATTTGGACTTGGTTTATAGAAAAAAAAGTTAAACAAAATTTATTTTAAAAAAAAGCAGTGTCAGAGGGGTGGAGCCAAGATGGTGGAGTAATAGCAGAAACTTGGCTAAGCTCCTGCACCAGCCACCTCCAAAACCTGTAAAAGATGACTCTAAACAAATTTTAGAGCTACAGAACCCACAAAGTGACAGAGAGAAACAAATCTCCCACTGAAGGCAGATGGGAGCCACCCAGGCCCACACCTGGAGTGGCCCTGACCATCAGCACAGACTGGCTGGAACAGACTTCAGGAGAGTGAATCACCAGCAGCTGTGGTCATTTCCAGACTTCTCAACACATAAACGCCAAAAAAGAATATAAAAGGTCAGTAGGGAACTCAGTTGGAACCAGGTGATGTAAGAGCAGAGTCTGGCCCTTGCCCCCAGGGCAAGTGGTGGTGGAGGCACAAGAGTGGCCGCAGCTGCTGTCCCATGGCTGCCTCCTGAGCTCCTGGCCTGGAAATCATGGGGGAACCAAGTGACCATTCAGAGGGTAATCACCCTTGCTTTGACCTGCTTGGATCTGGGTTGCAGTCTTGGATGGTGGTCCTGGGGTGTGTGGCGAATGTGTCAGAGCTTGTGGATGTAGAGAGGGTGCCCTCCTCAGACCTCTGACAACTGCAAAAACCCCAGCAATTTGGGACACAGCTCTCTTCACTCTGGAAGCAGAGTTCTACCATGGCAAAGAGCTCAAAAGTCAAGTAATTGGCTGGTAAAATGAGCAAGCAGAGAAAGCACAATCAGACTACAGAATCCTTTTTTGGGGACAAAAATACTCAAAACATGGAACCAGAATAAAACAATGAAGTCAAAACTCCTGCATCAAAAACTTCCAAGAATAATGTGAATTGTTTACAGGCCATATAGGAGCTCAAGAAAGATTTTGAAAATCAAGTAAGAGAAGTGGAGGAATAATTGGGAAGAGAAATGACAATGATGCAAGCAAGCATGAACAATGAGTCAACAGCCTGCTAAAGGAGCCCCCCCCCCAAACACTGGAAAAAATAACACCTTAAAAAATAGACTAACTCGGGGTGGCTAGGTGGTGCAGTGAATAGGGCACCAGCCCTGGAGTCAGGAGTACCTGAGTTCAAATCCGGCCTCAGACACTTAACACAAAAAACTAGCCGTGTGACCTTGGGCAAGTCACTTAACCCCAACTGCCCTCCAAAAAGCAAAAAAAAAAAATAGACTAACTCAAATGGCGCAAGGGGTCCAAAAAGCCAGTGAGGTGAAGAATGCCTTAAAAAACAGATTTGGCCAGACAGAAGAGGAATTTCAAAAACTCACTGTAATGCCATGCATGAGCAGCTTCCCAAAAGAATGCTACTGTGAACAGCTTTAAAAGTTCTGATTACACAGTATAGTGAATACTCTGCTTATTACATAACAAATCAAGGCAAACATTGACAACAAATCACAATATAATATTTACAGCATTACATCTTACCACAGAAAATCACAATATGGTGTTCACAACAGCTTAATATTAGAATGGCCACATAGTTTCTACATACTACAGTATTATGAACAAAGAACAAAAGAATAATCATCAGCTATCCCTAAGGAGGTTTGCCTTCTCATTCAGTCCTTCAGTTGTCTCACAATACAATAGTCAATCTTCCACTCATGGGGCAATCATAGATTAACTTAATCAGTCACTTATCTAGCAATCAGTCACTAAGTATAGTTACTCACTAAATGCAATCATTGGAAAATTACACAAATCCCCCACCCCTCTGTGTCTAGTAAACTTCAATTTTATCACTGCATTCAATATCCAAGGAGAGGCCTTTTCTTCATCTTGACTCGGGATGGTCTCTCATATTCCTTGGATCCCCTTCCATGGTCCCAGCTCCTACCTGAATCCATCAAACAGTCACCTGGATTCAGAGGCAGACAGCTCCCAGGTTCTTGTCCAGTCTTCCAGGAAGTTCTTGTTCCATACTGGAGTTCACGGGGTCCAGCACATCTCAAAACCTTCACAACTTCTGTTGGCAGGAACTCAAGGATCAACCAAGCCACAAATGAACAAAGTCTTATCCTGGTCATGCTTCTTCAGTCCTCCAGTAGTTCAGCTGGCCCTAGGACCCAGAAGAAATTTCAGCCTTCCAGGAGGCCTTCTCAGCCTTCCAGGTGGCCTTCTTGGAAGCAACTTCAACCTTCACCAGATTCTGATCTCAGAAAACTCCAACTCAGTTCTCAGTCCAGCAAGTAGCAGACCAGCTTCCAGATGCCTGGAAAATTCTGCTCCATCCACCAGGAGTAAAAATTCTTGATTCTGCCTGTCTCTTCTCTGGTGCTCTTTTTATATACACACACATACATTGGCTTCCTGTCTCAGCCAACCCCTTCCTTTTATGTCAGCAATAGGACACAGAGTTCACACCTTCTGTTTCTTTCAAAGAGGTACTTAGCCCTTAGAATGGGCTAAGTACCCAATTACTTGACATAACAAGACAGGGGTCTTCAAATTTAAGTTAATGACCTCTCACTGAAGAGAATAATTCCTTCAAATTTAGACTGGAGTAAAATTAGATTGGAGCAAATGGAAGCTAATGACTTTATGAGAAATCAAGATACTACTAAACAGATCCAAACAAATGAAAAAATAGAAGGAAAGGTAAAATATCTCATTGGAAAACCAATAACCTGGAAAATAGATCAGGAGATAGCATTTAAGAATTATTGGACAACCTGAAAGCCATGATCAAAAAAGAGCCTAGAAGTCATCCTTCAAGAAATTCTCAAGGAAAATTGCCCTGATATTCTAGAACCAGAGGGCAAAATAGAATTGAAGGAATTCACCAATTGCCTCTTGATAAGAATTCCAAAAACAAAAAGAAAACTCCTAGGAATATTATAGCCAAAGTCCAGAGTTCCCAAGTCAAGGAGAAAACATTACAAGTTGTCAGGAAGAAACAATTTGTGTGTTGTGGAAACACAATCAGGATAACACAAGATCTAGCAGCTTCTACATTAAGGGATTAAAGGGCTTGAAATATGATATTCTAGAGGTCAAAGGAGCTAGGATTAAAACCAAGAATCCCCTACCCAGCAAAACTGAGTATAATGTTTCAGGGGAAAATATGGTCATACAATGAAATAGAGGACATTCAAGTATTCTTGATAAACAAACCAGAACTGAAAAGAAAATTTGACTTTCAAACGAGAAGCAAGAGAAGCATAAGAAGGTAAAGAGGAAAAAGAAATCATAAGAAACTTATTAAAGTTGAACTATTTACATTACTACATAGAAAAACAATAATTGTAACTCATGAGACTTTTCTCAGTATGAGGATAGTTGAAGGGAATATATATGAATATATATGTATACATACATATATGTATGTATAGGAGGGTGTATGTATGTATTAATACATATTTGAGTGTGTATATATGTGTTCATATATACATAGACAGAGGGCACAAGATACGTTAAATAGGAAGAGATGATATCTAAAAAATAAAATTAAGAAGTGAGAGAGGAATATAATGGGAGAAGGAGAAAGGGAGAGATAGAATATGGCAAATTGTCTCACATAAAGGCAAGAGAAAACTATTACAATGGAGGGGAAGAGCATGAAGATGAAAGAGAATGGGTCAACCTTACTCTCACTGAATTTGGCTTAAGGAGGGAACAACATACACACTCAATTGTGTATCTTATGCTACAGGAAAGTAGGGGGAGGAGAATAAGAAGGAGGATGTTGGAGGGGAGTGCATATTGGGGGAGAACAAGGTTAGAAGCAAACACTTTTGAAAAGGGACAGGGTCAAAGCAGAAAATAGAATAAGTGGGGGGTGGGATAGGATGAAGGGAAATATAGTTAGTCTTTCACAGTATAACTACTACAGAAATGTTTTGTGTAACTACACATATATAACCTATATTAAATTGTTTGTCTTCCCAATCAGGCTGGGTGAGGAGGGAAGAAGGGAAAGAATCTGGAAATCAAAGTTTTAAAAACAAATGTCAAAAAAATTGTTTTTTACATGTAACTGTAATATGTATGATATGATACACAGGCCCTAGGGTATAGAAATACATCTTGCCCTACTAGAAAGTTTGGGGGTGGGGTGAGGGAGGATATAAGAGAGAGCAGATTGAGGGAAGGAGTATTCAGTAGGCTCAATATCTTGAGGTGGGGTTAGGAAAAGATGGAGAGAAAATTTGTGACTCAAAATCTTGTGGAAATGAATCTTGAAAACTGAAAATAAATAAATAAAAGATTAACTTTTTTTTAAAAAAAAAGCTGTGTGCTGAAGTAGAAAAAAATAAGGATTGGAGTTAGAAAGTCTGCTTTCTAATCCTGGTTCTATTATTAAGAAAATCAAGACAATTTTGTGGACCTCGGTTTCCTCAAGTTGAAAATGAAGGATTTGGATTCAGTAATCTTTAAAATCCTTTCTGACTCTAAATCTGGGTCCTGTGCAATTAGCAAATGAGGTAATTGAAACTTCAAACCCTGTATAGGGAAATTTCTCTATAAGACTCAGCGGGGTCCCTGAAGTTTCTTGAGTTCATGAGATAGTTTAGCAAATGCAAGAACGAGTGCACACATTGATTTTTTTCCAGCCAATAAGTAGATGGACACCAAGAAAGAAAAACAGGTGTGGAAAATAGCATGTCAATACCTGGAGAAATAAGACTATTACATTAATTGAGGGAAACGAGAAGAAGTCAGGTATGTGATTATTTGTTAGTTCTTGGTTGTCGTCATTGGTCTTTGTTTCATGGCCTTTGAAGATTAAAAGTACCATCTGAGTATCTGTGACTGTTTGCACTTGGAATCTTCATACCTGAATTAATATCATCCATTAAATACAAAAGAAAAATACAATGAAGCAATATCAAGTCATTCTAGTAGCAGTAGAGAATCTTGGGTGAAAAACAGAAATTATTTAAAGAGATTTAGAAGATAGTGTATATTAAGACAAAACTGACTTGAATTTCTATGCGTCCAGAAAGGTCCCATGAGATGAGATGGCATAGTATCTGGAATGAAATAAAAATTTCAATTATTCTATTTGCAGTGAGCCATCAGGGAGGTTTATTAGCATTTCCATGATACCTTTATTCCTCTTTACCTCTTTGACATTCATCTACAAAACTGATTTAAGTCCTCAAATATGTTATAGGAGTCCAAAGGTAGATAACCCAAGAGTTACCAGGTTTCTAAGTTCTTTCCAAGAATATAAGGCAGCACTGGGAGTATGACAAAAGTAAATGGAATGGTTCTTATCCCCACCTTTTAACCTTGTGTCTCCCTGTTTCCAAATCTCCCTTCCCTTTCCATCCTGCTCTTCTGCTTAATGCTGTGAGAAAGATGTAGTATTTCTTTGCTAAGACCAAATGCTCTCTACATGCTCTTTATCTGATTCCCTACCAAAACCTTCTAGAAGGTTTTTTTGGCCATCTCTCTAATCTTTAATTCTCCCTTATCTACTGTCTCTTTTCTTACTAGCTAACAACTTGCTCAGATCCTTAAAGAAGACTTGCCATTCCTGAAAGATGTTTCCTTACATTTCAATGCCAAAGCCCGAGTCAGCTGTACTTTCCATTTCCACGTCCTTACCTGCCACTCATTTCTCATCCCCTGCAACTCTCAACCCCACCACTTTAAACTTCTCTCTCTCTCAGAGATTACCAACCATAGATTCACTGCCAAATCCAATTGCCTTTTATTAGTCTTTATTTTCCTTGTCTTTTCTGCTACTTTTAGGATACCAACCATTTCCTCTTGAATACTCTCTCCTCCCTTAACTCCCATGAGACTGTCCTTTCCTGGTTCTTGTCCTATATATCTGGTCACATCATCTTAATATTCTTTGCTGGATCACTATCCATTTACCATCCTCTAAGCATGTAAGCATTGGTGTCTGTTAAGATTTTTCTGGGCCATGTTCTCTTCCCAACTCTCCCTAATTGACCTTAATAGTTCCCATGGATTTGATTACCCTTTCCATTTAGATGATTCTGAAATCTATATATTCAGACCTGCATCTCCAACCTTAGATTGGCCATCTTTGGTGTTATTTTCTTTTTTGGGTCTCCTTTAGCAAGCTGTTGACTCTTTTTCCATGATTTTCTTGCATCATTCTCATTTCTCTTCCCAATTTTTCCTCTATTTCTCTTACTTGATTTTCAAGATTCTTTTTGATTTCTTCTATGGCCTGCAACCAATTCATTTTTTCTTGGAGGCTTTTGATGTAGGAGCTTTTACTTTCTTGTCCTTTTCTGATTGTATATTTTGGTTTTTGTCACTAAAGTAAGATTTTATAGTTGGAATTTTTTTTGCATTGTTTGCTTATCTTCCCAGTCAAATATTTGACTTTATAACTCTTTTTCAGGACTCTACTTCCAGTGGGGGTAGGAGTGGAGGTGGGTATGAGTGTACTGTCCTAGGTTTGAGGGGTTTTTATGCAGCTGTTTTCAGAGATACTTCTAGGGACCTGTAAATTTTCAACTCTTCCAATGTGGTATGTTCAAAGAAGAGGTGTTTACTCCTTTCCTGGCCTGCACTCTGGTTTGTGAGTGACCCCAAGCACTCTTTTCTGTCTTGGAACTGTGAAGAGGATTCCCTCTCCACCGCTGCCACAAGCTCCACCAAGTTGGTGCTCCTCCTTACCCCAGGACCACCACCCAGGACTGTGGCCCAGATCCAAACAGGACAAAGCAAGAGAATCCTGCCTCAGTGCTAGCAAAGAAATCCCTGCAATCTCCCTCTGATCAGCCACTCCATCCCCCACCTTCTTTGGGCCCAGAGCTCTGGAAGCAGCCACAGCTGCTATTACTGCTGCTGTTGCTGCTTCAGCTGCCACCCTTGCAGCCCCGGGGCTTGGTCCAAACCATACTCCTTTTCCACCCAGGTCCCACAGAAATTTTCAACTGACCTTCTATGCTGTATTTGGTGTTTGTGGGTTGAGAAGTCTGAAAACTGCCACAGCTGTGAGTGATTCAGTCCCCTGAGGCCTGCTCTGGCCCTGTCTGTGCCTGAGTGGCCTGTGCTGGACTTGCATTCTACTCCCAGCCCAGTGTGATCTACCCTTGCTGTTGGCCTTCCAGGTGGTCTTTGACTGGAGGTTTGTTTCATCCTGTCATTTTGTGGGTTCTATAGCCCTAGAATTTGTTTAGAGTCATGTTTTACAGATATTTGGGGGGGCTTGGGTGAGATCTCAAGCAAGTCCCTACTTTTACTCTCCATCTTGACCGAACTGACCATCTTTTTTTTTTTAATTTTAATTTATTTTCTTGGTTACATCATTCATTTCCACAAGGTTTTGAATTACAAATTTTCTCCCCTTTTTGCCCCTACCCCCCAGCCCAGAACATTCATCCCACTGTAAGGCCCCTCCCACAATCTGTTCCCTTTTATGCCCTCCTCCAACACTCCTCTAGCTTTCTAGCAGGGCAGGGAGGGGCTCCCTGCCCCCGTCCCTGTATGTATTATTTCCCAGTTGCCTAAATACTAGATTTTTGCAATTCCTCCCCTGTCACCCACTCCCACTGGGAGGAGCAGCAATTCAATACAGGCTGTACCTGTGTAATTACACAGGACATCCCCATGGTGGGCAAATGAACTGACCATCTTTGATCCCGAGAGTGCTAGGTAGTGAGTAGTAGAATTGGACTATAAATGAGATACCTGGTGCAAATACAAACACCAAGCCCCCAGATTCAGGCAAGAGAGGTAAAACCAGAAACCTCCCATTCAGGGCCAGAGATAAGGGATAATTGGCAACCAGTGCCTTGAGAGACTGACAGATCTTGACAGGTTGGCTAATATCTACAGTGACCATCCACTAGGGGGTTCTATGTCTCATTGGGTTGTCTCTATCCATGTCATTGCTTTATTAAAGCATTTAATTAAGGTGACAGAATAAACAAAAGACGTTACAGTCAAATACTAATATATCACTTGCAGCCTACATCAAGATGACCCATTTAGCTGGGCTCTAATCTCCCTAAGCAGCAGAGAAGGCAAGACCAAGACTTCTTTCAGTTCATCTTCCAACCAGGAGCTGAATAAAAGGGTTTTCCCTCATAAACTGGGAGATAATTTTACTAATATATTCAGGAATTATGGGACTCCTTTTGTGTCTTCTAAAAAGCTATATATACAGATTATGGCTGCCAACAAGAGAGGAAGAGGTTTTCAGGCAGGTGAAATCCTATTTCCTAGGATGTGATTTTTATGCTGGGCTTTAGTCTATCCATGAATATCACATTCTCAACCCAGAACCAAAACAGGGTGCAGAGTCTGTGCCCATGTGGCACAATCTGGCTACCATAAATCTGGGGTACACAGTAGAGGGAACAGTAAAGTTTTCTGGCACCAGATGTCTTCCACATTTGCCACTGACTTTTTCTCTGTATTTGTATCTTTAGATCTAGAAAGAGTTGGTTGGCTTTCTCCACAGGGAGGCAACCACTGCCTGCAACCAATCTCTTTAAAGGAAAACAGTCCAGCTTGATTGCCATTGTTTCTCCCCAATCTCCATGAAAATGAGCTGGTGCCCTGCAGGGTGTTTTTGCATGTTATTTCAATAGCCAAGGAAGCCACAAAGATATATCCTGCTACATTGATAAGACTTTGTCCCCTTCTTTATGATGCTTAAAATCTACTGTGTCTTAGGTTTTAATGATTAGGCCAAGAGAGCTAAGGAAGACAGTATGATGCAGAGAACTTGCTCTGATGTCAGAGGCCCTGAGTTTAAATCTTTCCTTTGACACTTGTAACCTGTGTGACCCTAAGCACACTAGAGCCTCAGTTTTCTTATCTATAAAATAAAGCTATCATCCAATGGCTCAAGCAGAGACTATTTGTGAGGGAGGCAGAAAGGCCTGAGACAATTTATTGAAAGTAAGGAAAACCTAAAAGACTGTGGTCTGGGCTTAAGATCCAAATACTGTCCTCTAACTGCTCATAAAACTGCTCAAAAACATTTATTTAACACTTTAGGTTTCATGAAGGAGAAAGAACTGTATAATGATATATATACTTATCCCACCCTCTGTCTTCCTTTGCTTTATTAATTAGTAGATGTGGAGAGGTCCTTAGAGCTCCCTAAGCCTTGGGGGCTTTTAGTCAATTATTAGATAATTTCAAATCCTTAAGTCAATTGTTTTCATTTAATTCATTTGGATATTTACTTTCTTTCTTTTTTTTTTTGGAGGGCAATTGGGGTTAAGCAACTTGCCCAAGGTCACACAGCTAGTAGGTGTGTCAAGTGTCTGAGGCCAGATTTGAGCTCAGGTCCTCCTGACTCCAGGGCCAGTGCTCTATTAACTGCACCATCTACCTGACACGGACATTTACTTTCTATTTCCTAAATTTGGAATTTCATATTCTTACTTTTGTGTATTCTGTGCCTGGAATACACTCCCTCCTCACTTCTACTTCTGAGAATCCTTAGCTTCCTTCAAGGCTCTACTTAGTACTCCCTCCTTACTACTCCCTCCTCTTCAAAATATATTGTATTTACTTATCTCTGTGAGTGTTTGTAGTGCCAATGTGATTTTACAGCACCCATGATCATAATAAGGACCATGACTATAAATATTAATATCCCCTCATGGCCCTTGATTGCAAAATATAACAAACTCTCCACATAGAGGACAGAAGCAAATCATTTATTTAGACACAAGAAAACTAAATCCCAAAACCTGGAAGCTGATTCCATCATAATAGTAAAGAAATTAACAAGCCATAATAACACAGAGAACCACAGCGTCCTTCAGCCTTCTCACAAACCAATAAAAAAAATCAATATTTGCTCACAAACCTCTCTATCTCCTTGCCTGAGCATCCTCTCTCTTCCACTGTCTCAGTGGAATCAGTGTCTCTTTCACTGATTCTTAGCTTCCTGTGGGCTCTTCTCTACCCTTCAGCAAACTCCTCCCATCACAAGCTCCATGTGATTACATTCAGCCTATTAGGGACCAGAGTTCGCTTTCAAAGCAGAAGAGGTCTTCAAATTCCCCCTAGGCCTATTAAGGGACAGGGACGATTTTCACATTCCCATTCCCAGCCCAGACACCTAGCATAGGTTTATTGTACATGCTAATAATTGCTTGTTAGATGAATGGAAACCTTCATAAAGACTTGTGGAGGAAAGTCTTCATAAAGCTTCCAAAGAAATTATGCAAGCAGTCCTGAGGAGCTTGCTGAAAATCTAAGCTCTTACTTTCATTATAAATAAAAACAATGAGAACACAGGACAATATGCAGCAATCAGTTACAGGTGACTCAGTCTGGGAAGCAATAAACATGCAGTGTTATTGAGACTCAGTGTGAATAAAGTTGTTCCTTAATGGATCCTGGCCCTCCAGTCATAGGCAGATGTGTGAGAGAGAGGTTTTCTTTATTCCACATCATTCTACCTCTTGAGAGATTTTAATTCATCTCCATGATCTCATTTACATAAGATGCAGGTTGTCTCTAGTAGAAAGGCTGCTCCACAAAGAACTTGAGGAGGGTTTCCCATAAGAAATTGACTTCTGTTTAATGCAATGGAAAAATTGTTGCTAAGTAGAGACTGCATTTAATTAACACCATCTGGGTTAATATAGTTCTATGTTTACAGAGCTTAAAACTGCAGTTTTTAAAAGCCCAAGAAAATCTGTATCTGTGATCTCAATAAGGACAAGTCAGGTGGTAATTAAGATTCTTCTATTTGCCCAGCAGTAATCCTACAAAGTAGGGGATCTGCCTTTGGATCTGGGACTTTGGGAGGCATGCAAATTGCCATTTTATTCTTTTCTAGAATGGCACCATTGCAACCAGTCCAATTCAGGAAGCATGTTCATATGTGTGTGTGTGTGTGTGTGTGTGTGTGCCTGCAGAGTCATAGCAAGGGACCTTGAAGCCCTTGTAGCACCACTAATACCTGTACGAGAATCTTGGTGCAGATCTGGAACTATGCCCAAAGGGCTATAAATAACTGCATACCCTTTGACCCAGTAATACCACTTTTGGGATTCTATCACAAAGAGATCATAGAAGTTGGAAAGGGTCCCATATGTACAAAATTATTGTAGCTCTCTTTGTGGTGGCAAAAACTGGAAATTTAGGGGTTGCCCATCAATTGGGGAATAGCTGAACAAGTTATGGTATGTGAATGTAATGGAATACTATTGTGCTATAAGAAATGGGAAGGAGATGGACTTCATAATTACCTGGACTGGCTTATATGAATTGATGCTAAGTGAAAAGAGCAGAACCAGGAAAAATTTATACACAGTCACAGATACATCA
>CM053599.1:158763523-158813864 GCA_028646575.1 Pseudocheirus occidentalis | reverse complement strand
CAGGATTAATTCATTAGGAAGAGATGATACTTTAAAAGGTGAAATTCTGAAGTGGGAGAGGACTTGAATGAGAGGAGACAGGGAGAGACAAAATGGGGTTAATCATCCCATATAAAAGAGGCAAGGGATAACTGTTACAACTTTACTTTCATTTACTCTCATTAAATTTGGCTTAGGGAAGAAATGACATGAACCCTAAACTGGGTATCTTGCCACACAGGAGAGTAGGGGTATGGGAATGAGAGGGGGGATAATGGAGGGAAGAGCGGGATGGGGGAGAGGGTTGTGGGAAGCACATACCTCAGTAAAGGGACAGGGACAGGGTAGAGAATAAAACAAGGGGGATGGTGTGCGGGATAGGAAGGAGGGATATACAATCAGCCTCTCACAATATGCCCACCATGGAGATGTCCTGCGTAATTACACATGCACAGCCTGTATTGAATTGCTGCTCCTTCCAGTGGGAGTGGGTGACAAGGGAGGAACCGCAAGAATCTAGAATTTAAAGCTATACAATCCAATGTTAAAACAAACAAATAAACATATATGTGTGTGTGTGCTTGTATAATTATTATTAACCACATACAACTGGGAAATAAAACATACAGGGACTGGGGTAGGGAGACCCTCCCTGCCCTACTAGAAAGTTAGAGTGGTGTTGGAGGAGGACATAAAAGAGAACAGATTGCGGGAGGGACTTTACACTGGTATCACTGTTTTGGGCCTGGGGGTAGGGGAAAGAATGGGAGAACGTTTGTAACTCAAAACCTTGTGGAAATGAATGATGTCATCAAGAAAATGAATTAAAATTAGAAGCAAAAAAAATTATGAAAAAATTCATCAACTTTAAGATTTTATATACACACATACATATATGTATGTATGTATGTATCTTCCCCTTTTGTGTGCCCCCACAAAGGGCAACAAAACAATAATTCCCCATGTATGCTCCCTTCAAAAGGATATCTTACATAAAGTAATAATTGTGCTGTGTTAGAAATATCAGTTGCTGCATCTAACTGAATTGCAAACTTTGGACTGCCCTTTAGACTGGTAATAAGTTACTGAAATTGGTCATTACTAATTTCAGAAATACTTTTGAAAACAGTATCATTCAGTAAAGGAATATTATGGATTTCATCCCCTTACTTTGACCAATTAACCATTTCTGACATTTTAATAGCAGCAGGTAACATGAAATCTTCTCTTATGTACAGGGCTTTTTTAGTTTTTCTGATTAAATAAGAAGTTTCTTAAGCTGCACGTAAATACTTTTCATTGACAATAGCAAATGTATCAAAGCATTGTTTGTCTTCATTTGAACATTTTAAAAGTCATTTAAAATATATCTTTGATTTATTACAGTATGCTGCATGCTTGGTATTAAGATGTCATTTTAGTTTGGCCAGTTTCATGCTCTCCACAGCTAAAACATCATTACAAATTGAGCAAAAATGTTTTTCCACATGATCATCATTATTGACAGTAAATCCATATAGCAAAAATGATTCAATATATTTTCTTTTTCTTCTCAGTTTAGGTGTACTGCAACTTGGTAGCAAAAATTCTGCCACATTGTCATCAGTACTTTTAGCTCTTTTGTCTAAATTTATCCCCTTATCAATAACAAAAAATATTTCATCTTAAAATATAAACTAATATTCGTAATAATTTCTTGAATACTAGCTTTAGTTTATAAAATTATATTATTTGAACTTAATTTTTTAATTGATGTTCACCCTTCCATTCATATACAGTGGTGAAGGGGCAGAAATATTTTTAAAAGTGTTTTTGTCTTTCCTAGATGCAATTAAATATTCATATTTCTGTAAAAGAAGGAGGTAACAGTAATTTTTAAAATCAAACGTTCTAACACAAAACAGATGAAAGATATACTACTTTGATACTTACTTGCTAATAAATGATGGTTGGAAAATGTTAAAAAGTATTTTCCAAATTTAAATTATTATGTTTCTGTAAGAGCAGAACACTTTGTATGTACAATAAAAACACTGCATTTCATAACATTCAATAGTCTTGAATCTGAGCCGAGGTATTTCTGAAAGCATTTGTTAGCATTGTGTGGCATAACAGCATGAGCAGTACAAAGTAAAACATGTTGTGTGTTCAGAACCAAGGCTGCAGTGAATTAGTGTGATGCAACACAGTCCAGCGCTATAAGAAATATCTTGAATTAATTAAATGTTTGATTTTGAATTAATTTTTCCTCATTGAACATTGAGAAACCTTTTACTGTTGCCAAATTTGTTGTAACATGCACATTCAGTTGTATGCCCTCATATCAAGTTGTGACCAACAGTTTAAGGAAGCTTTGGACTAGATGACTTCTCTTCCTACCCTAAATCTATGATATTATGAACTAGCTCATTTACATTTAAAAAAAACAGATCCTCCTATTTTGCTTACACTTCAAGTGCTGAGGCTGTGCATGGCCTGATACCAATATTGATGGCCACTGAAGATTTGTCCTATTCTATTATTAACCCCTTTCATATATACCCTCTAGCCCAATCTCAGAAATATGCCATGTTAATGCTGAAATTATTTTGAATACCCAAATGGCCTAGCCCAAAGCAGGTTCATAACTCCCAAATTTGAGAAGAGTTTGAATAGATTCACCTTTCTGTATAAGAGATTATAGGCCAGCACTCATTCATTCTTAAAGAGATAGCAAGTTTCTGTTTTGGAAAGGGCATTCTATTTTGGTAAAAGCACTAGCAAAATGTGAAAAGGGGGTGGGGAAGATCTGTCATCTCACTGAGACAGGAACTACTCTGTGTGATTCCAGTTTTTACATTACTTCAAATATTATTGGTGGGCAAGTGACAATTATGATAGTACTGTATTTACCATGTGTTAATAACACTATATTCAGTTCCTACTGTGACAAGCTCTGTTAATGTATTTGTTTAGACATTTTCTTCAGGGAAAAATATGCCTGAACATAGATTTGATTCTAACAGTTGAAAATAACATAAGAAGGAGCCAAGACATTCTGAAGAAGTCTTTTTCTTAAACATATTACAGAGAAATAACCATTTGAAATGAACATATATGACTGCTTTCAGAGCTCTGAGCTCCAGGAGGACTCACCTGCGTCTCAGTTACTCTAAGAGGAGTGCTGGGTCCTACCACTGCCACTCTCCTGGAGGGATGAAATTGACTTTTTCTGAGTAGCACTGAGGTTTGCTTCCAAATTAAACATCCTATGGCAATATACCATTGTGGGAGACTGATGATTAATGGCCACAGAAAAGAGCTATAGGAAATCAAAAGCTTGATCAGCCTGGGACATCTCATTGAACTAAAGAAAAGAGAGAAATGAAGCAGGGTGCCAACACGGAGTGTGACACCAGGCAGGAAGAAAAAGAGGCTAGAATCTAGCCGGGGCCAGTTCTATACTCACTGAAGTCACATGGTATAGGGACTGAGGCTAGTGAAAAGTGAATTCTCCAGTGTGGTATGGGAAGGAGAGCCACCTTTGAGTTCCAACCTTTAGGGTAATTGCCATCAAAAGAAAAAGAATGAGAAACTGAATGATAAGGGAATAAAAGAAAAAAGACTAAAGTTACTAAAGGTCCCAGAAGAAAATTCTGTTTAAAAAGTTGAGTGTGGGCAGAAATATCAATAGCTTATATAACAGAAGGGAAAATGGCATCTAAATAAACCCAGAAATCTGAGTAAATATAACAAGACACAGAAAAATGAAGCAACACATGATCAGACAGCAAAAATTTTGGATTCCCAAGAGAGTATAGAATTATAGCAGGACATTCCCAAATGGTACAAGAAAGAAATAAGAATCTTCAAAGCAGAACAAAGCAGAACAGAAAATAGAATTTCTCCTACACAGGAGAAATAATTGACAGGATTGAAAAATTTGAATCTGCATTATCAAATCTCTGCAAAGAAGTAAAAGAGAAAAAACAATTTATGAGGAACACAGGATAAAGAATAAAGATATATATATATAGAGAGAGAGAGAGAAAATGAATGAACGAATAAAAGTTTAAAATGGGAGAAGTAATGAGGATAATAAAGAAATCCTTTTTAGAAAAAGAGACACAACTAACAAAATAAGTTAAAGGAGAGAAGGGATTTAAATAAACTAATGAAGAAAAATAGAGAATTAAATTATACAAAAGGAAAAATGAAAAAGGAATGAATAAACTCTAAAAACAAGGAGAAAGGTTGACAGAGGGGATAGAGAGAATGAAAGAATATTTACTTATCTATAGCATTCTTTTTTTAATTTTTAGTTCCAGATTCTCTCCCTCCCCCATCCATTGAGAAGGCAAGCAATATGATAACCTATTATACCTGTGAAATCACTCAAAACATTTGTGGGAGGAGAGGCAAAAAATTATGAAAATGAAAAACCATATTATTCTATTTGTACTCAGTGCATCAGTTCTGTCTCCAGAGGTAAATAGTATTTTCCATCATGAATCCTTTGAAATTGCCATGGATCATTGTATTCATCAATACAATGTCTTCCATAGTTGACCATCACTAACAGTATTGCTGTTTCTATGTATGGTGTTCTCTTGGTTCTGCTCCCTCCACTTTTTTTATCAGTTTGCTTAAGTCTTCCCAGGTTTTTCTGAAATTGTTCTGCTCATCACTTCTTACAGCATGGTACACAACATTATTCAGCCATTCCACTACTGTTGTGCATTCCCTAGATTTTTAGATCTTTGCCACCACAAAAAGAGCTGCTATAGATATTCTTGTACATATGGGTCCTTTTCTTTTAGGCTACAGACCTAGTTAGTGGTATTGCTAAGTCAAAGAGCATGCCCTTTGAGCATAATTCTAAATTGTTCTCAAGAATGACTGAAGCAGTTCGAAACTCCACCAACAATGCTTTAGTTGCTGTATATTTCCCCCTCCTCTTGAGCATTTTGTCATTTTCCTTTTCTGTCACATTAGTCAATCTGATAAATGTGAGGTGGTACCTCAGAATAGTCTTAATTTGCATTTCCCTACTCAGTAATTCAGTAGAACATGTTTTTATCTGACAATTGATAGTTTGATTTCTTTTGAAGATTGCCTTTGACCATTTATCAAATGGGAATGGACGGAGGAATTTAAAGGAGAAGAGAACCTACAGAGATGGGGTTTCTTCAAAATAACAAACAAAAATAATTTAAGAAACAATACTATATTTTAAAAGGATGAATTTTTTAATCCCAATTCAGAAAATGGAAAATCCCAATTCAGGATAAAAACAGACATCTAAATCATAACTTTATATATGAATGGATTAAATGATCCAATAAAACAAAAAAGTTCCAATTCAATAAGAAAGCAGAAACCTCAAATCTGTTGCTTAGCCACTTTGTTAAGAGTTTTTTTTTCTCTTCAGTTTTTTTTTTCTTTTAAAAAAATAGTCTTTGTTATATGGAGTGATCCCTGGAAAGGAAAGTGGTACTAGAAGAAATTAGTCAATGTAACAATAAATTAAATCAATAAAAATATTAAAAGAAAAATGTATATATTTGAAAATCCCATTACATTACAGTAGACTATGTTGTAAACTAAATTACTAATGAGGTATTTCTTAGGCTGTTGGACACTACTAAAGATTTTTTAAACTGAAACAATTTTTATAAATTCATAGTAATTCTATTGCATTATTCTCAAGTGTATTTTCCCCTATTTTTCTATATTATGTATCTTCAAGGATGCAGTTTATTCATTAGACTTGCTTTTATACTTCAATGGCATAATCATTTCATTGATGTGAGTCCTCTAAGCAATGAAGATTACAATCCATACATGCCTTCACATCCTATGAAGTTCTTGACTATATTCTCCAATAAATCTTCTACTAGGGGACGACTTGTGGTTTCATCTATAATGCCTTCCCTCAGAGATTATCTCCAACCTTCCTGTATAGTCAGAACAGAGGTTGTTTTGCCTTTCTTTGTACCTCTAGAACTTATAACAGCATGTGGTATATAGAGAAGTTAAGTGGTACTGTGGCACTGGACCTCAAGCCTAGAAGAACTGTGGCCCAAGGCAAGTCACTTAAATTCTACTTGCCCCAGTTTTATCATCTGTAAAATAGGGATAATAGTAAATAGCATGTACCTCCCCCAAGTTTTTATGAATATAAGATGAGATATTTGCATCTATAGTAGATAAATATAATAGTAAGTTAATAAATATAAATGTACTAAATATTTATTGGCTTGATCTGATTCTAGCTCTTCTGACATGGCATGGATACTACTGCAGTATATGACCTATTGTCCATTATCCTAATTCTCTTTAAATAACGGGTCCATCTTCAATGTAAATCTCAGGTTTCTTTTATGCCACTCATGTATCTACCCAAAATATGTCTCTCTGTGTAGGTGACCTGAAATTTTATCCCTTCAGAAATTATACTGTTCCAGACAACATCATACAGAGAATATCAAGGGTTTGTTTTGTTATGTTTTTTAAAGACATCTCTTTGTTTCAGGGAGAAACTTGGTCATTAAAAATACTTTGGTTTCCCAAACTGAAAATAAACAAAAAATAAAAAATCTGCATTAGTGTGTCAGTGCATAATAAATGTATTACTTCAATGTGATGATTCAATTTTTAGGTTGATTTTCATCTACTGTTAACTCATTGACAGATGGTGAAATAAAATTATGGAGGAAGGATAAGGGTATTCCTCACACAAGACATTCCATTTATCATCAATCTTTGCACAGATTGCTCCCTGTGCCTGGAGTGTGTTTTCTGCTCACCTCTACTTCTCAGAATTTCTAGTTCCCTTCAAAGATCACCTTGACACTCCATCCTACTTGAGGCCCTTTATGATTTCCTCAAACACTAGCACTTCCCCACTAATAGTGGCTCATATTTATTTTGTACATAGTTCTACATAACATGTGTTATCTCTTCAAAAAATTGCAAGTTTCTTGAAGATAGGTATTTTTTATTTGTGTTTCTGATCCCCAGTGCCTAGTTCTGCCTGGCAGATAATCAATACTTAGTGAAAGATTCGCCCCTAGTTAAGAATTCCTGCCTCATGGTGGCTCCCCCACAACCACCTCAAATACTTGTAAAAAAAAATTACTCTAAACAAATTTTAGAGCTACAGAACCCACAAAGTGACAGAGAGAAACAAATCTCTCGCTGAAGGCAGCCTTGCAGGCAGACAGGAAGGGTTCATTGCAGCACATGGGGAGCCAAGCCCAGCCCTTTGAGACCATGGTTTTAACCCCAGGGTGGCCTAGATACAGCATTTGGGAGAATGGATCACCAGCGGCTATAGAGGTTTCCAGAATTATCAACCCATAAATTCCAAAGACAAAGTAAAAGGTCAGTGGAACTCTCCTGGATCTGGGGAGATGGAGTGTGTTCCTGCCTCTATTCCTAGAGCAAGAAGTGGTGGAGGTGCGGTGGCCCTGAAGCCACCTCCATGGTACTGCTTCAGAGCTCCTGGCCTGAAGATCATAGGGGAGCCAAACAATGATTCAGAGGCTAAGAACTCTTGCCTTAACCTGCCTGGATCTGGATCACAGTCTTGGGTTATGGTAAGCCAAAGTTGGTGGGGGCTACAGAGATGGCACCCTCATAATAGTTCCGGCAGCTGTGAAAACCCCAGCAATTTAGGAAAAATCTCCCCTCTGGAAGCAGAGTTCTACTGTGGCAAAGAGCTCAAAAGTCAAGTAATTTACTGGCAAAATGAGAAAGCAAAGGAAGCAAAGCAAGCACAGCCATCCCACTTTAGATTCCTTTTTTGTGAACAAAGAGGATCAAAGCATGGAATAGGAGGAAGACAACAGAGTCAGAATTCCTGCACCAAAGATTTCCAAGAAAAATGTAAACTGGTTACAGGCCATAGAGGAATTCAAGAAGGATTTTAAAACTCAAGTAAGAGAAGTGGAGGAAAAATTAGGAAGAGAAATTAGAATGATGCAAGAAAATCATGAAAAAAGAGTCAACAACTTGACTGAAGAAAATAACACCTTAAAAATAGATTATCTCAAATGGCAAAAGAGGCCCAAAAGCCAATAGAGAGAAGAATGCCTTAAAAAGCCAAATTTGCCAGATGGAAAAAGAATTTCAAAAGCTTACCAAAGAGAATAATTCCTTCAGAAATAGACTGGAGAAAATGGAAGCAAATGACTTTATGAGAAATCAAGATACTATTAAACAGATCTAAACAAATGAAAAAAATAGAAGGCAATGTGAAATATCTCACTGAAAAAACCATTGACATGGAAAATAGATTGAGGAGAGACAATTTAATTTTTGGACTACCTGAAAGCCATGATCAAGATGAGAACTTTGAAATCATCCTTCAAGAAATTCTCAAGGAAAATTGCCCTGATGTTTTAGAACCGGAGGACAAAATACAGGTTGAAAGAATTAACCAATAACCTCTTGAAAAAGATCCCAAAAAGAAAACTCCTAGGAATACTATAGGCAGGTTCCAGAGTTCCTGGACTAAGGAGAAAATATTACAAGTAGCCAAAAAGAAACAATTTGGGTATTGTGGAAACACAATCAGTATAATCCAGGATCTCACATCTTCTACATTAAGGTATCAAAGGGCTTAGAATATGATATTCTGGAGATTGAAGGATCTAAGACTAAAACCAAGAATTACCTACCCAGCAAAATTGAGTATAATGTTTCAGGAGAAAATGTGGTCATTCAATGAGGTGGAGGACTTTTAAGTATTCTTGATGAAAAAATCAGAAATGAATAGAGAATTTGACATTCAAATACAAGAAGCAAGAGAAGCATGAGAAGGTAAACAGGGAAAAGAAATCATAAGGAACTTATCAAAGTTGAACTATTTATATGCCTACATGGAAAAACGATCATTGTAACTTATAAAACGTTTCTCAGTATGAGCATAGTTGAAGGGACTGTAAATATATGTCTGTATGTGTGTGTATGTATACATATATGTCTATATAGGAAGGCATATATGCATATGAATACATATGTACGTGCATGCGTGTGTGTGTGTGTGTGTACAGGTATACATAGAAAGGGGGCACCGAATCAATTGAATAGGAAGGGATGATTATTTAAAAGGTGAAATTGAGACGTGAGAGAGAAATATAATGAGAAGAGATGGGAAGAGACCAAATGGGATAATTTATCTCATATAGAGGAGGCAAGGGATAACTGTTACAATGGAGGGGAAGAACAGGAAGGCAAAAGGGAATGGGTCAACCTTACTCTCATTGAATTTGGCCTAGGGAGGGAATGACATACACTGAGCTGGGTATCTTGCCCTACAGGAGGGTAGGGAGGAAGGGGATGAAAGGGAGGATGATGGAGGGGAGGGCAGGTTGGGGGAGAGGGTAGTTAGAAGCATGCATTTTGTGAAGGGACAGGGACAAAGTAGAAAATAAAACAAGTGGGGGAGGATGTAGAGAAATATAGTCAGTTTTTCACAATATATCCACTGTGGAAGTGTTTTGCTAACTATACATGTACAACATATGTTGAATTGTTCACCTTCCCAGTAAGGGAGGAAGGGAAAGAATGTGGAATTTAAAGTTTTAAAATCAAATGTTCTTTTTAAAAATATGTTGTTATTATTATTATTTACATGCAACTGGGAAATAAGATGTACTGGCACTAGGGTATGGAAATCCATCTTGCCCTACCAGAAAGTCAGAAGTAGGATGGGGGAGTGTATAGAAGAGAGCAGATTGGGGGAGGGGGTATTCAGTAGGATCATTGTTTTGGGGTGGTGGGTAGGGGAAAGACAGGGAGAAAATTTGTAACTCAAAATCTTGTGGAAATGAATGGTGTAAACCAAAAATAAACACAAAAGTTAATTTTTAAAAATGCCTGCTTCACAATTATATAACTGAAACCTATTTACCATTTAAGGTCCATTCCGTGCATTCCTGACAAGAATCCTATGCAATAATAACTTAACATTTTGATGCGTTACATACATTGTTTCACATATGTCTCACAACCACTCCATGAGATAAGTACCTCTGTTATTGTTATTCACATGTTGCATGTGGAAATGAGGAAACTGAGTCTAAGAGATGATAAGTGACAAACCCATCATCAAAAAAGCTAGGGTAAGTTAAGTGGCACAGTGAATAAAGCACCAGGTCTGGAATCAGGAAGACCTGAGTCCAAATCCAACATCATATACTTGCTACCTTTATGATCCTGGGAAAATCATTTAACCCCTATTTACCTTGGTTTCTTCATCTGTAAAATGGAAATAATAATAACAACTACCTCTGTACGGATTACTGTAAGAATCAACTAGGGGTGGCTATGTGGCACAGTGAATAGAGCACCAACCCTAGATTCATGAGGACCTGAGTTCAAATCCAGCCTTAACACTCAGTAGCTGTGTGACCTTGGGCAAGTCACTTAACCCAAATTACCCTGCCTTTGCCCCTCCAAAAAAAGCAAAAAATAAAACATAATATAATAATATTTTTAAATCAACTGAGATATTTGTAAAGCCCTTAGCATAGTACCTCAAACATAGTAAATTTTAATATAGATTACATATGTAAATATATAATCTTATTTATATTATATATTAATATTAGTCATATTTTTAAAAATTTAAGTATCCAAGGCATAATTTTTAATTTTGGCTTCCCAAGACACTCTATCCATTATAAAACACTGCTTCTCGCTTATGTAGCCCCCTTACATTGGAACCCATAAAAAATAAAATAATTTGGAGGGAGCAAATATCGTATTATTAAATGGAAATTAGCAGAAATTAATTCAAATGAGCCAGAAAATTATATGGAGAACAATTTTGTGGAAATGACTCACCAAAGAGAAAATTCATTGCTCTGTCTATTTAGACTAAAGCATTTCCAAAATCTGAGGAAGGACACAAGATACTTTATTAAATATTTAGGAATCTACCTGTCAAAAAACCCAGGAACTATATGAACACAATTACAAAACACTTTTCACACAAACAAAATCAGATCTAAATAATTGGGGAAAAAATCAATTGCTCATGGTTAGGTCGTGCTAATATTTTAAAATGACAATTTTACCCAAATTAATTTATCTATTTAGTGCCATACCAATACCAATCAATCTACCAAAAACTTATTTTATAGAGCTAGAAAAAATTGTAACAAAATTCATCTGGAAGAACAAAAGGTCTAGAATATCAAGTGAATTAATGAAAAGATATGCTAGGGATGGTGGCCTAGCCATACCAGATTTTAAACAGTATTATAAAGCAGCAGTAATCAAAACTACTTGGTACCAACTGAAGAATAGAGTACCATGAAGAATAGAGATCAATGGAATAGATTAGGTACACAAGACACAGAAGTCAATGACTATAGTAATCTACTGCTGGATAAACCCAAAGACTCCATCTTCTGGGATAAGAACTCACTATTTGACAAAAACTGCTGGGAAGACTAGAAAAGAGTATGCAGAAACTGGGAATAAACCAATATCTTACTCTGTATACCAAAATAAAGCCTAAATGAGTTCACAGTCTAGCTATAAAGGCTGATACTGTAAGCAATCTGGAAGAGCAAGTAATAGTTTTTCTGTCAGATTTATGGAAAAGGGAAGACTTTATAACCAAACCAGAGATAGAGACCAAACCATAAATCCACAAGCATCTGTGTTAATTAAAAGAATGAATGGATTATTGAAATGGATCATTTTGATTACATTAAACTGAAACATTTTTCAACCAACAAAGCCAATGTAACCAAGATTAGGAGGGATGGGGAAAACTGGGAAAGAATCTTGACAACTAGTCTTTCTGATAAAGGCCTCATTTCTAAAATATATGGAGAACTGAGTCAGATTTATAAGGATACAAGTCATTCCCCAATTGGTAAATGGGCAAAGGATATGTAATGCGAAGCAAAAGCAATTTCCAAGGTTCAGTTTACCAGCATGGCAAACCCCATTTATTCTGTGACAGATTAAGACAAAACATTCACAGAACAGAGAAAATCAAAATACAGTGTAACTCATTCACTTAATAAGTAAGCTCTCAATTCAATTGCAAAGTACCAATGTCCAAGTAGCCCACCCCTGGCCAGTAGTCAAAGTAGCCCATTCCTGGGCAGTACATTTATTTAGTCTCTTCTCAAATGGAGATTAGTTTCCAATCATAAGCAAAGTACATTCATTTGGTCAATAACAGAGCGCAAAAAAGTCAAAGGTTTCTCACCCCTGGATCACAACTGAATTACAATACCATCCATTAATGCCAAGCACTTTCCTAAAAGGGACAGGAGAGCACAAAAGGCCATCTACCCTTAAGCTACAACAAGGTTAAGATATCACAGCATTGAGAACCCAAGGAAAGGCCCTTCCTTCATCTTGACTTGAGGCAAGTTCTCAGCAATTTCAGTTCCTGGGAAGACAAGGCTCAACAAAGCCATTGCAAGTGTCCCCATCAAGTCACTGTCTGCAGAACAGTTCCAGAACCCCTGAAAACATCAGCAAGGCCCTCTTCTGGGATTCTCTAAACACATAACAAGAAAATCCTCCTTCAAGGTTTCTGAACCAACAACAAAGTTCCAGGATCTCTACAACAGCAGCACAGTCCTTCACCAGCAGGTAAATCTGGCAAGACAACATCAAAACAGACAGACAAAATACTGGCATCACAGCCATGTCTCCTCAGTTCTCGGCAACTCTGGGTAGCAATTCTCAAAAGTCCTGGGCAACTCCAACTGGCCCTCAGCAGTCCTTCTCTCAGCAACTCTGGCCTCCTCTGCTCGGGCTTTTTCTCGACTTGGGCCTCCCTCCAAATTAACAGCTCCTCCCAGTTCATGGCAACAAGTCCATCCCACAAGTGGGATTCACAAGCTCTGGGTTTTAACACTCAACCGAAAAACCAAGCCAATTCAGGGGCATCTTTAAAATTCCATTACCCATTACATTCCACCCCTCCAGGATCATTGACCTTACAATCTCAATCTAAATGGTCATGGATCCTAGAACAAATAGAGGCACTATGCTTTGCAATCCTACCAACTACACCATAATGTAATGCCAAGCAAAGGCAACTTCCAAGGTTTGGATTACTAGTATAGCAAACCTCATTTATTCAGTCACAGATTAAGTCAAAATATTCACAGGACAGAGATAATCAAAATACAGTGTAACTCATTCATTTAACAAGTTAAGTTCTCTACCACAAGATAAAGGATGCAGATTTATATGTGCTTGTGTTGACACTTATTTGGGTGTACAAATGGCTTGTCCTTATAAGAATGCAACCCATAAAAACACCTGTAAAACTCTAGATCTCATAAGCCTATACTATGGAACCCCAATGCAGATTCAAAGTGACAATGGGTCACATTTCAAAGGTAATGAAATGAAAAGGTATTGTATACTAAACAATATAGAATGGATATATCATATTCCATATTATCCACTAGCATCTGGGTTAATTAAAAGAATGAATGGATTATTGAAAGAATAGTTAAGGAAGTTAAGTTCCAATAATTTGTATCAACATTGGAAGGATAATTTATTCATGGTTTTACATAATTTGAATAATAGACCATTGGGGGAAGCACACGTCTAGCCAGAATGATGACCCCAAATCTGCAAATTAGAAAAAAGCAGCAAGCACATAAGATCCCAAATATTGAGTACTGGACTTTGAGGCCAGATGTCCCAGCACTCTACCTAGGAACCCCTGGTTCAGTGGGGTATGATTTACATTGTTTAGAGGATTTTTGGTTGGGCAGAAAAGAAATAAGTAAAATCTCCACTGGAACATGCATAAGAATCCCTAAAAATCACTTTGGACAGATTTTGCCCAAATCAGGATTTGCAGCTCAAGGAATACATGTATTGTCTGGAGTAATAGAGTCTAATTATCAAGGAGAAAATGTGACATTCCATAATTTAGGTGAAGGGCCCATACAAATCTGTAAAAATGATAGGATAGTTCACGTGATTATCGTTCCTTGTTAAATCTATACCACTTGTAAAAACAGACCTTCCTTCCAAAATAACTATTGGAGGAACTGAAGGATTTGGTTCTACTGATAGAATAAAATTGGGAGCTAAAGTATGGGAAAAATGGAAACCAGATGATGTTCCAAAGGCTGCAGAGATTGTGGCACATGGGAGGGATGACACTGTAACTATTGTTTATTCTGGAGATGATTATAAAATTGTACCCTTAACTCATATTTTCTACTGTGAGTGAGGCTACAACAGTGTGTTCATAGACTCCAGTAGGATGGCTGATGCTACATCTACCTTGTTTCCAGTTATTGTCTCCTTACTTCTTGGCTTTTTGTCCATTCACCTTGTTTGCTAGATTTGTTTCCACAGGTTTGGTGCCCTCCATCTGTAAATGCCTGATAGCTTAAGCTGAATGTCATCCCTTGTCCACAACTGTCACATGCCACCCCTGGACCCGGCATCAAGCACATTGCAAATGCTGGCTAAAGAACTGACCTCTCAGATGGGACCCCTTGGGACAGAGACACCTCTATGTCCGATTTCAGCAGCCAGTAGACATGGAAGAAGAGACCTTCACCCCTTACCCCAAGATTTTGGGACCCCATTTGTTCAGAGGAGGAATGAAGGAGAGCTTGTGCTCAAGCCCCACCCTAAAATATTGTTTTCTGTATTTTTTGGTACTATCCTTGTTACATTTTTGTAAAATTCTGTTGACACTAGCTACTCCTAAAATTCTTATTAACCTATGTAATGAAATGTATTGTTAATGTATTTTTGCCAAGTAAGGGACATGAAAGATCTTGGGGCCAAATGTAATGATAACGGGATTTTAAGATCTTCCATGCCCCTGATGTAGCAGGAAGGGGTGGAGCAAAAGAAAGCTGGAGCCAAGCTAGAGACTGTGCAGTGGTGATGGGAAGCAGGAGCAGCAACAGCAGCTGTGGCACAAACTCCTTTTTCTTTGAGCCAGCCAGAATCTCTGCTAAGGACTCCTGCCAGGGACAGGAGGGCCAGAGTTGCTGGGAGCAAGCTATGTGGATGTTGAGCAGTTGCCATGAGTGAGGAGAGGAAGATCTTTGCCTGAGGTAGCCTGTCCTGTTTTGAAGACTTGAGAACGTGGGGTGTTTACTACATTAACTACATGTGCCAACTTCATAGCTACTGTGATGTCTTTGACTTTCTGGTTTGGGGACTCAGTTTTCTGGTATACTGTAGGCATTGTGAATACTGCATTGTTGATACAGGATATGAACAGACAGTTTTCAGAGGAAGAAATTAAAGATATCTATAAGCATATAAAATGCCCTAAATCACTATTGATTAGAAAAATGCAAATCAAAACAACTCCGAGGTACCACACCTCACCTGTCAGATTGGTTAACACAACAAAACAGGAAAATGATAAATGCTGGGAAAGATGTGGGAAAATTGGAATACTAATGCATCTCTGGTGGAGTTGTGAATCAACCATTCTGGAGAACAATTTGGAACTATGCCCAAAGGGTTATAAAAATGTGCTTACCCTTTGACCTACCTATACCACTTGTAGGGCTGTATCCCATAAAGATCATACAAGTGGGTTAAGGACCAGTATATACAAAAATATTTATAGCACCTCTTTTTGTGGTGGCAAGGAACTGGAAATCAAGGGGATGCCCATCAATTGGGGAATGGCTAAACAAATTGTGATATGTGAAAGTAATGAAATAATATTGTGCTATAAGAAATGAAGAGTAGGGGGCGTCTAGGTGGCGCAGTGAATAGAGCACCAGCCCTGGAGTCAGGAGGACCTGAGTTCAAATCCGGCCTCATACACTTAACACAAAAACTAGCTGTGTGACCTTGGGCAAAGTCGCTTAACCCCCAACTGCCCTCCAAAAATCAAAAAAAAAAAAGAAATGAAGAGTAGATAGACTTCATAATAACCCAGAGAGACTTATATAAACTGATGCTTTGTGAAGAGAGCAGAACCAGGAGAACTTTGTACACAATGACAGACACATCTTATCTGTGATGACTATCTTAGATAGATTGGGCCCATCTCAGCAATGAGACACTATAAGACAACTCCAAAAGACTCATAATGGAGAGGGCTATTCACATCCAGAGAAAAAACTACAGAATCTGAATGCAGATTGAAGCAAACTACTTGCTCTCTCTTTTTCATCTTGTTTTGTTCCTTCTTTCTTGTTGTTCTTTCCATTGGTTATAATTCTTCTTTACAATTTGACTAATGTTTAATGTGAAGGTATTTGTAGTACCCATGTCAGATTCCATGACAACATGGGGGGGGAGAGAGGAGAGAGAGAAGGAGAAGTGGGAGAATATTTGGAACTCAAGGAATTTTGTATCTATATGTCATAAATGTATTTATTTATTTATAAGAACAGTAAGTAAAAATAAAAAGATATCAACTTGAAATATAAAGACTATAAGATAAGCTACAATTTTATTATTTCTTTCACAAGGATATGGTATAATGACAGAAGGTTTGGGAAACTAAAAAGGAATATTGATAAGGAAAAGTCGGATAGATAAGTATCAGTGTGTCTCCAGCATTTCTCTCCAGGGAAAGAAAGACTGTGTCTAGCAGAAAGGAACAGTCCAGGCATTAAAAAGATACCCTCTGTAGTGAAGCAAGGCCAATTCTCCATGATTTCTACCATATACTGAATGAATTATCCCAGAAGACTATTCAGTTCCCTTTCCTCTGATTTTTCACTCTCCAAGTAACTTTCTCACTACAAAATCAATTTCCTGGGGACCTGGATGCCAGCAAGGACATGTCCTGGATAACAGTCATGAATATTATTGTCAAAAGACATATCAAATCAGCAGCAGCCCCAAAATTATGGCAATGCTACTAAAAACATACAGGATCAGAAGAAAGGCATACGATTCTTTCTCAATGATTTTTTTAGCTTATGAGTGTTAATTCCAAAGCATCATTATTCCTAGTATGCTACTACAGTAGTACAGTGGATAGAGTGCAGGGGCTGAGGTAGAAAAGACCTGAGTCAAGATCCCACCTCAGTTACTTATTTGCTATATGATCTCAGACAAATCATTTAGCCCATTTGTTTCGGTTTCCTCATCTATAAAATGGGGATAATAATAGCACCCATTGCCCAGGGTTCTTGTGAAGAACAAAAAATATAATGTTTGTAAAGCACTTAGAACATTGCCTGGCAACTAACAGGTGCTATACAAATGTTAGTTATTATTATTTTTTATGTCCTTACAGATAGAGGTAGAGACATATACAAAGAGAAACCTAGTTATATGTGATAATACTCTTACACAGAAGAAAACAACCAGGAGCATGCTGGCAAATGTTTAATTACTCCTCTCTGAAGGAAAAAGAACCATACACCCTATACTTTTAAGTTTAATCTGTATCATTAGAATTGTCTTCATTAGTCTTTTAAGGCTAGACAATCAACAAAATATTGTCAAGCCCAGCATTTTCTGATTTCTGCCATGTTAATATACACATTGAAGATTTTAAAACCAGCTCTCTTGAGTTAGAATGAGCTACCTCTAGCACGCCCCTGAGAATAGTCCCAGTTCTATTGCTCCATGAACTTTCCAAGCTTTTGGTAACTTCCACAGTGGGTACCATGGGATCTAGCTCTTCATTTCACAAGATTCTCTTAAACTACAAAGTTCTAAGGAATGTTTGTTAGGGATGCAATCACCTCTCCTGCATAGCCTTTCTCCTCTTAGATGTTTCAACTACACCTTTTTGGTCCTGTGCCTACTGCTGGTATAGTGCCATTCATTTTTTTGGTGCAGTTCTTTAAACTGAATATGGGTCAATTTTGTTGTTTATATCTTGGAAAATCCCTGGTATTGGTCTTTAATTAAGCGACTCAGTAACTAAATGAAAAATAACTTTCCTATATAAATTGTACTACAAACCAACAACAGTTCTACAATTCTTTAATGACTTTACTAAACTTCTTGTAATTCTGTTGTTATAATAAGCCTTGCATTGGGCCTGAATCAAAAATGATGTCAAATGAGTACACACTGTAAAGTGAAAGAATGGAGCAGCTGAATGGAGAACTTGGTTAGCTACATGAAAAGGAACAGCAGGCAGGCGGCATGGATTGAAGAAGATAGCAGCCATATGAAGAAAGGATAACAACCATATGGATCAGATAGAACAGATGGGAGAAGCTGGCAGTGGGCTAGAGAACTATGGAGAAGACAGAAGGCCATAACTGCTTCCCTGAAACTGGAAAGAAAGATACTCAGGACTCAACTGTCATGGTGTTGTAAGTCTGAAATGACCGTGTCCTTATGCTATGGTGAAAACTACTATTACTCCCTTGGAATTGTGAGAAACAGCACCCATTTGTGTTTGGATAGAGAACATTTGCTACTTGAGTCAGTTCCCTTTATTTTCCTGACTTTTCTATTTTATTTAAATTCCGTGTGAGTGTGTATCTGTGTGTGTGTTTGTGTGTGTGCGAGAAAGAGAAAGAGACAGAGATTGAGAGAGAGAGAGAGAGAGAGAGAGAGAGAGAGAGAGGGAGAGGGATATGTCCCTGTGATTTTGTGAGCTATATTAATGGGGGTTTGCACCATGATTTTGAGAAGCCCCACTAAAACTGGATGGGTGATACTGACAGCTCCCAAAATCATGCAGGAATCTGTAAGGAGGCCTAAGGACATATATAAGATACTTACAATGATCCATCATTGGGACATTGCTGTAACCTTGATTCCCTGTTCACTAGGCATCCTGTAGACAGCCCTGCCAAAAGCCTTGCCTCCAAGAAGGTTCTAACTATTTCACCTTCAGAAAAATGTATCCTAAGGACCCACAGCACTAACTGATGATTTCCTGACCTGACCCACAAGACTGGTCCTACTCTCTGGCTATCCTTTTTATATCATCATCAGCAGTGGCATGACTATATGCCATATACCACTACCTCCCTCCACTTCTAAAAGCATAAATGAATCAATTCTGCCACTTTCCTGAAAAGATTTTGTCAATCTAATTCGCCATGGTCCACTCACCATCCTGATAACATTCCAGATCCTGAATCCTCTGTAGTCAATCATTTAAGTGTACTGTCTTCTCCTATTAGAATATTAGCTTTTTGACAGCAAAGACGTTCTTTGTTTTTTTATTTATATCCCACAACTTAAAATAATGCTTGGCACATAGTACATGATATACAATTTTTTGTTAATTCATTCATTTAGTCTCATTACATTTCTTAAGGGAAAAAATTATGAAACTCTGGAAAATGGCAAAAAGAAGTACCTGCCTTGTAAATTAATATATTGGCCATTCTGTTTTGCAAAAGTCTCTTATAGTTTTAATTAGCATGAATTTATTACCCAGAGTTTGATGACCTTAATCACCCCTAATGAACTAATAAAATCAAGTTTCTGAACCTGCAAAGCTGAGGACCAGAAACTGGACCCAAGACTGAAAACTATTCCGAAGGCCTAAATAGATGAGTTAGCTGTCTAATCTTTCTTTTTACCACCATACTAACTGTAATATCCAAAAAATTATAGGCAAAAATACATATTTTCTATCATTTAACTATAATCTATGGATCTCAGCTTTACTAAAAACCAAGAAGCATCATAGCTTCATATCTTTACACAGAATTATCATTTTAAACTCCAAGAAAATTATCTTGTAGTATCTTTTGATTGTTTATTCTACTGGAGTTTTCCTCCATTCATTAGTTTCCACAAGGTATACTTAAACTTTGATGGAGTATGTGTTATTCTGGGTTTGGAGTTTTAAAACAAGGAAACAGCTGAGATTGTTTTCTCTTTGAAAACTGAAAAGGGATGACATTCACAAGAAGTTCAGGAACTATGAGATATCAGGAATAAGCCAGGTATATGGTAGCTCTGGTCTAAATGAATTGAAAACCATAGCAGCATAGCTGATGTTTATTGATAACTACAGAAATCAAAAGACCTTTCTACACTACGCCTATGTTATATGCAACTTTTCAACTGTCAGTTTTGATGAGTCCTTAATTGCATCTGCATTACATGAATTGTAGACAAATTTACTACTTTCAAATAAAAATGCATGAAATTTAAAATCAAAGATGACCAATGTAATCCAACATGTTAAAAGAAAGGTACTGGCAAATGAGATCAGATACTCTTACTGGCCTCCACGGGAGGGAGAAAGAGGACATGGTGACAAACCTCAGTGGGATGCATTTAAGTGAAGAGGAAAAAAGACTACCATTAAGAGTTATAAGATATATTAAAGGAGGGATTTTTAAATTTGGGGAAGAAATATTTTTAAAACAAATATAGACTGATCCTTCTGAGATGCATCAGTTGTGCCAGAGGTTCCACCTTGGAAAAACCTGAGGACTCCTTCTATGAAAAGTGGGGGGAAATGGATCATTGGGAAAAACATCGGGAAATTGGAAAAACATTGGGAAAAACTGTCTCTCGTCTGAATTATCAACATTTTTCCATGATCTATGTGTGACCATGGTCTAGTACCAAAACAATATTCACAGCGCTGAGGGTGACTATAAATATGCCAGCATATTTCTCAATTGTAAAATATAACAGACTCACCACATAGAAAATAGAAGCAAAACATTTATTCAGACATCAGAAAAACGAAATCCTAACACCAGAAAGTCAAATCCATCATAGTAGCAAAGACTTTAATACACAATAGCACAGAATGAAGCCACATGATCCTTTAGCCTTCCCATAAATAAACACTCACAAGCCTAGTTGTCTCCCTTGGTGCATCTGCTCTCTCCCACCATCTAACTGCTCTGACTCTCAGCTTAGTGTGGGCTCTGCTCCACCCTTCAGCAAAATGCTCCTACCATCAGATCCATGTAATTGCATTCGGCCTATTAGAGGGCAGCGAAGAACTTCAAATTCCTATTACCATTACACATGGTATTGTCATTCATTCTCAAAAAGGACCAAAATGATGTTACTACGTTTGAGTCAAGGTCAAGTGTGTCCAACTATGGCTGATCAGAAAACTATGAAATTGGAAGGCTCTGCCACAGCTCAGGCATACGTAGTCAGTGTGAACACTGGGAGTGGAGATGCCTCTAAATTTGTGTATCTCAAGGTTTTTTTGAGCAGCACCGATTTTGCTTTGCTAATAGAGTAGAACACCTTCTTTGATACAGGCACCTTACACTGAGTGGCACTGTGCCAGTGTCTCCTATGTGTCACAAATGATTCCAAAGTTCTTCAGAGAGAGTATCCTTGTATGATTTCTTCTGACCAACAGATGAATGCCTGACTTCATGAGTTCTCTGTTAGAAAAAAAAAAGTCTTTCGGGAAAGCATACATTTAGCATTTGAAGAACATGGTCAGTCCATAAGAGTGTGCTCTCTTTGGCAGAGTTTGAATGCTTCACAATTCAGTTCAGTGACCCCATACCTCCTAGTATTGCCAGGAGTTCTTCAAAATCTTCCTAAGACAATTCAAATGAAATACTTTTAGTTTCCTGCCCTGGCACTGCTACACTTTCCAGGTTTCACAATAATATGTGACAACTAAATCCTGGTGAGCTAAATATACCTACTTTGCAATTCCACCTTGTGTGTGTCAGGTTAGTCATTTATACCACTCCATCTCGACTTCAGAATAGCTACCCCAGTCAGTCTCCCAACAACAGAGAGGTTTATTGATAAGCAGGAAAGTACTCAGAGGAAAGCAATCAGAATTGTGAAGTGTTTTTGAGATGTCGCCATATCCAGATTAGTTGAAGGAACAGCAGCTGTTTTAAGCCCCAGAAACAGAAGGCACAGGGCTACATAAATAGCTGACTTCAAGGATTTGAAGTGCTATCATTGGAAAAAGTGATTACATTTTTTTTGCTTGACCTCAGTGCTCAGAAGTAGGATGAATATGTGGATATTGAAGAAAAAAAGGAAAAAGGAACGTAGACTCGATGTAGGGAAAAATTTCCTAATAATTAGAGATATCCAAAAATGGAAGTCTGTCTTTGAAAACAATGTGTTTCACCTTACTGGAGATGTTTTGGAAAGGGCTAGATGACCACTGTTAAGTATGTTGTACTTAAAATCTTCCTTTTAACAGAATTCTTCATATATAGAATGAATTATATGGTATATAAGGGGATGAGTTCCCTTTCAAAATCTGAGTTCTTGTGATTTTTTAAAAAATTTTGTTCCCCTTCCAAGTCAAATTGAGTCTAGGAGTGAGTCATTTAAGCAATATGTATTCAATAACTGCTTGCTGTATGTGCCAGGAACTGTTCTAAGCACTAGGGATGCAAGAAGAGAAAGGAATCCCTGCCCTTGAGAAGCTCACATTCTAGTGGTGGTTCTCAACCTACCTAATGCTGTGACCCTTTAATACAGTTCCTCATGTTCTGGTGACTCCCAACCATAAAAATATTTTCGTTGCTACTTCATAACTGTAATTTTGCTACTGTTATGAATCGTAATGTAAATATCTGATACATGGGATGTATTTTCATTGTTACAAATTGAACATAACCCACAGGTTGAGAGCCACTGTTCTAAAGGAAAAAGCTACCTACAAATAACTATGGTCATTGAAAATATAAGCAGGGCAAATGGAAAGTAATCTAAGAGGGCAGATTCCGAGTGTGAAAGAAGAGGATGGGGGAGGATTAGGAAAGGCCTCCTACAGAAAGTGAGATTTTTGAGTTGAATTTTGAAGTCAGGAGGCAAATGTAAGGAGGGAGAGCTTTCCAGGCAAGCAAGATGGCCTGTGAAAAGGCACAGACTCCGGAAGACTCAAAACCAGCAGTCTGTTGCAATAATTCAGGCATGAGGTGATAAAGGCCTCCATGAGAATGATGGCAGTATCAGGAGAAAAGTGAATTCCAGAGATGTTTACAAAGGTTACATTGACAGACTTTGTTGACTGATTGGATATTGAGGATGTGAGATAGAGAAAATTCCAGGATGACTTCTAGGTTGTGAGCCTGAGGGACTGGGAGGAAAGCATTGCCCTGTATAGTAACAGGAAACATAGAAGGAAAGTGTAAGAAGACTGAAAAGTGGAACATAGATGGAATTTAAGAAATCCTGACATTGCCATATGCACTGAGAAAAGCATCCTTAATTCCTGGCCATCTTGAGCCCAAGTAAGTAGACTTTCCCTGATCTGTTGTAATTGTAATGGGAATCTGAAGACCTTCCCTGCTTTGGAAATATATTCTGTCCCCTATTAGGCTGAATATAATTACATGGAGCCTGTAGTGGGTGGAGTCTGCCAAAGGGTAGAACAGAGCCTGCAGGAAGCTGGGAATCAAAACAGCTAGGCAGTTGGGAAAGTGTACCTTCCTGAAAGGCATTTATAGGCTTGTGAGTAAACATTTGTTTTGTATTGGTTTGTGGAAAGGCTAAAGAATGCTGTGGCTGTAGGATATTGTGGCTTAACTTCTTTGCTACTATGATGGAATCAGCTTACTGGTTTTGACATTCTGTTTTCTAATATCTGAATGTTTTTGCTTCTGTCTTCCAAATGGATAGTCTGTTATATTTTGTTATTGAGCATTATGCAGGTATATTTATAGTGACTGTTAGCACTGTGAATATTGTATTGGCACTACATCTGTCCATCTCATTTCCTGCTACTTTTCCCCAAGACTTTTATGTACTCCCCTAACTTCCACACCACTACCACCACCACCCAACTATGTGAAATTCTCCCAAAGCCCCTTGTTACAAAGGCAATAGCAGTCTTCCAAAGTTGGTAAGCTATAAAATCTCTCCTAAACACTAACTAAACTGTGTCTGGCAATCCTTTCTAAGCCCTGAAGATGTTACATTTGTGAATACATGGAACCAGGGCCAACTGCCATTTGTTTTTCTGTGGTTTGACATTGTTTTGTTCTATAATGTACTTTCCTGAGGAAAATCAAATATTCCTGAAACGTGTCCTTGGGTCATAGTCCTTGGTGGCTAAAGGAGCTGACTTTGAAAAATAAAATGTGCTCCTTCCTATCTTGAATGTGCTGTAGGACATGTTATAATCAAGCGATTTCTGAGGGCTACCTGTATGTCATCCAAGTGTCAATATATGTCTGAT
Source organism: Pseudocheirus occidentalis (assembly GCA_028646575.1). NCBI lineage: Eukaryota > Metazoa > Chordata > Mammalia > Diprotodontia > Pseudocheiridae > Pseudocheirus > Pseudocheirus occidentalis. The sequence continues at coordinate 158,789,833 of CM053599.1, read as the reverse complement.
TAAGAATAAATGTTCTGGCTACTCAAGGTATAGCAGAACATGCAAAATGAGACTAAAAAGGAAAATAGAACAGTTTGTATTCATTCAAAATTTATTGAGCAACAATTTTTTTTCAGTTTATGTATGGTTCTGTGAATGATTCTGTCTGGTTTATCCTTCATCTTCCAAGAAGATCATGACATTGGGAAGATGATGCCATGACTTGAAAGTAACTTGCATTTAAGTGAGGGAAGGCTGTGCAAAATGAACAGCCTCATTTTTTCCACAGGAGCCATTTGGATCCAATGGACACATATAGATTAGGACAACTGGAGATGGCCCAGAATGATGCAAAGATAAATAAAATTTAATAACAGCTGATCTTATAAGACTATAAGGTTTACAAAGTACTTAAAGGTTTATGTACATGATGGCATTTAAGACTCAAGAAAACACTGTGAGGTAGATACTATAGAAAAGGAAACTAGGGTTCAGAAAATTCTAAGTTTTTGCATAGTCAACCACTCAGTCAATACATATTTATTAAGCACCTTTTATGTGCCAGGCATTTTGCTTAGCCAGTAAATGTCAGAGACAATAATCAAACTCTGCTCTCTCTTAAACCCAAGTTTTGTACATCACTCTAAAAGCATGGACTCTTACCCTTTGTAAATATTACAATTTAGGCAACAAGAGAGATAAAGTACTTTCACAAAGTACTGTTTAGGGGCATCTAGGTGGCACAGTGAATAGAGCATTTGATCCTGGAGTCAGGAGGACCTGAGTTCAAATTTGACCTCAGACACTTAATAGCTGTATGACTTTGGGCAAGTCCCTTAAACCCAGTTGCCTTGCTTTACCCCCTCCAAAAAACAAAACAAAACAAGCAAACAAGGTACTCTTTGAATAAGTTAGAAACCTTCCTAATAATATCAGAGATGAAGTAAGGATGCCCATTATCATGACTATTGTTCAATATAGTACTAGAAATTCTAGCTATCGAAAAAAGAGGAAAAAAATAAAGGTATTAGAATAGGAAATGGAGGAGAAGGCTATCACCCTTTGAAGATAATATGGTGGTATATTTAGAGAGCTTAGAAAATCAACCAAAAAACTACTTGAAATAATTAACAATGTCAGCAAAATTGCAGAATTTAAGATAAAGACATAAATCATTAGCATTTGTTTATATTACCAACAAAGCCCATGGAGCAGCAAGCACCCTAGCATACCCAGGATGGTTGCTAGCACAGGTTCTTAGCTCTGCTTCTCTAAAGGAAAGCAACTCAAAATGTGTTAATCCCACTTTAATCAAACATATCATTTACCTAGTTCAGGGGGGAAAGTCATCACCCTGAACTTTGGAGAATACAAACAAGTTGCAAGATAGGGCTTCCAGCTGAGTGACCATTACATCCATACCTAGTTAGTTAACAGAGAGGGAAGCACCAACATTCGGCTTTTCAAAGCCATGGGGGCTCAACAGCTGCCCAGAGTCTTATCTGGCCAAATTGCACAACTCTTCCCCAAAACAAAACCTCACATCAGGGTATATATAACCTTCTCCTGGATCAGAGAATGTCACAACCCTCTTGACCCACTGCCCAATCACAAAGTAACAAGGTGTGGGCATTCCTGAAAAAAAAACAAGCCTCCCACCACAGGCTCCATCTGACCACATTCAGGCTATCAGGGGGCAGAGTACATTTTCAAATCAAGGAAGGTTCTCAGATTCACTTAAGCCTATCAAGGGGCCAAGGGGCAGGGAAGATCTCCAGACTCCCATTACTAAATGAATGAGTTACACTGTATTTTGATTTTCTCTGTTCTGTGAATGGTTTCACCTTAATTTGTCACTAAATAAAACAGAGAATTAGTATACTGGTATTCCAAACCTTGGAATTTGCCTTTGCTTGGCACTACATTATGGCACAGTCACCAGAATTACAAATCATAGTGCCTCTATTTATTCCAGGACCCATGGCCATTTAGATTGAGATTGTAAGGCCAAGTATCCTGGAGGGGTGGAATGTAATGGTAATGGAATTTAAAGATCCCCCTGTATTGGCTTGGTTTGGGGGCTCAATGTTAAAACCCAGAGCTTGTGAATCCTACTTGTCCAACACACTTGTTGACGTGAAGAGACAGGGCGGAAATGGGAGGAGCTGGTGCCCTGAATTTTGAGACATGCCCAAGCAGAGAGGGGCCAGAAGAACTTTTGGGGAGCAATATCGTGGAGGCAGAGAGAGAGGAGAATTTCCAGGGGCCAGAGTTGCTGAAGGACTGCTGAGGGCCAGTTGGAGCTGCCCAGGACTTTTGAGAACTGCCATCTAGAGCTGCTGAGAAATGAGGAGGTATGACTGTGATGCCGGTATTTTGTCTGTCTATTTTGATGTTGTTTTGCCAGATTCACCTGCAGTGAAGGACAGTGCTGCTGTTGCAGAAGTCCTGGAACTTTGCTATTGGTTCAGAAGCCCTGAAGGAGGATATTCTTATTGTATGCTTACAGAAATCCTGAAAGAGGTCATTGTTGATGTTTTCAGGGATTCTGAGACTGTTCTGTAGGCAAAGAGTGACTTGATGAGTACACTAGCAATGTATATTGTGGCTTTATTAATCTTTGTCTCCCCAGGAACAGAGATTGCTAAGAACTTGCCTCGAGTCAAGATGAAGAAAAGACCTCACAATGGATATTTAATGCTGTGATTATAACCTTGTTGTGGCTTGGAGTAGATGGCCTTTGTGCTCTTCATTGCCCGTTTGAGAAAGTGCTTGGTGCTAATGGATGGTACTGTAATTCAGTTATGATCCAGGGGTAGGAAATTTTTTACTTTTTGTGCTTTGTGACTGACCAAATTAATGCACTTTGTTTATCTCATTTGAAAAGAGAGATTTTGTGACTGACTATATGAATGTACTGTCCAGGAGTAGAGTAGTATTTGGATTGAGTTGAAAACTTACTACTAAATGAATGAGTTCTACTGTATTTTTATTTTCTCTGCTCTGTGAATATTTTTTGCCTTATTTTTCATTTAATAAAATAGAGTTACTATGCTGGTATTCTGAACCCTGGAATTTGCCTTTGCTTAGTGTTACAGCCCAGTAGCAAGAGACAGAAATATAAATTATAATTAAAATAACTGTAAACAATATAAAATACTTGGAAGTCTACCTGCCAAGACAAAACCAGGAGCTATATAAACACAATTACAAAACAATTTTTACACAAATTGAAATGTAAACAACTGGGAAAATATCAATTGCACATCGGTAGGCTGAGCCAATATAATAAAAATGAAAATACTACCTAAACAAATTCAACTTATTTAGTGCCATACCAGTCAAACTACCAAAAAATATTTTATAGAGCTGGAAAAAAATAACAAAATATCAAGAATATCAAGGGAATTCATGAAAAAATACAAAAGAAGATGGCCTAGCAATAATCCAAAACTATATTATAAAGTAGTAATCATTAAATCTGGTACTGGCTAAGAAGTAGAGTAGTGGATAAATGCAGTAAATTAGGTATACAACACACAGAAGGTCAATGGCCATAGTAACCTAGTGTTTGATAAAACCAAAAGCTTTTGACAAAATCTGCTAGGAAAACTGGTAAACAATAGGGTGCAAACTAGGGATAGACCAACATCTCACACAATAAACCAGGATAATGTCAAAATGGGTGCATGATTTACACATAAAGGGTGATGCCATGAGTAAATGAGGGGAGCAAAGAATAGTCTACCTGTCAGATCGATGGAAAAAGGAAGAATTCATGACCAAACAAAAGACTAAGAGCATTACTAAATGTAAAATAGATTATTTTGATTATGTTAAATTAAGGGGCTTTCATACAAACAAAACCATTGCAACCAAGATTAGGAGGAAAGCAGAAAACTAGGAAACAATCTTCATCACAATTATCACTGATGAAGGCCTCATTTCTCAAATATATAGGGAACTGAATCAAATTTAAAAGAATACAATTCATTTGACAATTGATAATCCAAGGATATGAACAGGTAGTTTTTCCAATGAAAAAAAAAATCAAAGTTTGAGGGCAGGAGCTGTCTTTTACCTTTCTTTGTATCCCCAGCACTTAGTACAGAACCTTGCACATACTAACTGCTTAATAAATCCTTAAATGACCATTAAAATGAATATTTAACACTATAGGGAACGTAAGGTTGTACCTAATAACCCTAGTCTTACATTTTTTGCTGGAGTAAGAAAATTTGTTATAGAATTTGTTATTTGTAGTAATATGTATGATATCATTTGTGTCTTTTAGTATATTATAGTCTCACCTTATATATTCTTTGTTGCTTCAGCAGGTAACAAACATGTCATATACCTCTTTGTATTTCCTAGTACCTAAGGGACTATCTTTTCAATAGCAGGTTCTAACTAAATTCCTCAGGTATCATTTGCCAAGGTGATAGACCTAATTAAGTATATCGGAGCTACCTCTCTTGTTATCAAGAGAGGTTATTGTTATAAATTGGCACTCCCAGTTTAATGAGAGTTCTGTCCTAAAATTAAAAGAATAAAAGAAATTCAAAGCAATGGTCCCAACTGAGTTTCATCATCATTTCTTTTCTACTTTATCCTTTTTAACTGAGCTCTCATAAGATCAGTGCAGATACTATAATAGAAATTTCATTTCTTATTCAAATTCTAGTGTTAAAGGAATACCTCTACTTTTACAAATCTCAGTGGTCCCTCTTAATAGCTAAAGGTTTCTATTTTCTCTCACAGTCATTACTAAATGTCAAGTATCACACTATTGCACCTAGTCCAACATTGTTTAGTATTAGAATTTCATTTTCATTTTTTAAATATTAATTTATCTGTAGTATTATCAAAGTCCTATCACAGAGCCTCATAATGGTAAAGAGATAGCCCTTGGTCCTCTATGGTGGCAGAGAGAAAGCTCTTGCAGATCTTATAAAGACAAAAAGTACTCAAATACAAAACTAGTAACATGCTGTAAGTCTGTCTTCCAAGGATCACTAAACTCAGACTTATCACCAGAAAGATGACTATTAGTGGATTTTTTTTGGCTATAGTTACTCATGAAGGTGATTCAGATCATAAAAGTACCATTATCTTCATCAATGGAGGGAGTACTCACACCAAGGAAATCATGCATCTTTGAAATAAACTTCAAAAAGTTTCCATCTCTGGGAGGCTAGGTGGCACAGTGAATAGAGCACCAGCACTGGAGTCAGGAGGACCTGAGTTCAAATCCAACTTCATTCACTTAACACTTACTAGCCATGTGACCTTGGGCAAGTCACTTAAACCCAATTGCCCTGCCTTAACCCCTGCTAAAAAAAGTTTCCATCTTACTTAATCATATCTAGAAATCAACTAGGATCAAGGAAGAAAAAATGTCTCAAAAGTCCAAAATCAGTATCATGAAGCCTATCAAATAACTTATATAACACTTCAGACTAATACTCATGGCATATTTGCCCATATTTTGCTTAAAATTTTGGAAATATTTGTCATCTACTTTCAAAATTCCTAGTGAAGCAGAAGTAACAAATTAAAGAGGGAAGAAGAATTGCTTCAGGTTGCCATGCTGAAAGCAGAAAGAAGTGACAAGTAGTAGCAAGAATGGAGATTGAAAAACCATGAAAAATAAACAAAACAACAAAAAAGCACAGAACTTTACAGTCATTTAGATTAAGGGAAAATAGGTTTAAGGACCTTAAGAAGTCCTATATGTGCTACCACATTACAGTACAGTATAATAATTGATGTGCATAGTGATTTCAAGAAAAATATATTCATGATACCTCTGAGAAAACTGAAAAATAGATAAGCAGAAATTATGCTTAGACCAACACTTTAAGCCATTTACTACAATAATGGATTGCAGTATGACTATAAAAGATTATACTCTTTTTTAATCAAAACAGAACATGATCAGAAACCTTTCATAGCTATAGTTGAAGGAGGTAGGGAACTACTTTATTAGATAAAGGAGAACATTAAAGATAAAATAGATAGTTTTTACCGTATAAGATCAAAAGGTTTATACATTAATAATCAAAGGGGGAGGCAGACACAGCACACTGAGGCAGATACAGTGCACTGAGGCAGACACAGTCTGCTGCACCAGCACGGAGCCAGAGCAAGCCCAGGCAACCTGATTCACCCCTCACAGGGGTGATTCCCAGACCTATCACTGCAGGATGGGGGATCTGTAGGAACTGGGTAAGAGATAAATGCAAGGCCCACAGGAGCCACAGCAATTGCCCCTGGGGCTATCAACCCACAGCCTGGAAGTTTGAAAATGACCTACCTGAACATCCAGGGACAAAGATGGCAGAGTAAACGCTGACTGCTGTAATACCCCCCAAACCAAGAGAATATTGCCCCAGTGTAAAATCCTAAAATTGTGGAACCTACTGAAAGTCTAGGAATCCTAGAGGAAAGGTGTGGCTGAGGCCATGCCTTACAATGGAGAAAAGAAGAGATTGGAAAGATAAAGACTTTAGAATCCTATTATGGGAAGAGAGAAGAACCAAATTTAGAAGGGGACAGCATTGACTCTACACCCACATATGAAAACTCAAAAGGGAATATGAATTGGTCTGAATCCCAGAAAACATTCTTGGGAAAGCTCAAGAAGGACTTTAAAAACCAAATTAGAGAGACAGAAGATAAGTTGTTCGGTTCTTTTAAAATTACAATTGCCAAAATAGAAAAACATTTCACTGAAGAAAACAGCTCCTTAAAAAAGTAAAATGTGTGAAAAAGAAAAAGGGGTTCAAAACCTAACTGGAGAAAATAAATCCCTAAAAATGAAATCTGAACATATGGGGTAAAAGTTTTAAAAATTACCTGAGTAAAATAACTAGCTAAAAATTAAAATCAGTCAAATTGAAGCCAATGACTCCATGAGGCATCAAAAATCAGTTAAACAAAACCTAAAGAATTAAAAATTAGAAAAAAAATGTTAAATATCTCATTGGAAAAATAACTGACCTGGAGAAGAGATCCAGGAGAGATAATCTAAGAATGATTGGTCTACCAGAAAGTCACAATGAAAAAAAGAGCCTGGACAACATTTTACAGGAAATCATCAAGGAAAAATAGTTGCCAAAAGAATCCACCAGACATTTCCTAAAAAAAGACCCCAAATTAGAAACTACAAGAAATATTGTAGCCAAATTCCAGAATTCTCAGGTGAAGGAGAAAATACTGCAAGCAACCAGAAAGAAAAATTCAAATATCATAGAACTATAATCAGGATCACACATGACCTAGCACCTTCTACATTGAAAGACTGGAGGAATTGAAATATGATATTATATAAGGCAAAAGAGCTCAGGCTACAACCAAAGATCAGCCATCCAGCAAAATTTAGGATAATCTTTCAAGTGAGGAGATGGTCATTCAATGAAATAAGGGACTTCCAAACCTTCCTGATGTTATGAGCCAGAGTTCAATGGAAAATCTGATCTCCAATTACAAGACTAAAGAGAAGCATAGAAAGGCAAACAGGGAAAACACACAAACACATAACTTGTTATTAAGTAAGAGTAAACTGTCTACATCCCTATATGGGGAGCTGATGCCTGTCAGTATTGAGGTTTATATAATTATTTTGACGTTTAAAAGGGATATACATAGGTAGAGGGTGTGGGTATAAATTAACTAAAGTGATAATTTAAAAAATCCTTATTAACAGGTGCAAAGGGGTTGTAATGGGAGAAGAGGAAAGGAGGAGGCAGAAAAGGGTAAATTATGCCACACAAAGAGGCAAAAACATATTATAGTAGAGGGAGAGAAGGAAGGGAGATGAAAATTACAAGAGCTTTACCCTCACTGGTTTTGATGTAAGGAGAGAATAGCATAATCAGGTAAGTATAGGATTCTATAATGAAAAGACATAAAACTTATCACAACAGAGGGAAAGAGGGAAGGGAGAGGAGCATTGCATGAGCTTTATTCTTATCAATATTAGTTCAAGGAGGAAATAACAAGCTACATTAAGCATAAAAATCTATCATACACAAAAGGCAGTAGGAGGGGGAAGGAATAAGAAAAGTGAGGATGGTCAGAAGGAAAGAAAGAAGTAGAAAAAGAAGGGGGAACAGTAGAAAAAGGAAGGGAGCATGACAGGGAGGGAATGCTGAGGGAGGAAGTGACTAAAAAGAAAATATGTAAGGAGGAGAAGAGAGAAATAAAAGCATAAACAGGGGAGGGGATAGGATGGATGAAAAGACACAGAGAGTAATCATAACTGTGAGTATGAATGGGATGAACTCTCCAATAAAATGGAGGCAGATAGCAGAATGGATTAAAAAAAACATAATCCTACAATATGCTTTTTATAAGAAACATATTCGAAACAGATGGATACACACAAGGCAAAGGTAAAAGACTAGAGTAAAACATATTATGCTTCACCTACAGTAAAAAAAAAAGCAGGGGTAGCAATCCTTATCTCCAACAAAGTAAAATCAAAAAAGTAATTAAAAGAGATAAGGAATGAAACTATATCTTGCTAAAATACACCACTGGAAATGAAGCAATATCATTACTAATATGCATCAAGTGGCATAGCATCCAAATCTCTAGAGAAGTTAAGGGAATTAGAGGAAGAAATACATAGCAAAACTATACTAGTGGGGGTGAGGGAGAATCAATCTCCCTCATCTCTTAACTTGATAAATATAACCTAAAAATAAGTAATAAAGATATTAAGGAGGTGAATAGAATTTAGAGAAGGTAGATATTATAGACCTGAATGGAGATAAAAAGGAATACACCTTCTTCTCAGTGGTACATGGCACATACACAAAAACTGACAATTTTTTGTGGTCATAAAAGTAGGACATAAAAACCTCACAATTCAGCTCAGAAAGGCAGAAATATTAATTGCATCTTTCTCAGATCATGATGCAATAAATATTATATGTAATAAAGGACTATGAAAAGACAGACTAAAAACTAATTGGAAACTAAATAATTTAATCATAAGGAATGAGTGGGTCAAACAAGAAATTATAGAAACAATCAGGAACTTCATTCAAGAGAATTACAAAAGCAAAACAACATACCAAAACTTGTGGGATGCAGCAAAAGCAGTTGTTAGGGGAAGTTTTATATCTCAGAATGCATAAATGAATAAAATAGAAAAAATGGAGATCAATAAATTGAACATGAAACTGAAAAAGCTAGAACAAATTGAAAATCCCCAATTAAATACTAAATTAGAAACACTGAGATTGGGGGCGGCTAGGTGGTGCAGTGAATAAAGCATTGGCCCTGGAGTCAGGAGGGCCTGAGTTCAAATCCGGCCTCAGACACTTAACACAAAAACTAGCTGTGTGACCTTGGGCAAATCACTTAACCCCAACTGCCTTCCAAAGAAAAAAAAGAAAAAAAAAGAAACACTGAGATTAATAAAGGGGAGATTAATATCACTGGAGTTAAGAAAATGAAATTAATAAGTTAAACAAAGAGCTGGTTTTATGTGGAAAAAGCAATAAAATTGAGAGACCTTTAGTCCATTTGATAAAAAAAGAAGAAAAACAAATCACAAGTATCAAAAATGAAAAAGGTGAATCTAACTCCAATGAAGAGAAAATTAAACCAATAATTAGTAATTATTTTCATCAAATTATATGCATGTAAATTTGACAATCTTAGTGAAATGGATCAATATTTACAAAAAATATAAATTGCAAAGATTAACTGAAGAGGAAGTAAAATACTTAAATAATCCCTAAAGAAATGAACAAGCCATTAATTAACTCCCTAGGAAAAAATCTCCAGGGCCAATGGATTTACTAGCAAATTCTATCAAACTTTTAAAGAACAATCAATTCCAATATTCTACAAACTATTTGATAAAATTGGACAAGGAGTCCTACCAAATTCTTTTTATGACACAAATATGGTACTGATCCCTAAATAGCAAAGAGACAAAATGGATAAAGATAACAATAGACCAATATCCCTCATGAATATAGATGCAAAATTTGTAAATTAAATATTAGCAAAATAACTACAACAACTTATCACAAGAATAATACACTTTGATCAGATAGAATGTATTCCAGAAATGTGAGGATGGTTCAATGTTAAGAAAATTATCAGTACAATTTGTCACATCAAAAATAAAATGGATATTGCAATAGATGCAGAAAAGGCTTTTGACAAAATACAATGCCCATTCCTATTAAAAACATTAGAAAGTATAAGAATAAATGGAGTCTTCCTTAAAATAATAAGTAGCATCTATCTAAATACATCAGCATATATTATATGTAATTTGGATAAGCTAGAAGCTTTGGGGGTGAAACAAGGATGTCCACTATCACCCATCTTATTCAATTTGGTACTAGAAATGTTAGCAGTAGCAATAAAAGGAAAAGAAACTGAAGGAGTTAGAAGATGTAAAGAAGAGTCTAAGCTATCACTCTTTGCAGATGATATGATGATATGATTAGAGAATCCTAGAGAATCAAGTAAGAAACTACTTGATATAATAAATAAATTTAGCAAATTTGCAGGATATGAAATAAAACCACATAAATCCTCAGCATCACTATAAATTTCTAATGAAATCCAACAACAAGAAATAGTAACAAAAATTCCATTTAAAGCTACTGAAGACATTATAAAATATTTGGGAATCTACCAGCCAAAACAAACCCAGGACCTATATGAACACAATTATATAAAACACTTCTCACACAAATAATGTCACATCTAAATAATTGGAAAAACATCAGTTGCTCAGGGCTATATCAAGCTAATGTAATAAAAATAACAATTTTACCTAAATTAATTTACCTATTTAGTGCCATACCAATCAATTTATCAAAATCTTATTTTATAGAACTAAAAAGAATAGTAATAAAATTCTTCTAGAAGAAAAAAAGGTACAGAATGTCAAGAAAATTAATACAAAGAAATGTTAGGGAAGGTGGACTAGGCACACCAGATTTTAATCAATATTATAAAGCAGCAGTCATCAAAATTAATTGCTCCTCACTGAGGAATAGAGTAGTGGATCAGTAGAGTAGATTAAGTACATGAGAAACAGCAATCAACGACTATAGGAATCCACTGTTTGATAAACCCAAAGGCCCCAGCTTCTGGGATAAGAACTCACAATTTGACAAAAACTGCTGGGAAAACTGGAAAATAGTACGGAATAACCTGGGTATAGATCAATATGTTTTTAATTAATTTATTTTTAATTTGCAGCACTCATTACCACACGATTTTGCATTACAAATTTTTCTCCACATCTTTCCCCTACCAATCACCCTGAAATATTGAACCTACTGAATACCCCTTCCCCCCAATCTCTTCTATCTTCTGCCATCCCCCAACCCCAACTTTCTAATAGGGAAACATGGATTTTTATACCCCAGTGCCCGTCTATCTTATTTCCCAGTTATATTTTTCAAATAACACAATTTTTTTCAACATTTGTTTTTAAAACTTTGAGTTCCAGATTTTTTCCCTTCTTCCCTCCTCACCCACTCCCAATGGGAAGATAAGCGAGTCAATATAGGTTTTACATGTGTAGTTACTATGCAAAACATTTCCATAGTAGTTACATTGTGAAGGACTAACTATATTTCCCTCGATCCTATCCCACCTCCCACATATTATATTTTTGCCTTTGACCATGTCCCTTTCTAAAGTGTTTCCTTCTGACTACCCTCTCCCACAATCTGCCCTCCTTTCTCTCATCCCCCCTCTTATCCCCTTTCCCCCACTTTCCTGTAGAGTAAGATACTTAATTGAGTGTCTATGTTATTCCCTCCTTAAGCCAAATTCAATGAGAGTAAGTTTGTCCCATTCCCTTTTCACCTTCTTGCTCTTCCCCTCCATTGTAAAAGTTTTCTTTTGCCTCTTTTATGTGAGATAATTCACCTTAATCTATGTCTCCCTTTCTCCTTCTCCCAAAAAATTCCTCTCCCGCCTCTTAATTTTATTTTTTAGATATCATACCTTCAAATTCAACTCATCCTGTACTCTCTGTCATGTATGTATGTATTCCCTTCAACTATCAAATATATTCCCTTCAACTATCCTCATATTGAGAAAAGACTTAGGAGTTACAATTATTGGTTTTCTATGTAGAAATGTAAATAATTCAACTTTAATAAGTTCCTTATGATTTTTTCCTGTTTACCTTCTCATCCTTCTCTTGCTTCTTGTATTTCAGAGTCAAAATTTCTATTCAGCTCTGGTTTTTTCATCAAGAATGTCTGAAAATCCTCTGTTTCATTGACTGACCATTTTTACCCTGAAGCATTATACTCAGTTTTGCTGGGTCGGTGATTCTTGGTTCTAATCCTAGCTCCTTTGACCTCCAGATTATCAGATTCCAGGCCCTTCAATCTCTTAATGTAGAAGTTGCTAGGTCTTATGTTATCCTTATTGTGCTTCCACAATACACAAATCGTTTCTTGACTGTTTACAGTATTTTCTCCTTGATCTGGGAACTCTGGAATTTGGCTATAATATTCCTAGGAGTTTTCTTTTGGGGATCTTTTTCAAAAGGCAATTGGTGAATTCTTTCAGTTTCTGTTTTGCTATTTTCTATGTATAATATTTGTTCTAGTATTTCAGGGCAATTTTGCTTAATAATTTCTCGAAAGATAGTGTCTAGGCTCTTATTTTATCATGGCTTTCAGGTAGTCCAATAATTTTTTAATTATCTCTCCTTGATCTATTTTTAAGGTCAGTGGTTTTTCCAATGAGATCTTTCACATTGCCTTCTATTTTTTCATTTGTTTGGATTTGTTTTATAGTATCATGATTTCTCATAAAGTCATTCACTTCCATTTGCTCCAGTCTAATTCTGAAGAAATAATTCTCTTCAGTGAGTTTTTGAAATTCCTTTTCCATCTGGCAAATTTTTTTAAGGCATTCTTCTCTTCATTAGCTTGTTGGACCTCTTTTGCCATTTGAGTTAGTCTATTTTAAGGTGTTATTTTCTTCAGTATTTTGGGGATCTCCTTTAATAGGCTATTGAATTGCTTTTCATGATTTTCTTGCATTGTTGTCATTTCTCTTCCCAATTTTTCCTCCACTTCTCTTATTTGATTTTCAAAATCCTTCTTGAACTCCTCTACAACCTGTGACCAGTCCATATTTTTATTGGAGGATTTTGATGCAGGAGTTCTGACTTTACTGTATTCCTATGGCCCCATGCTTTGATCCTTTTGGTCCCCAAAAAAGGAATCTATGGTCTGATGACATTTCCTCTGCTTGCTCATCTTGCTAGTCAATTGCTTGCCTTTTGAGCTCTTTGCCACAGTAGAACTCTATTTCCAAATCTCTGGGGTTTTTGCAGTTGCTGGAGCTATTAGGAGGGTGCCCTGTATTCAGCCCCAAAAAGCTCTGGCACCCCGGCCACACACCCCAGGACCACCACCCAAGACTGCAATCCAGATCCAAGCAGGTCAAAGCAAGTGTGATTACCTTCTGAATAGTTACTTGGTCCCCCTATGATCTACAGGCCAGGAGCTCTGGAGGTAGCCATGCAGGGAAGGAGCTGCAGCTACCACATCTCTACCACTTCTCATCCCAGGGGCAGTCGTGGGACTGCACTCTTTCATCCCCCTTTTCCAACAGAGTTCCTCACTGATCTTTTATTTTTTCTTTGGCATTTATGTGTTGAGAAGTCTGGAAACCGCCACAGCTGCTGGTAATTCACTCTCCTGAAGTGTGCTCTGGCCAGAGCTGGTAGAGGCTACCCTGGGGCCAGAACCATGTGGCTCACATGGGACTGCTCCCAGCCCAGTGCAATAGACCCAGTGCTGGGCTGCCTTCAGCGGGAGATTTGTTTCTCTCTGACACTTTGTGGGTTCTGTAGCTCTAAAATTTGTTTAGAGTCATTTTTTACAAGTATTGAAAGTGATTGGAGTGGGAGCTTACTCCAAGTTCATGCTTTTACTCTGCGATCTTTGCTCTATCCCTCTGATTACCTATAGATCAATATCTTACCCTATATACCAAAATCAGGTCTAAATGGGTGCACAATCTAGCTATAAAGGCTGTTAACTATAAGCAATATGTGAGAGCAAGGGACAGTTTAACTGCCAGATTTGTGGAGAAGGGAAGCTTTTATGGCCAAAAAAGAGATAGAGAGTATTATAAAATGCAAAATGGATAGTTTTGATTACATTAAACTGAAAAGGTTTGTACAAATACAGTCAACATAACCAAGATCAGGAGGGAAGTGGAAAATTGGGAAAGAATTTTTACAACCAGCATCTCTGATAAAGGCCTCATTTCTAAAATATACAGAGAACTGAGTCAAATCTATAAAAATACAAGTTATTCCCCAATTGATAAATGGGCAAAGGATATGAACAGACAGTTTTCAGAGGAAGAAATTAAAGATATCTATTAGCATATGAAAAAATTCTCTAAATCACTATTAATTAGAGAAATGCAAATCAAAACAACTCTGAGGTATCACATTTCACTCATCACATTGGCTAAGATGACAAAACAGGAAAATGATAAATGTTGGAAAGGATGTGGAAAAAAATGGAACACTAATGCATTGTTGGTGGAGTTGTGACCTTATCCAACTATTCTGGAGAGCAATCCAGAACTATCCCCAAATGGCTATAAGCAAAGTGCATACCCTTTGACCCAGCAATCCCAAAGAAATCATAGAAGTGGGAGAAGCACCTGTATGCACAAAAATATTTATAGCAGTTCTAGTTGTGGTGGCAAAGAACTGGAAATCAAGGAGATGCCCATCAATTAGGGAATGGCTAAACAAGTTGTGATATGTGAAAGTAATGGAATAATATTGTGCTATAATTTAAGTCTATATGACTCAGGGGTTAGGAAGGATGAAGAAAATTTGGAACTCAAATTTTTTTAAAAAGAATGTTAGAAATTATCTTTACATGTAGTTGGTGGGAGGGGTTTAAGTACAAGATTAGGATGCTGGTAAGAATATTAAGAAAAGTTTACATGTTAGGACTGTCTCTTCAGAGTGTGATTAAATACTGATGAAGTTTATTTCATTCACATGAGTGTCAAAAGACTTCATAATTTTCTCAAAGAGAGACCAAGAAGGTGATGAGCAAGTGAGGAGAGTTGGGTCTTAGCATGTATATATAATAGTAACACTTAATGTTAGAAGATCTGTGAAACAGGTATACTGATAAATCATTGGTGGAATTGGGAAGTGGTTCAACTATTCTGGAAAACAATTTGGAATAATGAAAAAAAGTCACTGAACTATCCACATTTTTTCACCAAATGGTCCCAATATTGAGCATACACCATACAGAAACAGAAGTCTAGTATATACCAAAATATCTACAACAATTCCCTTCATGGTAGCAAAGGCCTGGGGGAAGAATGGCTACTTGGTGGAGGAATGGAGGGAAAAGCTATAGCAAAAGAAGAGAATGGATTATTATTGTGTAGTAAGAAATGAGAAATGTGGGAAGATTTGCATGAACTGATTCAGAGTGAAATAAGGACCTGGAGAGCAATATACATCAGTATAAATGTAGATTTTAAAATCATTGAAAGGAAAACCAGAGAACACTCCTTTGTACAGAAAGGACAATTCCTAGGACTGAATTCTGTTTACATTGTCAGATATAGTCTCTGCCTCAGTTATAAGCATGTGACAAAAAGACATTAAGATAGAACTGTAGGGGAAAAAAACCAAAAAGTATCAGTAAAATGTTTTTTAAAAGACGGGGACATCTTATATACTATCTTATATGTTTGATAAACTATTTCCATTAAAAATTTTAAACAAAGTTTTCATGCTTAGAGGCGTAGATTCTCAGCTTTCAGAAAACAAAGTTGTCTAGAATTACACCTGGAGGCAGAACAGGAAAGGAGGGCACTCTAGGGAGAACTAAAGATTTACTGCTTTAAAATTATTGCCTAGAGAAGATACATTAGCAAATTTCTAAGAAATGGGACCGTGTGGTATAAGATAATGGGAGATATAAGAAGAGAACTTCAGAAAATAAGAAAAAAATTTAGTCAGTGCATTCAAAATCTATTCCACGAGAATTTAATTAAAAAATAATTGCTTCTTCATATAACTTCTACATACTTCCTGGAAACTAACATAACCACTAGAGAAAGAGCTCCAAAAATGTAGTTCAATAATGTCTCCACTCGTTAGCAAATACTCAGAAGAGAGATTTAAAAGTAAGCAATGCTTCTTCCCAATTTTCTTTTTCAAACCCTATAGCTGAGAGGACATCTCTTTTCCTGATGTTGAATATTCATAATTCAAGGCTTCCACCATTCAGCTCCTGTCCTTGGTAGAATGCCACTCTCGAAGAAGAGGGCAGCCCTAAAAATATAGTATCAGAGTATCTTCTAACCTTCAAATGATGACTTGATGTAGTCCAGTCTACTCCAGGACACCAGATAAAACCCTAGAAGCCTGTAGACTGCACCTTTCCAAAGGGCTCCAGTGTTATTTTTCAAGGGAAGCATTTGGGCATGCCCTGTCCCTGGCATCACCTTACCTGAAGTAAAATAAGGATAGATAGGTTCATCTGGTACAGGCTACAAAGGAATTCATTCATCTGGGACAGAAAGTGAATTTAAGAAACAAAATTCAAATTCCTCCCCTCCTTAGCTCTTGAAAAGTTTGGCAAAATATATGGCAACACTAGCTTGAAAATTGAAATTTTAAATCATCCTATAATTTTCTACCATATACTTTAAATACCAAGGTTTACAATGTTACCCAGATGAGGAGAAAAAGAAACACATTTACATATGCTAAGCAAGACAGCTTTCAAAGCTATAGTTTGAAATTTCTATGTACTAAAAAGAAAAGCAAGCTGTATGATAATTTTCATGTACAAGCCTCCATTTCTTATGTATATAATAGAATGGCATATTCCATTTGTTAACTTCAGAACAAAAAACATTCTTAAATTGTATTTGCTTTGAAACCTCTTCAGCCATTTCTTGGCAGGGAAGTTTGGAATGACATTTGTACATTACTAGAAAGACAAGGAGACAAAGAACCTAAAAATTCTGTTTTTCCTAATCAGTAAAAAAAAATAATAATACAAACATTCAAGGAAAATCCATTACAAAACTCTTTTATATAGAGGTCAAATGGGAGAACAAGACTGGAGGAACCTTTGAAAAAAATGGAATCAATCAGCATTACATTCTAATGAACAAAAAAGAGAAACAAAAGATCGTCTTTGAAATATGAGCAGAGAGTAGGAGCTACTCACCATGAATGCAAAATTAAACATCATTCATAACCACTAATATGAAAAAATTCCAACTGACAATATATAGCATGGAAAGAGACCTCCAAGTCAAGAGTGATAAAAGGTTAAGAAAATCTAAAGACATGGACTGTTGGTGAACACCAAGACAAAAGACTGGAACTTTGTTGATAAAGTGTGCAAAAAGGTCTGTGGTCAATGGAGATTTGCTTTTTCAGAAAATGAAAAAAGTATTAATGAAAAAGATCAGTGATATGAATGAATATGGCATACAATAAGTTGTTTTGTCTTGGTCAGAGAGGCCTGAATTATTTTTACTATGATCATTAATAGTTTTATTTACCTTTGAAATGGCCTGATGCATTACCAGAAAGATTTCAAGAAAGAATATATTTTTTTATATCTGAGAAACTGTTTCTTTGAAAAGTCCTGGAATAAATATAACTCTTCAAAATTGTAGCAAGAAGGAAATAATTAAGAAGTGTTTGAAGGATGATCCCATAGAAATATAATAAGGATTCAAAATTTCCAATATACCTGCCATGCTGCAAGCTTTGACGAGGAAAAATTTTATATGAAGTGCTTTTGAATCATCTCCATTCCTAAGTATTCCACATATGTCTTATGTAGCAAGGCAAAGGTAACCTAGAATTAAAGCTTTGCTAAGTGAGGATTCCAATTTTGGGTGTCTTCCCTATTATCAACCTCCATCTTCTACAGTCTTCAACATGGTCCAGGGAATCCATGCCATTCTATCACTGCCACTCTGTGTGACACTGTTGTTCACAGGAACAAACTCCAAAATGTGAAATAGTTATAGAAAGAAATGTCATTTGGTAGAGGAGAGAAAGTGGAAAGGGGATGTGGCTTCCTCTCAGCCAAACTGTGGAAGGTTTACATTATATCCTTTAGACAATTTTTCTAAATGAAAGTCTCACAATACAAGCCATCTGATAACAGTATTGGACACAATCACCCGAAGAGAACCAAAACCATAAGCTTAAGTGGATCCTAAAAAAGTCCAAAGAAGAGTATTTTGGGTGAATTCAGGACCTGGGGGAATCCTAAATACCTTGTAGTCATCTTTAGGATTCCTGGAGAGTTACTAGGGTTATGGGACATTTTGAATGCAGGCAAAACACATAGGCTTGGATTTAAACATTATAATATTTTTTCAAAAAAAACATTATTTTTCCTACAATATCTATGCTGTTATGACTTGGATACTCTGCTAGTATTACTGCTAATGTTTCCTATCTCTAAAGCTACCATACGTTTATTGTTTCTGTCCATGCCAGCTATTTTCCCTGTTGCTTTTTTTTCTTTTTACAGTTCTTTTATTTAAATTTTTTTGCTACATTTTAAGTTCTGAATTGTCTCCCTTCTTCCCCATTCCACACTAGAGATGGGCACCATTTGACACAGATTTATAAATATATGTAAAAGCATATTATGCATACTTCTATTTATTGGTTCTTTCTTTAGAAACAGATAGATAGTGTCTTCCTTCCTAAGCCCTTTGTGATTTATTTAAGTATTTCTATTACTCATAATAACTTGATCATTCATAGTTTTTCTTCAAATAATATTAGTGATTGTATACAGTGTTCTTTTGATACTCCTCATTATCTGAGACAAACCTTTCCATTTCTAACAGCACAGAGGCATTCCATCACGATCATATACAACAACTTGTTTAGCTATTCCCCAGTTTATGAGGATAGTCTCAATTTCCAGTTCTTTGCCACCAAAAAGAGACCTGCTATAAATATTTTAGAACATATAGATTCTTTTCTTTTTCCCCAATCACCTTGGGGATCAAAGTGTATACAATTGCTGGGCATAATTCCAAACTGTTTTTCAAAATAATTGAATCAGTCCACAGTTCCACAAATGGTGTATTAGCATCCCAAATTTTCACATCATTCAACATTTGTCATTTTCTCTTTCTGTTTTTAAGGAGATGTCACAATTCCTTTAGACCGAGACAACTAAGGTCCAATGTGACTCAGAGAGAGTCAACCCAAGACTTTTTCTTTTCCTGGTCAACCTTGCAGCTCCACATTGGCATAAAAGTCATTCTCAAAGTCAATACATGGCTGAGTTAAGGCGCCTGGACTCTTCCTTGGGCTGCAGGAAGTATATTTATACACATAGTTGGTATCTAGTGGGGAGTCTTTCTGAAGCTAGGATAAACACTCTCATCCTTTTCCATTTGTCTTTTCAATATCCATTATCCCTTATGACTGGCAACAGTCAAGTTATAAATTATAGTGAAGTATCCACAAGCTTCCAAGGAGGATTAGAAATACTGGTGAGACAAAACCGCTAGTCTTTGTTGGCATTCCTATTACCATGGTTAATGACTATGTCCCTGCTGGTCTTATTTATTTCTCCATTGACATAAAGTAAAAGCCTTCTATTTCTTATTCTTAAAGAGGAAAGGTCTGTTACAAAGAAATCATTTTTCTGTTCAACACTTATTAGTCATGTTCTATATACGAGACATAGTTCTAAGAACTAGAGACACAACAGTATATAGGACACAACATGCTAGTGCATCTAAACAGAACAGTGGATAGATTTCTGGGACTCAAGTTAGGAAAACTTGAGTTCAAATATGGCCTCAGACACTTCTTGTGTAAGTAAGTCACTTACCCTCTATCTGCCTCAGTTTTCTCTAAAACATATCAAAAAAGCACCTACCTCTGGAGGGGAACACTTAGCAAAGCATCTGGCATACCATAGGTGCTTAATGAAAACTTGTTTCTTTCCCATATGAAAAACTTGAGGAAGAAGACATCACCTTCACCCAAAGGAGCCAGGAAGGGATTAAGTGGAGAGGGTGACACCTGCTTATGAGGGCCACCACTAGACCATAAGTGCCCTGAGGGTAGGAGCTGTTTTTGGTCTTTTTTGTACCTCCAATGCTTAACACAGTGCCTGACACATAGAAAACATTTAATAAATGCTCGTTGATTGAGTGGCAACTGGACTTTGAAGGATGGACATGCAGATGGTTGAGAAGACTCCATTCTAGGTATGAGAAATAGCATGAGCAATAGACTAGAGCAGTGGTTCTCAACCTTCCTAATGCTGCAACCTTTTAATACTTGTGTATGGGTGTACTTGCATGCGGGCAGACCCACCTGGACATGGATAGAAGAGCAGTGACTCAGTTCCTAAGACCATCAGAAATACGTGTTTTCCAGTGGTCTTAGATGACCCCCAAAGGGGTCGCAACCCACAGGCTGAGAACCGCTGGACTAGAAACTGGAGAAATCAGAGTATCAATAGAGGACAAAGAGTAGCCCAGCTTAGATAGATGAGAGAGCATGTTTAACCTTATTCAATCAGGTTGAAAAGATAAATGATCCAAGGCTTGGGAGTTCAAATTTGATTCAGTGCATAATGAAGAGGTTAAAATGATCAAGATAGGAAGATTTCTCAGGTTACAGAGTGAAGGATGGATTTGAAAGAGTAAGACTAAATGTTGGAAAACTGTATTGGTAACTTGTGGTCTAAGTGAGGACAGAAAAAAAATAAGGAAAATGTTGAGAGTAGAACAAATATTTAAAATGCAGAATTGTCAGGACTGGGATGTGTAGGGTGGAAGGAAGAAGAGCCAAAGATGATTACAGGGTTATGAGTCCAAGGGACTAGAAAACTATTGGTGCCAACAAGAAAAATAAGATAGGGAACACTGCTCCATGGAGGTGTGTGTTTACGGTGCTACAGTTCATGAACCAAAGGCCAGAAAAATAGGTTCAATACTGCTTTTATCTCTCTTATAACATGTATTTATTCTTTAAAAAAAACAATAAAAATTCTTCATATATTTATTTTTCATATTTGGAAGGAATAAGAATCTTTCCCCGGGGATGTTGTGGGATCGGGTTGGGGAAACAACAAAGCACACAAATTCAATCAACTACTAGCAAAGAAGGAAGAAATAGAGCTGATCTCAATATCAGCAATTAAAATGCTAAGCATCAAACAAATAATTTGTTGCATGTCCTTGATTAGAATTCAATAGCTTCTGATTTGACATGCAAACAGGACTAGGCTAGTCTGAAGCAATCTTCAAAAGGCTATTCTCATGGCCATCTGCCTGTGTAATCAGTCAATGAAGACAGGCACAGTTGCTTAATATTCCCATGTATATATAGGGTCAAAAATCAGGAAACTACTTTTTGTCCATTTAAATTCCAAAGGCACTGCTGAACATTTTATAGGCACCTGATAAATAACAGGTCTCATTTATGTATCTCTGTAAGGTGTACAAAGCACTTCACATATTTGATCCTCATAACAATGCCATGTTACTATTATGTTTTATTTTACAGAGGAAGAAATTGAGGCTCAAAGGGTAACTGACTTTCCCAGAACTCTGTATCTAATAAGTGCCCAAGGCATAATTTGAACTCAGGTTTTCCCAACACTGAGTACCACATTTTATTCACTCTGCCCCCTAACTACCTAGATATTTATCCAATGAATCAATGAATAAGTACTTTTGCTTTTTTTTGCTGTTACCATTTATTCAAATTTTCATTTCCTAATATACCCTTTCCCCTCTCCCACTCAAAGAACTATTTCATTTTTTAAAAGATTCCTTATTTTATTTTTTCCTCGGTGACAGGAAAAAAAATTTTACCATTCATCTTTATAAGATTCTGAGTTCCAAATTTTTCTCCCTCCCTCTTTCCCTCTTCTCCCACTTTCTGAAAATGGCAGGCAGTTTAATATAGTTTATACATGAGTTATCACGTAAAATATATTTCCATAATAGTCAGTTGTGAAATAAGAAACAAATCAAAAGAAAAAAACACAAGAAAGTAAGAGAAAAATATATGCTTTAATCTGCCTTTAGAGCCCATTAGTTCTTTATACAGATATGGATAACATTTTCCTTCCTGACTGCTTAACATTGTCTTGGATCATTGTTTTGCTAAGAAGAGCTGAGTCATTCATTGTTGACAAGTAACCCAATGTTGCTGATACTGTGTATAGTTTTCCTGATTCTGTTCATTTCACTTTGCATCAGTTCCTACAAATCTTTCCACATTTTTCAGATATCTGCCTGTTAATCATTTCTGATTGCACAATAGTATTGCATTACATTCACATACGACAGCTTGTTCGACCATTTGCCAATTGATGGCATCCTCTCAATTTTAATATTTTGCCAAAACAAAATATTTTTGTACATGTGGGTCCTTTTCCCTTTTTTATGTTCTCTTTGGGATACAAACCAAGTAGTGGTATTGATGGATCAAAGAGTGTGAGTTGTTTGGTTGCTCTTTGGGGATAGTTCCAAATTGCTCACCAAAATGATTGGATCAGTTCACTACTCCAACAAGAGTGTATCAATGTTTGAATTTCCTCACATCTTCTTTAGCATTTATCATTTTCCTTTTCTGTCATATTAGCTGATTTGATAGGTATGAGATGGTACTTTAGAGTTGTTTTAATTTGCATTTCTCTAATCACAAGTTATTTAGAGCACTTTTTCACGTGCCTATAGATAGCTTCAATTTGTTCATCTGAAAACTGCCTATGCATGTCCTTTGAACATTGATCAGTTGGGGAATGGCTTGTATTCTTGTAAACATGAACCAGTTTTCTGTATGTTTGAGTAATGAGGCCTCTATCAGAGACACCTGCTATAAAGATTGTTTCCCATCTTTCTGCTTTCCTTCCAATCTTGGTTGCATTGGTTTGTTTTTACAAAAGCCCTTTAATTTGATATAATGAAAATTATGTATTTTACATTTTTCAATGCTCTCTATCTCTTTTTGGTCACAAACTCTCACCCTCATAGGCCTCAGTCTTCTAATTTGCTTACAGTGTCACTCTTTATGTCTAAATGATATCAAAGTTCTTTCATATCTAACTTCTCTGGTACTCTATTTATCTCCTTGGTTTCTTTCTTGCTTATTTTTTGGTTGGATTTATTTAGTTCCAATAGGAGACAGTTGAGGCCCCCCACAGTTTTGCTATTTCTTCTTGTGATTTGCTTAACTTCTTATAAAAATTTGAATGCTATGCCATTTAGTGCATATATGTTTAGTATTGATATTGCTTCATTGCCTATGGCAACTTTTAGTAAGATGTAGTTTTCTTCCTTATCTCTTTTAATTAGGTGTGTTTTGCTTTTACTTTGAGATCAGAATTGCAACCCCTGCTTTTCTTATCTCAGCTGAAGCCTAATAGATTCTGCTCCATCTCCTTCTTTAGCTTTACTCTGTGCATGTCTCTCTACTTCAAGTGTATTTCTTGTAAACATTATATTGCAGGATTCTGGCTTTTGATCCACTCTGCTATCTGCTTCCATTTCATGGGAGTGTCTATCCCATTCACATTCACAGTTATGATTACTTCCTGTGTATTTCCCACCATCCTATTTTTCCTTCTGTTTTTCCTCTCCCCTTCCACCCTTCCCCTCCTCACCAATGTTTTCTTTCTGTCTAACACCTCCCCTGATCAGCTCTCCCTTCAATCAGTCCCCAATCCCACTCCTTTATTTGATCTCCTCCCTTCCTAGTTCTTTGTCAGATAAGATAGATTTCTATATTCAATTGTGTATATGATTTCCTCTTTGACCTAATACTGATGAGAATATGGTTCAAACAATGCTCCTTGCTCACCTTCCCATCTTCTCCTCTACTGTAATAGGTCTTTTGTCAATCTTCATGTGAAACAATTTACCCATTCTACCTCTCCCTTTCTTATGCATGGGAGCTATCTCCAATTACCATGGTCTACATCTTGCCACAAGATCAGATGTCTCTAAAGAAAAAACCAATACTGGTCCCTTTACACAGCACTCCCTCACTTAAATCCAACTTATTTGCAAGTCCTGGTATCATCTTCCTGATATCATAGTCCTCTTCGAGAACAAAGGACAAACAACAACCTGCTCTCTCTCCCTCCCTCCTCCCTTCCCTTCCTTTCCTTTCCTTTTGTACCCTTCCTTTTTGTCTCTTTCCTTTTTTGCCGTACCTTACCTTCCTCTCCCTCCATCCACATGAGGTATTACACCCTTATCTAGCAACAAGGCAATACTCACAATGCAGAAGGTGATTACGAATATGCCAATGTAGTTCTCAATCACAAAACATAACAGACACTCCATATAGACCACAAAAGCAAAACATTTATTCATACACCAGAAAACTGACTCCCAAAACCAGAAAGCATAGAAACAAAGAAGTTAACACACCATAACACATCAGAGAGCCACACCATCCTTTAGCCTTCCAACAAACACAAACCTAGCTGTCACAGCAGTGAGAAAATATTCACAAACCCAGCTGTCTCCTTGGGTATGTCCTCTCCTCCCTCCAGCTCTAACTGCCCTGACTTCCACCTTCCTGAGGGCTCTGCTTCACCTTTTAGCAAGCTGCTCCCACCACAGGCTCCACATGATTACATTCAGCCTGTTAGGGGGCAGGAAAGATCTTCAAATTGCCATTATCATTATAATGCTCTGCTCAAAGAAATAAAAATTTTGATGGCTGAGAACTAGCAAGACATCTTGGCATTTAGAGGCTAGATTTCTTCCTTAAAACTATGCCTTAAACCCAATTCACTATGGTTCTCATTGACTGACCAACAATAAGTCCCATTTAGTGGTCACGGTTTAGACCCTGATGGCTCAAAGCAAATGTAAATAGTAATTTTTTTCTATTTTGGTCAGAAAACCTGAGTGTCTCTCCCTCTCAGATTGATTTTTTTGATTAGGTAAAAGAAGCCATTTCTTGGTTCATTTCTTACCTAGTCTTAATAATGGAATGGGCATAGCTTTAAAAAGGTCAATGTCTCACATTGCATCCAGGGCCATCTCCAACAATCCTGGTCTGTATCTTGCCACTGGACCCAGATGGCTCCAGAAGAGAGGAAGGGAGATGACATTGCACTTAAATCCAATTCACTTGCAAGTCATGGCATCACCTGATTTCATGGTCCTCTTTAAGAAGAAAGGACCAACACCATCACCACCAACAACAACAATCCGTCTGCACCCATTGTACTCCCCTTACTCATCTCTTAATTTTTTTTTGTCATTTGCTCAAATTTACCTTATAGCAGTACTCTTTGTCTATGTACATTCCTTCTAACTGTACTATTAGTGATGCAATGCTTAAAGAATTACAAGATATCCATAGATGGATATAAAGAGTTCAGCTCCATTGAATTCCTTATGTTTTCTTCTCCCTGTTTACTTGTTTATGCTTCTCTTAGGTCTTGATAATTGGAAGTCAGATTTTGGTTTAGTTATTTCATTGAATGACCATTTTTTCCCTTGGTGTATTAAGCTTAATTTTGTCAGGTAACTGATTCTTGGTTGTAGTGTTAGCTCCTTGGCCTCCAGTCCTTGAATGCAGAAGCTCCAAATTCTGTATAATCCTGATTTTGACTCCCCAAAATTCAAATTGTAACATTTTTGTCTTTGACCTGATAGTTTTGAAGTTCTTTAATGTTCCTTCTGGTTTTTAGTTCTGAAATTCTGTAATGTTCCTCAAGGTTTTTACTTTGGGATCTCTTTCATGAGGTGATTGGTGGATTTTCTCAATGCCTATTTTGCCCTCTGGTTCCAAGACACTGTGGCAGTTTCGTTTGTTTTATAATTTCTTGAAGGATACTGTCCAGTCTCTCTTTTGATTATATCTTTCAGGTGATTCTGGTATTGTCTCTACGGGATCACTTTTCCAGATCAGTTGTTTTTCCAGTGAAGTATTTTACATTTTCCTCCATTTTTTTCATTCCTTTGATTTTTGTTCAATTAATTCTTGATATCTCATAGAGTCATCAGCATCCACTTGCCAAATTATACTTTTTTTAGTTATTTTTTTATTTTTTTATTTGTTTTCTTGTTTACATCATTCGTTTTCATGACATTTTTGAGTTACAAATTTTCTCCCCATCTTTCCCCTGCCCCAACCCTAAAACAGCAACCCCACTGTAAAGCCTTTCCCCTGCTCAGCTCTCTTACTTTCTGGTAAGGCAGGGAGGGTCTAGCTATCCCAGCCCCTGTATATCTTAATTCCTAGTTGCAGGTATTGCAGAACTTTAAATT
>CM053599.1:158726439-158763023 GCA_028646575.1 Pseudocheirus occidentalis | reverse complement strand
AGAGTTTTATTGGTGTTTTTATTTTGCTTCCTCTTTCTCATGTTGGCCAGTCAATTAATTGGTTGGTTTTTTTTAGGTCTGTGAAACTCTGCTTCCAAGGGGGTAAGCTCTGTTCCAAATCGCTGGGGTTTTCCCAACTGCCGGAGTTATTAGAGGGGTGTTGCAAGTCCCCCCAGCGTTGGCTTGCTGAAAGTGCACCCCAGGACCACCACCCAAGACCACGATCTGGATCCAGGCCACTCAACACAAGAGCACTTAGCCCCGATCAATCGATTCAGCCCCCCTGCAGAGTCTGCAGGCCAGGGGCTCTGAAGCAGCCTGGTGGGGGCCACTGCTGCTGGTTCCAGTAGTTCCCCTCCCGCACTGCTTCCTTGCCCCAGGGGTAGAATGGCCGAACTGCTTTACCCCCCCAATTAAGTTTCAAAGTTTCAGCTTTCACTAACCATCTCT
The DNA here is from genome assembly GCA_028646575.1 of Pseudocheirus occidentalis. NCBI lineage: Eukaryota > Metazoa > Chordata > Mammalia > Diprotodontia > Pseudocheiridae > Pseudocheirus > Pseudocheirus occidentalis. The sequence continues at coordinate 158,762,573 of CM053599.1, read as the reverse complement.
GACCGAAGCTCCCCTCAGGCCGGTGCTTTAGATTTTCTTTGAAGTAGACTCAAGCTACGGCTTGGGAGGCTCTGCTGCTCCTCGTGGTCACCCTGGGCCCTTGCCTGGCTGCACGGTTTTGGACTGGCCGTTCTCTGCTCCTCTGTGGTGCGTTGCGCCTCTCCCATCCTGCTCCTCGCCTTGGCAGATGTGGAGGTGCTGGAGGCTGTAGAACCTCTGCAGGCTGGCTGCAGGGCTCGGCTCAGCTCCTTCCCACTGCCCCAGGCCTGGCCGCAGTCTCGGCTTCCGGCTGTTCCAGCCTCCCCTCCTCGGGCGTGCTGAGCCCCTGCTGCCGAGCTGCCTTCAGCGAGAGCTGTGTTCTCTGTATTTTTGTGAGTCTGAGAGTCCTAGACTTTCCTAGACTTTGTCTGGGCTCCTATTTTATGGGTGTTTAGGGTGGCGGTGTGGGAGCTGCGGGACCTTGCTGCTTCTACGCCGCCATCTTGGCTCTGCCCCGAGCAGGCAAAATGAATGATGTAAACAAGAAAACAAATAAAAAATATTTTTTAAAATAGATATAGATATTAATTGGATACGGATATATTTGTACTAATTAGGACTTAAATGCTAAAATCTAGACTAGATAACAATGTACAGATGTGTGTGACTACTACCATTATTATTATTATGACTCACTTACCTTAGTAGTGTGATTTCTAAGAAGGTACACATTCATAATGAGGCTGACCCAAACATTGCCAGAGATATCTCAGGGTTTGGGAGGATATGAAGGAAAGTATGTAAGAGAAGAAGCTCTATAGAGCTGTGCTGACCTCATTGTTGTATTCCCATGAAACCCGGACAGTATACCAGCACCATCCCAGGAAATTGAATTACTTCCATTTGAATTGTCTTAGGAAGAAGATCACAGTGCAGGATAAGGTACCACTGAGGTATTACTTGAACTAAACTGCCAAGAGTTCAAACTCTGATTCAAAGAGGCCAATTCAGATGGGCAGAGCATATTGTTTGTACACTAGCAAAAAAGAATATTTCATGGAAACTCACACGATAAGTGTTTACATGGTAGTCAGAAAAAGCGATACAAGAGCATTCTCAATGTCTCTCTTGTGTACTTTGGAACTGTGTGACATGATAGACACTGCCACAGGACCACTCAGCATGGCATACTCACATGAAAGATAGTGCTATGCTTTATAAGAAAAGAAGAATTGAAATATCTTAAAAGAAAGATAGGATGCACAAATTTAAAGTATCCAGTCCAAGTGGTCACACAGACTATTTGTCCCCAATCTGTGGTAGAGCATTCCCAGCTCATATTAATATGATCAGTAACAATGGACAACTTGACTAGCATAGTAAAGTCATTTGGGTCCTCTTCAAGAATGAAAGACAACAACCATCCATTATTGTTACTATTATTAGGACCTGGTCCATGCACCAAAGTGAAGACTTCAAGTTAAGGCTGGATGACCATTTGTTAAGGCAATCATAGAAGAGATTCTTGTATAAATGCTGGTTAAACTAGGCGGTACTTTCTGACATAAAATTTGTGATTCTGTGATATTTCAAGTCCCTAGAATTTCTCAAAGATATAGCTCTTGATTTCCCTAATTAGGCATTACCTGGGCAGATTCTTTGAGCCTGGGCTTCATGGAAGTATTGAGGTTCATCCTGGGAGAAGAGCAGGAGGACAACTTTCCTAATGAGCACAGCTTGAGCTATATAAGGAAGGCTACCTCCCAAAAACATCCCTTCCATAATGCCTGACACCTAGAATTTTAGCCTCCACTACTTCCAGAATTCCTTCCTCCAATACATTCCCCAGACATCTGCCAAAGCAATTTTCCTAACATGTAGATCTGAGCTTGTCATTCTCTTATCCGAAAAACTACTGTGGCTTCCTATTGCCCTAGGAAAAAATAACCAACTTCAGGGCTTGGAGTTGAAAGGTTGCCTAAATCTGCTCTAAGCTATTGATCCCACCTTCCACATTGTTCTCCCATCATTCTGTTACAGTCAAATTTTCCCCAAAAGGAAGCTAGCTAGGCAGCTAGCTTTTCCCTGAACTTCACTTTCCATTTCTGGTCTCAGTTCATTTCCCCATGCAATCCTTCATTCCTATAATGAACTGCTTACAACCAATTCTCGGAATTCTTTAGTGTCAAGAGCCAGTTTAATTCAGACTATATCTTTTCTTGGAAGCCTCCCCTGCTTCCCCCTCTCAGTCACAATTGTGATTTAATTCCCTCCCCACATCATGTTTTTATTACTTATCTGTGTAGATGATTAATCTTTCAATAGGTTGTAAACTCTTTAGAGACCAAGTGCTGTTTTGTTTCTTGACTTTTTATTTCTAGTACCTAGCACAATTCCTCACATATAGTAATCAGAAAATATATGTTCAGTTGAATCAAAGTGAATGTAAGTATATTGTAATTTCTTTTTTTAACTTGACAGGGGTCATCTAGCTCAAATCGTGTCCAAAACAAATTCACCAACCTTTCCCCTAAGATGGTGCTAAAGAAAGGGGAAGAAGGAAGCAGTTGTCTCCCAAAGGTAGAAGCTATGTCCAAGTTATTAAAGGCCAAAAAAGGCAGTGCTGAAGGGTGACCATAGCCACAAAAAAGAAGATCTGAATATACTCTACCTTCCAGCAACAAAAGACAGTGAAATTTAGAAGGCAGTCCAAATTCCCTCAAAAAATATCTCCTAGAGAGACAAGCTTGATTACTATACTATTATAAAGTTTCTCTTGAATACTGAATCTTCTGTGAGGACTGAGAACAATACCACCCTCAGTAAAGAAGTGATATGAAATCAGTGTAGCCAAGGTGAACACACTGTTCCAGAGTGAAGAAGACCTATGTCCAACTTGCTGCAGACTACAATGTTTGGACGTTCCCAACAAAAAAATGGAATCATCTAAAACTGCGGGAAGTTATCCCACTTCATTTACGATAAAAAGTTTTCCAGTTTAAAAAAAATCACCCAGATTTTTACAGCAAGTATAGGCTTCATTTCTCTAATATACAGGGAAATGAGACAAATTTATAAAAATAAGAGTCACTTCCCAGTTGATAAATGGTCAAAGGAAATGATCAGGCAGTTTTCAAAAGAAATCAAAGCTAATAATAGTGCTGAGGGAAAAAATGCTCTACTGATTAGAGAAATGCAAATTAAAACAGTTCTGAGGTACCACCCCACATCTATCAGAAGGGCTAACATGACAAAGAAAGAAAATAACAAATAAGAGAAGATGTGGAAAGATTGTTGGTGGAGTTGTGAACTACTCACTATTCTGGAATTTGGAACTAACTCCCAAAAGCTATAAAAATTGAACATACCCTTTGACCCAGGAATACCTCCATTAGGTCTATATCCCAAAGAGATCAAAGAAAAAGATAAAAGAACGTTTTGGTACAAAAAATATTTATACCAGCCTTTTTTATAGTGACAAAGAATCAAGAATTAAAGAAATACCTATCAATTGGGGAATGGCTGAACAAGTATATGATTGTGGTGGTATGTGATTGTGATAGAACAGTACTATTGTGCTATAAAAAAATGAGGAGCAATATAGTTTCAGAAAAACCTGGGAAGACTTATATTAACTCATGCAAAATGAAGTAAGCAGAACCATAATAACATCATACACAGTAACAGCAATGTTACAAGGATGATCAACTGAGAGACTTAGTTATTTAAATCAAGACAATGATCCAACCCAATTCCAAGGAACCCAGGATGAAAAATGCTATTTGCCTCCAGAAAGAGAACTGAGGAACTCTACAGACTGAAGTATACTTTTTTTGGGGGGGTGGGGGGAAGAGTAGGGAAGGCAAGGCAATTGGTGTTAAATTACTTGCTCAAGATCAAACAGCTTGTAAGTGCGTAGAATTTCTGAGGTCATATTTGAACTCAGGTCTTCATGACTCCAAGGCTGGTGGTCTATTTACTATACCATCTAGCTCCCTCCGAAGCATATTTTTTTAACTTTATTTTGCTTGTTTCATTTTTGGCTGTTTTCTCTTGCAATATGACTAATAGGGAATTATGTTTTGCATGACTTCACATGAATAATTGATATAAGATTCCTTGCCTTCTCAAGCAAGGGAGTGGGGTGAGAGAGAGGTAATTACTTTAATGAAATACACACCCACACCTCAGAATCTCAAAGTTAGAAGAGATCAGAAACCATCTAATCCCATCATGCCAAAATAAAAAAAATCAGGATATGTAAATAAAAGATCATAGCAGTAAAGCAAAAAAAGAAAAGACAGATGAGAGGAGAAAGACAAGAGGATAGAGCTAATTTAGGGTGTACCATCTTTGACCAGGCAAAGATAATTGAGAATAAAACTTGAGTTTTAGTGATAATCATAGCTTTAATAACATGAAAATGTACAATTTTTGTAGGCTACTTAAATGCTTACTACACCAAATTGAATAAAAATAAATTTATATCATCTTCTGACAGAACAAAAGATTTTTTTAGTTGTATAAGAGGCCAGATTAAATCATTCTACTGCTAAATATGAGTTGATTGAACTCCACAAGAAAAAGAAAAATGGGTACATAATTCAAAAGGAAACATGTAATTTCAAAAGAAGTAGATATAAATTACAAAGAGGAACTAATATTGTCATGTTGCAGCTAGCTCAAGGAATCTAGAATTGCACTGATATAATCTGACTCAAATTCAAACCAGAAAGCAAAGAGACATAAAATAAGAGTACTGGGGCAGGGCCAAGATGGTGAAGTGGAAGCAGGAACTCACCTGAGCTCCTCCATGAATTCCATCAGTAATCTCTAAAAAGTGAATCTGAACAAATATTAGAGTGACAGAATCCATTGGGAGATAGAGTGTGGCAGATTCCCAGTCCAGGAAAGTAAGCACATAAGACTGGGCAGGGGGAGAAAGGAGTGCTGGCTGCACCAGTACAGACCTGAGACCAAAACACAGTGAAGCTAGAGTGAGCCCTAGCTTCGCAGACCTTTCACTGTGGGACAGGATGGAGGATCATTCAGAGCTGCCTAAAAGAAAGTGCAGGGCTCACAGCAGCAAGAGCAGCTTTTCCTGGGGCTATCAGCCCATAGCCTGGATGTTTAAAAATCACCTACTTGAACTTCTGGGAGCCAAGATGACAGAGTAAACCCTAACTGCTGTAATCCCCCTCCCTGACCCTGAAAACCAAGAGTTTATTGCCCCAGTGTAAAATCCTGAAATAGTGGAAGCAGAGGATGAGTCAGAGCTACCTATGAGAAAGTAAAGGGCAAAGGGAGTCCCAACAAACCCCATCTCAGCTGACTAGCCTGAGATCCTGAAGCCCAGGGGTGTGGAACCAGCAAGGGCTAACACCAGAAGCCCAGATGTGCCTTAATACAATCAAGGAAATCTGCAGACTCCAGCTGCTAAGTATCACCAAGCTTTAGCAGGGGGCACAGAGGCAGAAATCTGAAGTGGCCAGATCACCCCTTCCCCATACCTTACTCTGTGAGGCTCAGAGTAACCCAGAGGAAACACTGAGAATATTGGCCTTGGCCTTAGTATAAACTCCCAGATGCTATAGTACACAAAATCAACAACCAGGCCTGTAGCTCCCAGCCTGAGAAGCATGGGTCAGAGCCCTCTATACTCCAGAGGCAGAAATTCACTTTAAGAGCCAGGAAATAGGCAATCACAATGGGCAAGAAGCAACCAAAGACTACTGAATCCTATTATTGTGAATGAGAAGAATCACTTTCAGTAGACACCATCGACTCTATATCCATATCTGAGGCCACAGAAAGGAATATGAACTGATCTGAAGCCCAAAAAGCATTCTTGGAAGAGACCAAGAAAGACTTTAAAAGCCAAATTAGAGAGACAGAAGATACATTGACCAATTCCTTTAAAATTACATTGGCCAAAATGGAAAAAAAACATCTCACTGAAGAAAACAAATCCTTAAAAAGTACAATTCATGAACTGAGGCAGGAGGTTCAAAATCTTATTGGAGAAAATACCTCCCTAAAAATGAAATCTGAATATATGGAAAAGGAGCTTCAAAAGCAAACTGAGGAAAATAATTCACTAAAAATTAGAATCAGCCAAGTCAAAGCCAATGACTCTATGACACATCAAAAATCAGTCAAACAAAACATAAATATTGAAAATTTAGAAGAAAATGTAAAATATCTCACTGGAAAAACAACTGACCTTGAGAAATAACCTAAGAATTATCGGCCTACTGGAAAGCCATGATGAAAAAAGCAGCCTGGATGACATCCTCCAAGAGATTGTCAAAGAAAACTGTCCTGAGGTCCTAGAATCACAGGATAAAATAGTTATCAAAAGAATTCACCAGACTCCTACTAAAAGAGATCCAAAATTGAAAATTCCAAGAAATATAGTAGACAAATTCCAAAATTATAAGATCAAGGGAGGAGAAATTACTGCAAGCAGACAGTCAGGACCTAGCAGCTTCTACATTAAAAAGTCAGAGGGATTGGAATATGATATTTTGTAAAGCAAAAGAGCTAAGACTGCAACCAAGAATCAACTACCCAGCAAAACTGAGCATAATCTTTCAGGCAAGGAGATAGTCATTCAATGAAATAAGGGACTTCCAGACTTTCCTGATGAAAAAGTCAGAGCTCAATGGAAAATGTGATCTCCAAATACAAGACTCAAGAGAGACATAAAAAAGTAAACAAGGAAAATACACACACACACCTAACTTATGATTCAATAAGAGCAAACTTTGTACATCTCTATATGGGAAGCTGATACCTGTCAATACTGAGATTTATATAACTATCACTACATTTCAAAGGGATTTATATAGATAGGGTGAGGGTATAAATGAACTAAACTGATGATAAAAAAACCCTATTAAAGAGTGCAAAAGGATTGTAATGGGAGAAAAAGAAAGGAGGAGGCAGAAAAGGGTAAATTATGCCACATGAAGAGGTATAAAATTTTACTATAGCAGAGGGAAAGAAGGGAGGGAGATGAACATTATATGAACTTTATTCTGATTGGTTCTAGTTCAAGGATGATTAACATAATCACTTAAGTTTAGGATTCTAATGTGAAAAGACACAAAAACTCATTATGGTAGAGAGAAATGAGGGAGGGAGAGGAGGACTGTGTAAAATTTACTCTCATATATTTGAATTCAAGGAGAGAATAACATACTCCATTAAATATAAAAATCTATTGTGACCTACAGGCAGTAGGAGGGGAAGGGAGGAAAAGGGGGTGTGGTTAGAAGGGAGGGAAATAGTATTAATGTGGAAGGGTAGGTAAAGGGAAAGAAGTAAATATGGAGGGAACACTGAGGGGGGCAGTGATCAAAAGGAAAACTCTTAAGGAGGGGAAGGGAGAAGGAAGAAATAAAAGCATAAACAGGGAAGGGAATAGGATGGAGAGGACACAGATAGTAATTGTGGAGAGCCAATTTGGGGGAGCCCTGCTGTCCTGCAGTAGAGCTGAGAAAGAGTGGGAGCCCTGTCATCCCCAGACAGGCCTGAGAAAGAATCACCAACCCAGAGGTACTACTGAATGCCTAAAAGAGAGACAGGAACTCTCACAGTGGTGACAGTGAAGAGCCAACTTTATTACTCTACATCCAGGCTTTTATAGGAAGCTTCTTAATTGCTTTCCCCTATGGACATTGTGTACTTCTTTGTCCCAGGCCATGGGTGTAGATGCCATGCTTATCTTGAGGAACTAATCCTCACACCTGTATGTTTCCTAGGGAATGGGGAACCTATCCAGGCCCATCAGAGGGTCAAAACATCTGAAAGGGCTCGTTCAACCATCAAGGTCTGAGTCCCACTGCCTGTGATGCTCAACAAGTAATCATAACTGTGAACGTGAATGGGATGAACTCTCTGATAAAACGGAGGCAGATAGCAGAATGAATTAAAAATCATAATCCTCCAATATGCTGCCTACTAGAAACACATTTGAAACAAAGGGATACACACAAGGTAAAGGTAAAAGGCTGCAGTGGAATATATCATGCTTCAGATAAAGTTAAAAAAGCAGAGGTAGCAATCCTTATCTCAGATATGGCAAAAGATCTAATTAAAAGAGCTAAGGAAGGAAACTACATCCTACTAAAAAGCACCATAGAGAATGAAGCAATAGCATTACTTAACATTTATGTACCAAGTGGTATAGCATCCAATTTCCTAGAGGAAAAGTTAAGGGAGTTAGAGGAAGAAGTAGATAGCAAAACTATACTAATGGGGGACCTCAATCTCTCCCTCTCTGAACTTGACAAATCTAACCTCAAAATAAACAAGAAAGAAGTTAAGGAGGTGCAAAGAATTTTAGAGAGTGTAGACATGATAGACCTCTGGAGAAAACTGAATGGGGATAAAAAGGAATATCCCTTCTTTTCAGCAGTACATGGCACATATGACCATGTACTAGGGCATAAAAACCTCACAATTAGGTGGAGAAAGGCAGAAACAATAAATGCATCCTTCTCAAAACATGAAGCAATAAAAATTATATGTAATAAAGGGCCATGGAAAGATAGACTAAAAACTAATTGGAAACGAAATAATTTAATCTTAAAGAATGAGTGGATCAAACAAGAAATTAGAGAAACAATCAGCAGCTCATTTAAGAGAATGACAATAAAGAGACAACATAACAAAACTTGTGGGACACAACAAAAGCAGTTGTTAGGGGAAATTTTGTATCACTGAATGAATACATGAATAAAATAGAGAAAATGGAGGTCAACAAATAGGGCATGCAACTGAAGAAGCTAGAAAAAGAACAAACTGAAAATCTGCAATTAAATACTAAAATAGAAATACTGAAAACCAAAGGAGAGACTAATAAAACTGAAATTATGAAAACTATTAAATTAATAAACAAAACTAAGAGCTGGTTTTATGGGAAAAAACAATAAAATTGAGAGACTTTTACTCAATATTATAAAAAAAGAAAGTCCTCAGGGCAGACCCTGACACACACACTGAAGTTCACAGGGTCCAGCACATCTCATACCCTTCACCACTTCTCTTGCCTGGAAATCAAGGATCAGCCAGGCCATGAACAAACAAAGTCTTATCCTGGTCATGCTTCTTCAGTCCTCCAGCAGTTCAGCTGGCTCTAGGACCCCGAAGGAATATCAGCCTTCTGGGTAGCCTTCACCAGACTCTGGTCTCAGGAAAACTCCATCTCTTTTCTCAGTCAGCTTACAGTTGCTGGGAGAGAATCTCTCTCTCTCTCTCTCTCTCTCTCTCTCTCTCTCTCTCTCTCTCTCTCTCTCTTTCTCTCTCTCAAACTCCAACTCACTTCTTCAGCTCCCAGATGATGAGACAATCCTGCGTCCCCCAACAGAAAATTCCAATTCTGTCTCTCTGTCTCTAAAATTCTTCTTATGTACACACACTGGACTCCTGTCTCAGCCAATACCCTTCTTCCACAGTCAACAGGGGAGTTCATGCCTTCTCAGCAGTGGACAGGGATCACACCTTCTATAATTAGCCCTAAGTTACTAAGTGCTAAGTATCTACTAAACTGATTGTTGTTACACCTATTAATTGGGGAATGGCTAAAAAGTTGTGATATATGAATGTAATGGAATACTACTATGCTATAAGAAACTTGGAGCAGATGGACTTCATAAAAACCCGGAGAGATTTGTATAAACTGATGTTGAGTAAGAAGAGAAGAACCAGGAGAAATTTGTACACAATTACAGACACAACGTATGTATGACAACTAACTTTGAAAGAGCTCCTCTCAGCAATGCAAGATTATAAGACAACTCCAGAAGACTCATGATGGAAAGAGATATCCACATCCAGAGAAAGAATCACAGAGTCTGAATGCAAACTGAAGCAAACTACTTGCTTTCTCTTTTTTTTTATTTGTTTCCTCTTTCTCATTGTTCACTCCATTAATTATAATTCTTCTTTACAGTCAGACTAATGTTTAATGTGAAGCCGCCATGGGGGAACAGCAGGGAGGAGATGGAAGGGGAGAAAATTTGAGACTCAAGAGATGATAGAACTGAATGTTGTAAACTGAAAGTAAATAAATAAATGTATTAATTAAAAATAAATAAATAAATAAACAAGAGTATTGTCATACCATCAATGCTAGGAACGAGATATTGATTTTATAATAATCAAATCATATTTTACTTGTGCTTATAAAGGAAAAGAAAAAGTATTTGAAAATAAAAATAGATTTCAAAATCCCAACATAAGACTGTAATAAACCAAATAAGAAGATAATAAATTACAAACTTGAAATGAGAGTTAAAGAAACTGGATTTGATAAATATATGGAAATAACTTAATAGAAACAAGGGAATATGCTTTTCTTTTTTTATGCAACATCCATAAAAATTGGTCTACAAAATTTTGACCTAGATCAATCAGGGGCATACCTCAGAGAAGAAAATGAGATCCTCTTCAAGGGGCAGATTGTGACAAAAATTATTAGATATCCTACATATAGATCTTTTTTATTGAAAAAAGTTCAATTCAAAGCCAACAAAAGCAAGATTAACATGCAAAATTCACTGCATTAGACAGTGAGTATAGTACAGTGATTGTTTAATACACTATGTGGAAATAAGGTCAAATTTGAGCGGTTGTGTGTATAAAATTTCAATTGTAGACATGGTCTGTTACCATCAGTGAGTGTGGATTCATAACTAATATGAATTGTGTCATAACATTGCTTACTGCATTTTGAACATGAAATAGGTAAAGGCAAAGTTAAACAAGTTTTGTTTATTAATTTTAAAAGATCAGACCTATTATATTTCTCAATATCATTCATTTTGGTAAATACAGATTTTCAAAGAAGTAGAAACTTCATCAAACTTTAAAAACTCAAGAATAGTGGTTGTAAATGGTGTTTGGTATATAGTTTGTGGTTAAATGCTTTTTCATTTCATACACATCTTTGGAGAAAATTGTGAAATTTTCAACAATGAACTTTAAAGATTACTGTTACATTTAGTTTCTGACTTTTAAGTGCATTATCTGATCAAAATGCCTCCAAACATAGCTAGTTTGAAAAGAAAATTTTACTGAGTGGTTGAAGTTAATACATGCAGACAACAGGAAGAATTTAAACATTGAAAACATGGAAACACAAAGTACAGAATCAGAAATATTTATCATTCTCAGACATACTATTACTGATGTGGTTATTTTGTGTGAATGATGATACAGATTGCATACAATTGAATAAACTGAAATAACATTTTGAAATTGAACATCATACATGAGAATTACTTTGTAGAAAATTTAATTTTAAAAAGCAAACAGAAACTTGTTCTAAAACCCCATTTGTGTCATCAAAAGGACTGCTTGATTTATAAAATTGTTTACAAAATTGCTAAAAAGCTTCATTCAGTAAAGAAACATTGGTGATATTGATCTGCTCAGAGCTAAACCTGGCAAATCACAATGAGAAATAGCTACAAGTGGAGAATTTCCTACGTCTGTGATTAATTGAAAAATTAAAATATCCTACTTTGTATTATGTGGATATGGCAGCAGATATGTGGTTAAAGATATCTATTTAATGAACTCATATATTATCTGGTTGAAACTAATCGTAGGGAAGCTTTGTTTCTTTACAATCCATTGATGGTAATGCTATATTAAGAGAAATGCTCAATTTAGTTGATGGATTTTTAAATGAAAATATGGTGTAGGAGAACTGCAACTCAGTTCTATCAGGATAAAACAAGGTCTACAATCATTCATTTAAAATGCGTTCCACATCCAGTTTGGACACAATGCAAGCTTTACATGTAATTCTTTGCACTGAGAAATTGAGAATGAGAAATAACGTGATATTTATAATTTCACTAAAGCAGTCTATTAAAGGAAAGAAATTTGCAAAATAGTGATATTATGAGAGAAAAAAATTAAGATTCCTGAAAAACACACTGGCTTTCTCATGCCTAAGTACTTCAAAGTGTATCTGCTCTAAAAGAAGTTGCCACTTTTCTTAGTGATAACAATCCTGAAGCAAATTAATTTTGTAACAAAATAGTCCTCCTGAAATTTTAGTATTTGGTAGACATCCTAGAAACCCTGAGTATCTGAATGGATCAAGGTATAGTTGTCAAATTCATATCCTCTCAGCCAGAGAGATAAAAATGACTACTCATTAAAAAGTTGCAGCTATTGATAACTACTCTATAATTGTATTTTATATTATTCTCATTTTAAAATCCCTGCCCCGAAAATGGAATAAAGGAAAAGAAATAAGAACTTACTAAGTAACTGACCAATATAGAGAAGTGCTAGTCTTTATTCTATTTTAAATGCCCAATTATCTCTAAATATAAATGGATAATAATCTTTTTATTATGAACATGAAACATTAAGGTTTATGTATCCGAACAAAAATGGCTAATAGACTTTTCATAATATTGGGGGGGAAATTGTACCAGAAATACTTAAAATGCTTTGGCAACAGACCAAAGATTTCTCTGGCTTATTTTTTAAAAGATATTTTATTGCTGTTTTGTAAAATCTCGTTCTTGTGAAGTAAAGTTTTCTGACATAGTTACAAAGACAAAATATCAGTCTTAATTATTAGTTGAAAAGTTCCAAGTTGCAATACCATCATTTGTTATTTTTGTTACAAATGTGAATGTTACAAAATGTGAATTATTTCATCAATGAAAATCTCTCTATTATGTTAACTTTACTGGATAGTTGAAATTCTGTTGTATAAACTATAATAATTTTTTATTTTAATAAAAGACAAGCTATGAAAATTAGTTGCCTAAATTGTTTTATGACATAATAATAATCATTTGATTTTTTTTAAAGGGGAAGGGGAAGAAGCTAGTATATAATATTTGGAAACTACTCTTTTAGGCCAAAGAGATACTTGGTAATTTTAGAAAAATGAAGTTTTAAGTACTAACTTGACAGATTAAAATGCAATAAAAATAGACATAAATACCAATATAATTGAAGCTTGAAGGTCTATAAGGAAACTAAAAACATTAGACAATTTTTGGATTAAGAAAAAATACACTTTTAAATTATCTCATAAACACAATAATAATAGAGTGTGTCAATATTTAAGCCATACGATATACCATCATGAAGGAAAATGTTATAGCTTTGAATGTGTATGCTTACAAGACAGAAAAGGAGAAATTCAATGAGCTGAGTCTCGATTTAAATAAGAAAACAAAAAAGTAATAAACAATAATTTGCCTTCTAACAATTCTCCTTATTATGGGTATTGTAAGGAGAAAATGAAATCTACAATTAATCTTATATATCAGTTTCAATTATTAAAATAAATAACTTACATTTCTTTTTAAAAACTATACAGAGGTTTAATCTTTTTTTAAAACTGAAATGCTGCCTTTGGGCTTGCCTTGTCTCCTCATTTTTGTTGTTATCATGCAATATTTCTGTTATATCTTCTTCAAATTAGTAAATATTAGTATATTTTTGTGTTCATTACCTTTTTGGGGAAATCATTATACATATTTATACCAAGCTATAATTTGATTGAGTATTTATCTTTTCTTCACATGTATTTACATAATTTCAAGTACATATTATCTCAACTGTAATTAGTGATCAGGAAAGAATGGTGGCTTTTTGTTCAGAATCTATCACCAAATCATTTTGGAATTTCTCTACTTCTTGTAGAGATCTCATAGTTATGGGGGGTTTATTTATACATTTTTCCAGGTCTTATTTCTTTTTGAAGCAAATTATTGTTTTTATACAATGTAGTTATGTTTCCAAGATGGATGATTTATAAATCTCATCATTTTTTTAAATTTTGCGTATAATATTTTTTGATTTTGTAAACTTAGATCTATCACTTTTTCTTGTAGGTTCTGAAAATTATATTATAATTGTAATAGTCACTGTAAAATCAGGAATTGCCTTGGATGGGGATAGAAAACAGATGAAGGGAAGAGGAGTTAAAGAGTATATCCCTACTGATTGGTGCCTAACTTTGGTTTTCTGCTTATTTATGAGCCTGGGCATTAAGCTAATTCTATACTCAAACAAAAGTATGCTTATTTGATCTCATCCTGACCACATACTGGTCATAATAGTCTTATTATGGATTTCATAGGTCATAGTATCTAAGTTTTGACTAAGTACTAAATTATGATTCAGATAAAAGGGAACCATGTTTAGGTTTCCAACTTCCAAAGTTTTAAGTTTATAGGACGTTTCACTTATTACTGTATTTTATGGCTTTCCCTCAATGGGAACCTCAAAGTCACCTTTAATGGAAATTTTTTTTTATTATTGATTAATGAATAATTTTTCTTTGGCTTTTTCACTTTGCAATTTTAAAAAATATGTGATTTGATTAATTGCATTTTGAATTGTACATGCTATATAGTCCTCTGAATTCTTTCTACTTATACAGAATATTCATTTTTCTACTCTGTAAAGTTTCTTTTTTTTTAATGTGGGAGGGGAGGGAGTGAAAGGTAAAGTTAAGCTACTCAGTCCATAATTCAAATGTAGGCTAAACCTTACAGAAACTGATGTCCTGGAATGACAAGTTGCAATTTCCTCAGGTTTTCTCTTATTTTGTTTAACTCAGTTGTTTAAGTGAGTTTTTTAATTCCTTTAATATATTTATTATTCATATTAATTTATCACTTGGTATTTCTTCCATTCAGTTTCTGAAGAGTCAACCTGAATTTCTGATGGAATTGATTCCTCAATTGTTTTACTTTATTATGTGTATGTATATACATAAATATTTTAGGCATGTATATGTATATGTAAATACAAAGAGTAAAGAAAAACAATATTACATATATAATAATTGATTTCTCTTTTGTAATTTATTTACTTTTAGTTTACAACATTTAGTTCCACAATCACTTGAGTTCCAAATTTTCCCTCCCTTTCTTCCTCCTGCCCCCCTCATGGCAATATGCAATAAAATATAGTTTCTACAAATACCTTCACATTAAGCATTAGTCAAGTTGTAAAGAAAAATTATAACCAATGGAGAGAACAGCAAGAAAGAAGGAATGAAACAAAACAAAACACAAAAGACAGAAAGCAAGTAGTTCTCTTCAATCTGCATTCAGATTCTTGTAGTTCTTTCTCTGGATGTGGATATCCCTTTCCATCATGTCTTATAACCAACCTTGCATTGCTGAGAGGAACCCAGTCTATCAAAGGTAGCCATCACACATAAGATGTGACTCTAATTGTGTACAAAGTTCTCCTGGTTCTGCTCCCCCTACTCAGCATCAGTTTATAAGAGTTTATCCAGGTTATTATGAAGTTCATCTGCTCCAAGTTTCTTATAGCACAATAGTATTCCATTACATTCATACATCACAACTTGCTTAGCCATTAGACAATTTATGGGCATCTCCTTGATTTCCAATTCTTTGCCACCACAAAAAGGGCTGCTATAAATATTTTTGTATATATGGGTTCTTTTCCCACTTGATCTCTTTGGGATACAGCCCTAGATACCTAGAAGTGATATGGCTGGGCCAAAGGGTATGTACTTTTTTCTAGCATAACTCCAAATTTCTCTACAGAATGGTTGGATCAGTTCACAACTCCATCAACAATGCTTTAGTGTTCCAACTTTTCCACATCCTCTCCAGCATTTACCATTTTCTGTTTTGTTAACTTAGCTAATCTGACTGGTGAGATGTGGCACCTCAGATTTGCTTTGATTTTCATTTCTCTAATTCAGCGATTCTCAACCTGTGGGTTGTATTCAATTTGTAACAATGAAAATACATCCCGCATATCAAATAAATTCATAACAGTAGCAAAATTATAGTTATGAAGTAGAAACGAAAATAATTTTATAGTTGAGGGTTACCACGACATGAGGAACTGTATTGAAGGGTCACGGCATTCGGAAGGTTGAGAACCACAGCAAGTCTAATCAATAGTGACTTAGAGCATTTTTTCATATGATTATAGATATCTTTAATTTCTTCCTCTGAAAAATATCTGCTCATATCCTTTCACCATTTATCAATAATTGATTTTTCTTCTCAAGGAGGGGATTGATATTCAGATAGGGCAAGAAAAGTCCCAAATGTGTGCTGGAGCTGCCTCTTAAGAAGTACTAGCTGAAGACTTCATCACACTTGGGTCTAAAAATTGAACAAGGGGCTCCCTGATGTCTAATTGATGTGAGGAGGGAAACAAGGAAGCCCCTCAACTTTGAAAGTGTGGCAAAAATTCTCTCATCTTCATGGAGAATTGTCTATCTTCTCTTCCTTTTGGAAGAGGTCAAGGTGGGTTTGAGGAGAAGCTATGGTCTTCTATTTCAAAAATTCAAACTATTTTACAAAACAATAATAAAAATATCTAGTATTGAGTGAAAATAGAGGTAGGGTAAAGATCAATGGAACAGAATGAAGATGTAAAACTAACTAAATAATACAATTTATCACTATTTAACAAACCTATAGAAAACAGAAACTGAGGAAAATATTCATTATTTAAACAATATACTTGTGAAAATGACTATTTTTGTGGGAAATATATTTAGGCCCATGAATGCCTGTTGGGAAATGAAATTTATAATTAAAAGGACATTAAAAAATTACAAAAGCAATTGTGTTTACCTCCATTATAAATTACCATCTCTAAACTATTAGGTATAAAATAGATGCTCGGTTACATTATTTTGTTAAATTTTCTACATTAAATAATAAAAGGAAAAATAATATATTGAAAAAGATTTATGGTATATAACACAGATTGAAAACTTCATTTCTAAATATTTTATTCAACGTAACATGTTTTGTTACATATAAGAAAAATGTACAAAGTCGATTCCCCATATAAAAAGAACATTCACTCATTTCTGTCAATAGCAAATGGACTATTGTAATTCAATATGAAGACTGAGGCTCCTTCAAATTTCTCAGCCATTCTTCTTTCTTTTAAGCTACAAAGAAAGGAGTATTCAGACTAATTCCTCAATTTACACCACTGTTTGTATCCCCTCCCAACTACTCCAAGTAATTTTCTCATGCATCTCCAATCTCTCCTTCTCTAGTGTCTTTTTCTCATCTACCTTCAAACATGCTTAATCATATGTGTTTACATGTGTGTATATATAAATACATATATACACATAAGTATGCATACATAAAATAGGTATATTTCTCTGTTCCTTCTTCCCTATATCACTACCATCCTGTTTCTCTCCTTCCTTTCATTGTCAAACTTTGAAAAATTGTCTCTTGCTAATGCCACTATTTCATCACCCTTAACTTTTTCCTCATTCCATGGTTATTTGGCTTCTTCCCCCATAAATGTACTAAAATTGATTTTACAAAGCCCAATAATATCCTCCTAATTGCCAAATTCAATAAGATCCAACTGTGCTTTAAATACAACTAGGAATTTTGAAAAGTAAAGGTGAGAAAGGGATATTCCTTGCATGTGGGATACTTATGCAAGAGGATGAATTCAGAAGATAGAATGTCTTGCATTGACTTTGTTATCATGTCAACTCAATTGAAATAAAGAATGTCAAGGGAAGAGAAATGAAATAAGATTGGAAAAGCAAGTAGTTATTTTAGGGAGGGCTTTAAGTGGCAGTCTGTAAATTGTGTATTCACCTTAGAAAGAATAAGGAGTTATTAAAATATTTAAGTACAAAAGTGACATAGCTCCATGTTTCAAATGATAAATTTGATGTCCTATGTGAATGATAGATTGGAGAAGGGAGAGATTGGATGCAGGGAAATTAATTAAGATCAGCTATTGAGAAGTCCAGGAAAAAGTGAAAAAGGTCCAAACTAAACTAGGGGATATGTGAATAGAGGTGACAAATAGAAACTCATTAAGACATGGTAAAGGATATGATGGGTGTGAGGTAGGCAGTGTTGGGTTGAGGAAGACAAAATAGTAAAATATAACACCAGGGTTATGAACCTTGAAAGACAGTAGCACCAAGAAAGGTGGTAACACAACCAACTTACATAGAAACGTTTAGAGAAGAAAGTTTGGAGTAAAATATAATTAATCCTGTTTTGGATGTGTTTGTTTGAGCTATCCATGGGACATGAAGGAAGATGTTCAGCAAAGAATCAACATTAAGACTAGATGCATAAATTTAAGAGTTACCTAAAAAGATTACAATTGAATCTATGGTAGCTGAAAACATTGTCCAGAAAAGGGTATATGGAAGGAAGAAGGATGAGGACAGAAAGTGGGCACACTGTCCACAATTAGTGAATGGAAAGAGGATCATGGAGAGTAAGAATTAATTAATCAATTATCATATTACCGAGAGAATAACCAAGCTTGATGTGTGTTATTGAATCCAAAGGAAGATTTGGTCTAGTGAAGAGTTGGTCAATAGTGTCAAAAGCTACAGAAAATTCAAATAAAATCAAAATATAGAAAATGTCGCTGGATTGTCATATTGCCCCACTAAACCAAAATATTTCAGAAAATAAGGACTTTATCTTATGTTATTCTTGTGTTCTCTGTCTGACACAGATTTAACATAGTGTTCTAAGCATAGTAGTTATTTAATGTGCTTGCTGAATTCAAGTGAATTGAGTAACCCTAACCCTAATTGCATCTATCCTTATTTTTCAAAGGTTCATGTCTCTCTCAATAAACATTCATTCAATTTCAGAGATTAAAAACTTTCAAGTCTGCTTCTATTCCTTCAACTCCTTCATATATAGACAATTAATATACAAATCCTATTAAATTTCCTTTTAAATCGGCTCTGTTTGCACTTCTTTCTCTCAATTATTATGTCTACCATCCTATTCCAAGTCTTGTCATTTAACCCATGGAATACTGCAACAATCCCAAGCAAAAACAACAACAACAAAGTCAGATCAGTAGTTTCCCGTCTCCTAAGGTACCTACTCCAAGGATAGTACCGACAATAGTGAAAAACATTTAAATTTGTTTTATATATTAGCACAATATGAATGGAGCTTCCATAAAACGTGATCCTTTTCTTTTCTCAAATATTAAAATAATGCTTTTACTATAAATACCAAGTAAAATAATATACATATGACAGTTATTACATTCTAATTTACAGGAACAAACTTAACCTTACAGAGTTGATCTTCCTGTGAGACATCCTTCTTTGAGAAATCATTCTTTAAAATAATGGAGGAGACGGACTCTTTGGATTGAGGAAATGTATGGAAACAAAACAGGTGTGAAACTTTAATGAAAACAAGTTTCATTTATCTTGTATAGGACTATTTTAAAAAACTGAACCCAAAGCCTTTTTCCCCATTTCCCCAGAAATAATAAACATATTAATTAATAATAAACATATTATAATTATTCTCAAAATCTGGTTCATGGAGCCTTGAGGGTCCCAGAGACCCTTTCAGGTGGTTCACAAAGTCAAAACCATTTTCATAATAACTCTAAGATAGAATAAATTAAATGTAGAAATAAATGAGAATTCAGCCATCTTTTATTAATTCAGACAACAAAGAGATTTGCAAAAATATATAAAACAAGGCTATCCTCACTAATTATTTTTGTTTGGAAAAATAAAAACCAAAAAAATTATTCATATATACATGAAATTGGTTACTATTTTCAGTTAATTAATATTTCAAACATTTATTATATTTTTATTTCAAATACAATAACTAAAGATAGATATGTCACATAAGTAAAACTCTTTGGTCCCCTCAATAATTTTTAAGAGTATAAAGGGGTCCTGAGACCATAGAGGTTGAAAACTGCTGATATGATTAATGAAAGAATGCAGACTATAAATAGATGAATAAGATGTTGAAAGGCATTACAAAAAGAATACCACATACATGCTGCTTCCTAGGATCTTAGTGGAAAGATAAAGCTAAGAAATACTACCTAATTAGAGGATATTTAAAAAATTATGTTGTACTAACTACAAGAACAATTAGGAGTTCAGAGAAGGGAGAGATCAATATGGTCTAAAACACAGCTTCTTAACCTGGAGTCCCTGAACTTTAAATATATGTTCTGATAATTATATTTCCATAACATTAATCTTCTTTGTTATCCTGTGTAAGAAAGTATATATAAGTAAATAAGCTGGGAAAAGGAATAGATACAGGAATGAGTTTTATGTGCAGGGAAAGAATAAGAAAAATAAACAGAAAAATGATCCATTCCTAAGATTTCAGGGAGGTCAACAACAAAAGTCATTGGAGTAAGGACTATTAAAGGGCCTCCAGAACACTTAAACAGGTAAAAATAATACAATTATCAGGACTGAAGGCCTTCCCCAAAAGGGCTCTAATTCTAGGCTACAAGTGGCAGTAAATTCAGTTCCAGGATAGGCTCTCCTCAAATTAAAGTGAGACAGGCTTTTTCCCACTTCGTAGCTTGCTATGCTCCCATCCCAAAGTAGAACTTCCAAAATGTGCTCTACAATTTGAATGGTTAGGGTTCCCTCTAGAAATAGCATACCACATCTCACACCATAATTGTCATACCCTTTTTTGTTATTGTTCTTTTTATCTCTAGTCCAAAAACTGGCATATAACCTTTCATCATATAAACGTTGCATGGTATAATTCTATTGTCACACCAGTACTAACATAAGGATACACATTCTCTCTCACGCGCATTGTGAGCCAGAAGCTTAGAATTCTCAGGACACGTGATTGTCATTATATTTCCAAAAGCTCACTTCTGTGGTTTGTTTAACACACTGCAGTACTAAGAGTACTGTCACTCAACCCAATAAAGAGCCATATGTGCAAGGGGAGCAGGTGGACAGGCAAAGCTTCCATGAGTAAATCACATGATATGCTCACACTAGCTAAACTATACAATTCTTCTGCCCATGATACAATTTAGCAATAAATGTTTTTTAAGTAATACAAGCAAAGTTTCTTTTTTTAAGAAACTTCACAAAATTACCTGCCTAAAACAGTAAAGGCAAGGAATCACCTGAGCTCTCCCCCAAACCTCAACAAATATCTTTTAAAATTCTAGAACTGCAAAACCCACAAAAAGACGGTCAAACAAATTTTCAGCCCAAGACAACCTGGGGATCTACAAGAACAATCTGTTGGACCAGGGTGAAAGAAGAACATTATCAAGCCTGGGCCATGGCAGCACTGACAAGAACTCCACCAAACCTGGAGCAGGCCTAGGGGTAACTGAAAAACTAGCACCAGTGGCACTGTCTACACTTCTCGGCCCACAGACACAAAGACAACTTAAAAGGCCAGCAAGAAAGGTCAGTCAGACCTGGGTGAGAGAGGAGGGCAGTCCAGTTCAGGCCACACTAGCACAGCCCCAGCCCCAGGAAACCAGGACTAGGCCTTGGCAGTGACTGAATCAGCAGTGGCAACAAATGTGACTGCTTCTGAAGCTCTCAGCCCACAAATGGTAAAAGGATCCAACAAATGTTTGCAGGGGTCTTTTTGGCTAGCTAGCATGGAGGCAGGGGTCTGTTGCTTTGACCATCCTTGGATCTGGGCTGTGGTCCTGGCTGGCAGTTCCCAGGTGAGGTACTACCATAGCAAAGCTTGCAGCCACAGTGGAGAGGTGATCTTCCTCACAATTCCAGGGCAGGAAAATGTGCTTGTGGTCACTCATAGATCAGAGCACAGGCCAGAAGACAAAGAAACACCTCTCCTTAGATCATTCCACATTGGAAGAACTGAAAACTTACAGATATCTAGAAGTAAATCTAAAAAGAGCTGCACAAAACCCCTGAAGCTTTGGATAGTACACCCTCCACACTGGAAGCAGAGCCCTGGACCTTAAGGAACAGATAAAAAGTTGAGAGATATGGTAGGCTAGGTGGCTCAGTGAATAGAGCACCAGCTCTGGAGGCAAGAGGATCTGAGTTCAAATCCTGCCTCAGACACTTAACACTGACCAGCTGTGTAACCTTGCCCCAATTGTCCTGCCTTCCTCCCTCCGTAAAAGAATTTTTAAAAAGTCAAGAGAGAAGCTGAGAAAATGAGAAAAACAGGAAAAAACCTTTTGACTACAGAAACTTACTTTTCTGAAAAGGCATATCAAAACACACACTCAGAAAAAGACGACAAAGTCAAAGATCCTATAACCAAAGCTGGCAAGAATAATATGAATCAGTCTTGGGTGATAGAGCTCAAAATGGATTTTGCAAACAAAGTAAGAGGAATAGAGGAAAACTTGGGATGAGAAATGAGAAAATCATGCAAGAAAAATGCAAGAAAATGATGAAAAATTATGTCAACAGCTTGCTAAAGGAGACATAAAAAATACTGAAGAAAATAACACCTAAAATAACAGATTAACCCAAATGGAAAAAGAGGTCCAAAAAGGCAACAAGGAGAAGAATGCTTTAAAAAGCAGAATTGGCCATATGGGAAAGGAGGTTCAAACGCACTGAAGAAAATACTTCTTCAAAAATTAAAATGGAGCAAATGGAAGCTAATTATTGAGAAATCAAAAAATCATAAAACAAAATGAAAATAATGAAAAAAAGAAGACAATGTGAATTATTTCCATGGAAAAACAACTGACATAGAATACACATGTAGGAGAGATCATTAAAAAATTATTGAAGGGGCGACTAGGTGGCACAGTGAGTAGAACACCGGCTCTGGAGTCAGGAGGACCTGAGTTCAAATCTGGCCTCAAACACTCAACACTTGACTAGCTGTGTGACCTTGGGCAAGTCACTTAACCCTCATTGCCTTGCCCTCTCCCTCCAAAAAAACAAAAAAAAATTGTTGAACTACTTGAAAGCCTGAGGCAAAAAAGAGCTTAGACATCATCTTATCAAGAACTTATCAAGGAAAACAGTCCTGAAATTCTAGAACCAGTGGGTAAAATAGAAATTGAAAGGATCCTCAAATCATCTCTTGAAAAACATCCTAAAATGAAAACTTCCAGGAATATTATATATATATATATATAGCCAAATTTAAGACTTCCCACATAAAGGAGAAAATATGGCAAGCAGCCAGAGAGAAACAATCCCAGTATCATGGAACTACAATCAGGATAACACAAAATTTAACCACTTCTACATTAAAGTATTAGAGGGCATGGAATGATATTGTGGAGGACAAAGCAGCTATGATTGCAACCCAGAAAACCCTCCCAGAAAAATTGAGCATAATCCATGAGGGGGAGAAATGGTGATTCAATGAGATAAAGGAATTTCAAGCATTCTTGAGAAAAGAAAAGAACTAAATAGAAAATTTGACTTTCAAACAAAAGACTCAAGAGAAGCATGAAAAGGTAAACAGGAAAGAGAAGTCATAAGGGACTTATTAAAGTTGAACGCTTTATATTACTACATTGAAAGATGATATTTATAAATCATAAGATCTTTCTGATTATTAGGGTAGTTAGAAGAAATATATATATATATATATATATATACATATATATACTGGGGGGGTGTCTTAGGGCATGCACAGATGTATATAGGTTTTTTTAATTGTCCTTTTATATGAATGAGTACCCTTGGATTATTCTCTTTGAAATAATATGTTACCATAGCAGGGGATTCTCTGTTTCACAAATAAATATTTCAACTCAAATATTTTGCAAGTGCCTACCACACAGTCAAGGCTGGTACTAGGTGATCTGAAGACAGACAAAACTGAAAAATACAGTCCTTGTCCTCAAAGAGTTTATATTCTATTGGTGAGATCAGTTGTTTAATGTACTTGAACCATATGGGCCAGAAATGATCAAGGGCCCTAGGAGTGATGAAACATTCTTCCTTTTTGCATAAAACTAAGCCCCTCCCTAGCTGTCTCCTTTTCTAGTTGTCTACTGGCTTTGGCCAAGTTCTAGGTAGTAAGAAGAGTTTATCCTTAGAGGTGCAGCTATCAGGGAACCATGATCCCTCTGCTACCATTGCCCATATCTTTTCATCTTAACATCCTATTAACTCTTATACTCTTACAGCCTGGGTGTCTTATGCTACCCACATACTGAAAGTATAATATTAATAAATATTCCCTAGAAAACCAGTAAAGCTTAATACACAAGGAACTGTATATGGAATTGAAAACCCAGAAAGTTTGGTATTAGTCCTACTTAGAAGAACTAGGACCAATGCCAAACCCACTGCAAATTTCAACAGCCTGGCTTGCTTTGCAAAGCTGATTGACAATGAGATTTGTACGAGCATTTCTCCATCAGTAAAACAAATCTCACAGCTATTCTTTGTCTTCCCCAAAGAGAAGTTTAAACAACTAATGAAAGAATGTCAGCAAATGTCAGCTCTCTGAGAGTCCCAATATCAGCTAGAAATAATATTTATTACCAACATGGCAATAAAAGTATGTGTCAGGTTGAAAAACTGTCATGAAAATAATGTTACGGAGGAAAAGAAAAATGCTTCCATTTTTATCGTATGTTGGAAAAATATGTTACTAATAAAATTAGTGCATTGCTAAAGCAGCTTGTGAACATGTAATTCCTGCTGATATTGTCCATGGATATGTAAAGATTACATATGTAGTAGTTAAGTATATAAATAGAATAAACTAGCTAGAATATACTGTGTGGTATGATTCATCACTGCAGTAGGGGCCTTGCTGAGTATTGTAATCAACAATCACCAACTTCAAATTGCCTTTGACATCACAGTCTCAGCAAATTATAGTCTATCTGCAGACACAGCTCATTGGTCTCTGCTCATTCATTTTCTTATGCAATAAAATCATTCCCCAGCAAGAATACAATTGCATAAGACTCATTTCACAGGGAGAACCACGTAGAGCTGTAGTTAAACTCCAGGGGGTTATAAAAATAGAAATAAAATCTGTATTTTAAATTTTCTTCAGAAAATATTTCAAGTGCCAAGGTCATTTTAACATCTCTGGACAGTTAAAGAAAAAAGAGAATTTAGTAAAGGCAAAAAAATTTAACTCCCTTGTCATTGTTTTTTATTTTCACAAAAGCATTAATTGATTTTAATGAAATATCAGTAAATTAAAGGGTAATAGGGAGTTAATAGTGTAGGGGAATGAAACAGTATAAATCAATGGACAATGTGACCAGAGATTTAGTGTCTACTTCAAATTTACCACCAACTCTTTGTAGGAGTAAAGGTAATATCAGAATTCCTTCTTTCCCTTTTCCTAACAAACTATGGAAATAGAAAATAACTAATAATTATAATGATACATGATGGACCATTTATATCTGGCCTATTCATATTAATGCTCAACTTTGTCATTTTGGTTCATTTTTCCCTTGACTTACTGCTCTGTCCATAGTGTGTGGGATGCAAAGACCCTACCCCCAAATTAGCTACACAGAGATCTCTCCAGGTGAAAGCAGAAAGGTTTCTTTATTAGAATCTCCAAGAAACAGGCAGTGCACACTACTGGAAATGTCCAGAGGAGGATGCCAATTTACAGAAGCAGAAGACTGGTTTAAATAAACAAACATTATAAATCCCCTTCCCTCCCCACCCCCATGCAAAGCTCTTACTTTTGATTGGCACTCGTGGGTACTTTTCCATTATTTGGCAGATGGGATGATAGATAGGAGGGCTTAAGCAGAATATTTTCATAGTATACCTAAGGTTTCAAATATGTCCAATATGGCTGATAGGAGGATAGGCTTGATTGTTTCAGGAGGTGCCAATTCTGGGAGATAGACTGATTAGGGATTCAGGAGGTACCATATTGGGAGGGAGTTTTCTCTCTGATAATGTTGTTCAAGGTTTTCGGGTGCAGCGGGCCACTTAGAACAAAGAGGCTATGCATGTCTCTAAGGATTTGTTTATAGAATACTTTTGAAGGAATCATAAGTATTGTATCTAGGCAGACTGCTGGCTCAGGGAAAAGACTTTTAGGCTAGGGGCAGGGGAGAGGCGGAGTTAATGCCTCTATGGGGGGGCCAGGGGGAGTGTGACTTTACAACTTTATTGCACAGGCTTATTACAAACTGACATTACAGAGAAAAGCATCCCAGAACCCATCATCCCCCCCCCTCAAACAGATGGGACCCAAATTCATTTGGGGACAAGGGATGAAGGTCTCAGCTTCCCAAGCTGCTTCATGCTAAGAAAGATCATAGAGCTGTTCCTGCCTCACAGGGGTTCATCAGTCACGGGGAAGGGGTTGAGGCCAGTTTCCAGAACTTGGTAGACACCAGATCCAAAGGGTGTTGGGTAGTGACTTCGGGCAGTGGTTGGAATTCAATCTGAGCCATCATTTACAAATGGAGGGTGCTGAGTCTAGAAGAGACAAATCTGGCAAAAAGAGTAAACAAACAAGATCCCAAAAGAAATAGGAGAAAAATGACCAGAAGTAGAATCTTTTATATTTCTACATACTACATAGACTAGATACCTCACAAGCTATTAGTCTTCTCTAACATAACTGTAGACCTTAAACAAAAGAGGTTTCTGACTTGAACCTCACCACTGAATAGCAGACATACATCACAAAGCTTGTCTGTCCTCTGATTATATTCACTTTGGAAGAGAGAGATACTTCAGAAATCGAATCTTTTACATATACACTCAGTATATGTAACTTTTGCTTAGTTCATGAAATAGCTACAAATTCATATTGAAACAGCAAGATGTGTTTTGCTTTACAACTCATTACATCAATTTAGCAATAATTCAATTGAAAACTTTGTAGACCTTTCAAAGCATCTTTTCTAACAGTAAGGGTGACAGTCTCTTCTGAGACACCACATTCTTTATTCCACACAGAACTTTAGCAGATAGCTCCCTGAAAAACCACATTCTATCCCACACAATAGTGACCAATAACTTCAGTGAAAGAAAAGAGTTCATTGAACATCAGAAAGGAATTTTAAAACCTCCATAGAACTTGGTATTTAGTGGTAATTTTAGTACCACAAAATATAATACATCTTCCCTCAAAGCAACAAAGAATCATACAATAAGTTAAGAGATTAAAGTTTTTAATACTTTACTCATTAAAAATATGTTAAGGATCGATTATACAGCTATTTGCATTTTGGCATGATGGCATCAAAATTCACATAATATGCAGTATTTACTTGTAAGCCAATTTGAAATAACAGATTCCGCACAATATATGCATAATAGCTGCCACTCTACACACTTGCAAAGTACTTTACATACATGATCTCATTTGAGTCTCATGGAAAATATGTGAAAAGGATATTATTATTATTATTACCCTTATTTTAAAGATGAGGAAACAGAGGCTTTGCAGGCTCAGTAACTTGCCCAGTTTAACATAGCCACTAAGTTTCTGAGGTGAAATTCAATTTCATGTCTTGCTGACTCCAAGTACGTGACGTCATTCACAAGCGTCAATCAATCAATTGATCAAGTAGGATTCAAATTGTTTACTATATTATGGGCACAGTGTTAAGCATTGGGGATACAAAGAAAAAGCAAAAATAGGTAACAGTGGTTAGCACTAATAAATCTGGGGGAAAAAACATGCACATGAATAGGTATATGAAACATATATACAGAGTAGCTACAAGGCAGTCTTAGAAAAGAGGGCCCTAGGAACTGGAAGGAAAGACACCTTTATCAGTTGAAAGTCCAGCAGAGTCACAAAAGGAAGTCGTGGTCCCTAAAAAGCAGGTGAGGAAGAATAGCATTCTAGGCATAATAAACAATCAACACAAAGGCACAGAAGTGGGATATGGGGGAGTGTCATACACAGAACAATAAGTAAACCATTAAGACTTCAGTCAGTGGAAAATGGAAATGATGTATAAGATTAGAAATATAGGAAGAAGCCAGGTAAACAGTTTTAAATGCCAGAGGAATTTTTATTTGAATAGAGGTAATAATAGCGCCTCTCTCCCAAGCCCGTTGTCATAGGAAAATGAGGTAATAATTATAAAACACTAAGCACAGTGCCTGACACAGTAAATACTGTATAAATATTAGTTATTATCATCATCATTGGTTCTAAGCTATTAGGTCATTACTAGAGTTTACTGAGTGGGAGAGAGGGGAAGAGAGAAGACTGAAAAGGTCAGATCTGCAATTTAAGAAAATCTTTTGAGAAAGGCAATAATCTAAGACAATTCCAAAAGACTCATTATGGCAACTGCTAGTCACACCCAGAAAAAGAACTGTGGACTCTGAATGCAGATCAAAACATACTATTTGCTCTTTTTTGTTATTTTTTGTATTTTCTTTCTCATTTTTTACCTTTTGGCTCTAATTCTTCTTTACAACATGGCTGTGAAAATATTTAATATGATCATAATATGATCATAGCCTGTATCAGATGGCATGCTGTCTTGGGGATGAAGGAGGGAGAAGAGTGGGGAAGGGGGGGGCGGGAATTTAGAACTAAAAATATTATAAAATGAATGTAGAAAGTTAAAAAATTTTTTAAAGAAAATCTATTGGGAAACTATGTGGAGGACAGATACTAGTTGGGAGAGACTTGAGACAGGAAGTACAATTAAAGAGACTTGCAAGAAACCAAGAAAGAGTGAGGAAGATTTGAACAAGGAAGGCACCCTTCTGAACAGCAAGAAAAGGAAGGGGACAGATGTTCAACATAGTGGTGATAAAAATGCCAAGGCTTGGACAACTGTTTTGCTATATGGGGTAAGTGAGAATGAGTTAAAAATCATAATGTTTCAAACTTGAGGGAATGAAAGGGGTATGGCACCCTTAACCACAAAAGGGAAGTTTGGAAAAAGGGTTGGATTGGGGGTGGCTAGTTGACCCAATGAACACCAGCCCTGGAGTAAGGAGGACCTGAGTTCAAATGTGGCCTCAGACACTTAACACTTACTAGCCATGTGACCTTGGGCAAGTCACTTAACCCCAATTATCCTGCCTTCCCCCCTCCAAAAAGAAATAAAAAAGAAAGGGGTTGGATTTGAGGTGAAAAATAAGGGGTTCTATTTTGGACCTACTGAGACTGAGATGCCTGTGATACATCCAGTTTTGACACTTCCAATCAATATTTGGTGATATATAAATCAGGAAATCTTCTGCATAAAGATGATGATTGACCTCATAAGAACTGATGTCACCAAAAGTATAGAAAGAAAAGAGAAAAAGGACTTGGGAGGGCACTAACAGTTGATGAACATGACAAAAAAGAAGATATGACAAATGAGAATAGGAAGAAGCAGTTCAGAGTGAATGTCATGAAAACCCAGAAAGCAAAGAATGTTTTAGAGAATAAAAAATCAGGGAATTTATATAGTACTTACTATATTCCAGGTACTATGCCAAGGACATTTTATTATCTCACTTAATTTTTACATCATCCCTGTGAGGTAGGTGTTATTATTATCCTCAATTTATAGTGGATGAAACTGGGTAAACAAGCTAACTGACTTGCCCAGGGTGACAGCTATTAGGGATCTGAGGCCAGATTTTAACTCAGATCATCCTGACTCTGTCTGCTATGCCACCTGACTGTCTGCCCCAAGATGATGATCAATAGTATGACAGAGAAATCAAGAAAGATGCAGATTGATTAAAGGTCAGAGAGAATTCTCAGGTCAGTGAATAGGTTTGAAGCCAGATTGCAAAGAATTTAGGAAAGAACAAGGAGAAACAGTAAGGGCACTAAATACAGATTAATGTTTTAAAGAGTTTACATAATAATGGAAGGAAAGATACAGAGCGATAGATACAAGGCACAGCAGGACCTAATGGGGGGTGGCTGAATTATGGGAGAGACAAAACAGGAAGAGTCAAAAGTAAGAAAAAGAAGATTAACAGTGAGGGAAGAGATCAAAGGTACAGAACAGAGTGGTTGGCCATGTCAAAAGCAAAAAAGCTGGAATGAAAGGAGATAGTGAGAGATATCAAAAAGATGAGATAAAGAACAGTTTTTGGCAAATGGTCAAAATGATGTGTGCGTGTCTGTGCATGAGCGTGACATGTGGACATGTAACATCTACTTTAACAAGAATCCTCAAAAAGGAAACTCATTCATAAGAAACCATGTGGCTGTTAGCATTTTTTATTATGAACACCATCTACTAATATATTTTCTCATTCTATTTATACATATCACCTCCTACATTATCAGCCTCCTGAACACATTCAACCAAGAGGACAATTTAATTGAAAATGTCTTAATAAAAGCCGTATTCAAATCCATCAGAAGCCATTTTTCATTTGTACAGCCTTTTCCTTGCCATTTGTTTCACAAATTACTTGAATCTACTCCTTCCTTTTTTGCACACATTCATACTATGGTTATAGAAATAGCTAATTTACATATAGATTAAAAATTACCTTGAAATCCATTTACATTCTGATGCATCAAAAACAAAACAGCACAAGGCTGACATATTTTGGAATACTTCCAATAAATCCAAGTATTACTGCATTTCAAAGTAATGTATATTTGGGTTTTTGTTTCACGGGTTAAACTCTAAAATGCTACCAGTGGTGATGCTGTGTCCAAATTGGAACACAGGGGCCATACCTAAGTGGAGTAAGTAAGTACTGAACATTCAACTCCCTGGCCATTTTGCTTCATTTCTATGCTGTTATTTATTGTTGCTGCTCCACCCTCCAAACTTGGACCACAATGGTCCATGAGTCCTCATCTACACCTACCATTTTCCAACCTTCTGTGAACATATCCTCTTCCATCCCCTTTTTACCTCATCCTCTGAGAACTGTATCATGATCAGATCTATCATCACCTAGGTCTAGAAAAGGTTTATAAAAATAATATATTCTCCTTATCCATCTTTGTGACTTTCCAGACCAAAATCCCTTCCTTGACCATCATTTCCTAATATGTGTTATCTCAATTAGGATGAAAGGCTGGAGAGAGATCATTCTCTTCATTTTCTCATGTTGGTATTTACAACACAGAGCATATTATATTAATAGTACATATTTAATAAATGCCTTTCATTCAAATTCATTCATGCACACATGCCTACATACAATGTAGCTAAGCAGAATTAGCAAAAGCCAGTTGCATAGCTTCGATTACCATGGAATGATTTTGACAGTTTGGAATACATTTCTGATATATGTATCCTGTTCTTTTCATTTATTTATTTATTTATTTACTTTTAGTTTAAAAGATTCAGTTCCACAGTCCCTTGAGTTTCAAATTTTCTCCCCTTCCTATTCTCCCCGTCCCCCCATGGCAGCATACAATCAAGTATAGGATCTGCAAATACTTTTTGGACATTAGTCTTGTTGTATAGAAGGGTTGTAACCAATGGAGTGAACAATGAGAAAAAAGAAAGAAAACCAAAGATGAAAGAGAACACTAGCATGTGTTGCTTCAGTCTTCATTTAAACTCTGGTCTTTCTGGATCTTTCTCTGAATGTAGA
This sequence comes from Pseudocheirus occidentalis, assembly GCA_028646575.1. Lineage (NCBI taxonomy): Eukaryota > Metazoa > Chordata > Mammalia > Diprotodontia > Pseudocheiridae > Pseudocheirus > Pseudocheirus occidentalis. The sequence goes on along the minus strand of CM053599.1, from coordinate 158,731,318 downwards.
CATCTCCTTCCATCCTGAGACTTGTAGGGTTGTCTTATAACTGTGCATTGCTGAGAAAAGTCCAGTTTTTCAAAGTTGTTCCTGTTCTTTATATTGTTGCTTTTGTCTGAATGAATTAAGTGTCCCTATTTATTTTGTTATTTTAAGTTATGAGGAAAATGTTTCCAGAGTCAAATCTCTCAGCACATCAGCACATCACTCTTTCAATCTAACCAATTTTAACTAGCCCTGAAGATTCCTTAAGAACCAATGTTAGGGTAGGTGTATCCCTAGGGAGCGTCACACCTGCTTCCAAAAAAGTGTAAATAAACCCCTTCCTCTGCCAAAAAAAAATCTTGGGCAGCTAGGTGGCACCATAAATAGAGCACCAGCCCTAGAGTCAGGAGGACCTGAGTTCAAATCCAGCCTCAGACACTTAACACTTACCAGCCATGTGGCCTTGGGCAAGTCACTTAACCCCAATCCATTGCCCCTCCAAAAAAAAATCAGTGTTAGAAATTTGAACAACTACCTAGTCTGCCTACCTATGTTCATATGTGTCTGCAGTCAAAAATTGGATGACAACTGTTCATCTCTGCAGGGTAATATGAAGTACCTAAAAATTATTAGAAAAAGTTCTTCTAAAATATTACTTTAAAAATAATGCAGCTTAAACATTCTTCTAATATCTCTTTTTTAGGAAAAATAAAAGTATGGAAATTTTTTAAAGGAAACTGAAAAAAAGGAAAGGGCATGAATTGGGACAATTATACATGCCTGGTAGAGAAGAATCATAAGAATTCACAGAATCCCAGGATTTGAGTTGAAAGCAATCTTGTCAGTCATATTATGCAACCCATACACCAAAGAATCCCCATTATAACATCTGACAAATACCTGTCTGGTATATGCTTGAAGACCTACAACAAAAGTAAATACCTACACAGTTCAGCAGCCTATTCCATTCTTTGTGCAACTCTTTTCAGAAGTCTTTTTTATTGACGTAAAATCCAATTTTTTTCAGTTTCCAAACCACACATATTGTTTCCAAAAAGAACAAATCTAATCCTTCCTCCAGTCCTTTAAATACCAGAAGACATTGATCACTACCCACCAAGTCTTCATTAGGACATGTCCAGTTTCTTCCACCAATCTTCAGATATCATAGACTCCAGACCCCTCACTTCTGGAGACTAGCTTTTATTTTGAAATTTTGTTGTCATTTATAAAACCATGTAAGTGTTCGAGACAGTATTTTACTTATTTCTATATCCTTGTCACTTCCTTTGTCTTACAGATCATAGATACTTGATAAAAGTTTGAAGGGAAACAAACAGGCTAGGGAGAAATGGCTAAATTGAAAGTTGGATGATGATGGAATGGGTTTAGAACATATAGCTGCTGAAAAAGGTACAAAGAGAGTTCATGACCCTTGTACTTCTGTATCATCAGATTACAAATCTTGAACTATACAGCTTTTGCTATAAAACCCAATATAACTCATTTCTTGTTTCATTCAAATGTTTAGCAGAGAGAACAGAAGGTAAAAAGCTCATAAATTTTAAAGAAATAGAGTATTTCTTGTGGGTCCTTTAACAAGGAGTTATGTTCAGGGATCTGTAAGATAAAGCTCTTGTGGTCCCAACAGCCTCTGACCTTTGCCAAACCAGGCTTAATGAGTATAGCTGAAAACACACATTTCACTTCAGGGACTTCTTTGCCTATAAAGGGGAGCTGGTAGTTCCAATAACAACAAGGCTGCTAACACCTGGTTAAACCACCCAAGTGAAGATACCAGTTTCCTGTGGTGATGATTCTCCATCTTTCCACCGTACATAAAGGTAAGCCTAATAGTAGGGAGACTGACCTTATCTAAGAAATTCAGTCTAAGAGTAAGTACTTCTAGCAATTAACTTCACTCCACAGTTTCTAAGATCAGAGTTTCCTAGATCAGAGTTCCTAACCCTGAGAGGCAACAAAGTACTGATAAACCTCATCAAACAGGCAGTCAGCTTACAACAGGGTTTCTTAACCTATAAAACAAAATTTATAGGATTATAAAGAAAACCAATCATACTGAAATACAGTTGTAATTTTTTTAAGTTCATGGACCAAAGGAAAAGAACCCCTGCTTCATAGGAATCCTTGAAGAAGTCCCAAATGGGCCATACATTATGAGGGACCTTGTAGGTACCAAAAATTGCAGTTTATAGTGTACTTAACTAGAAACAATTTTTTTTTCTTAAGAGTTAAGGTTTATCACGGGTTTTTATGTTTTCTCCCTTTTGAGAGAAAAAAGTGAAAAGTATGGGAAATTTTAGAATATATGCAATATCTTCAAAGCTAAAATTACTTTCTTAGATTAAGAACAAAATAATCTAGTATGTAAATTTTTATTTGCTCAGAAAATTGACTCACTCATTTCTTCTACATAACCTTCAATATCCTCTCTCCATTCTTTTGCACACTGTCCTCAATGCCTAGAATGTTCTCTCTTCTCACTTATACCTTTTAAAATCCTTACTTTCTATCAATCTCAGTCCAAGCTGTTAGTACTTCACCATCCACAAAATTACTCTGCATTTATTTTATATGTAACTTCTGTCCCAAAGTCTATTCATGAGACTTTTCCTTTATTAATGGAGATGAAAACCCTGCCTGGCATGAGAGACAGGAGAAGAACTGGCAAGACCAGGTGAGCTCTATCCTTCAGTCTCCTTTGAGGATCCTATAGCTTCAAACCTTTTTTGAGTTTTGAGGAGCTTCAGGTGTTTCTGGTAGAGATCAATGTGAAGCAGTCTCCACCATGTTCCTGTCGGTAGCTTGCTACACTAAATACTTCAGGAAGTCTCCCTTTGGGTGAGATCAAGTATAGTCTTAGTTGAGCTGCATTATCTCATTCCCAATGTAGCAGAGCTCCTTCACTATATATTCTTCCACTTTCTCTGATCTCTGATTTCTTTATCATGGGTCCATTGGTATTCATTATGTAACCAGCATGTGGAGGGAAAGAAGTATAGCCTTGGATATAGTGCTTAGGGTCCTCCTCCCCAATCATAGCAAAGTAATGAGAAGTAAGACTGAACCCCATCAGGAGCTAGATTTAATCCTAGACCAATACACCCTCTCCTTCTGAGAAGCTCCAACTTCCTGCTTCCCCTCCTGGAAAGAACGAAAGAACTCCTGGAACTTTGGAGAAGGGAGGGGGAAGAAGAGGTCAGAGATGTCTATTCTGCCTCCCTCATCATAAGCAGGCCCTCCTTATAAATGGACACTCTCTGCACATGGGGTATTATCCCTACAAGTTTATATTTTATATCTTGTAGAATGTGTGGGTTGGCCTGGTACGTTATGTCCATAGATACAGATATAGATATAGATATAGATATAGATATAGATATAGATATAGATATAGATATAGATATAGATATAGATATAGATATAGATATAGGTATAGATGACTCACAAGTAAACCTGAACATGTCTCCACCTCTCATGCTTCTCCAACAGAGACTTTGCTTCCTGCCAGGAGGGGAGCAGGATATAACCACAATGCTGGACACCAATCTCCTCAGAGAAAGAGAAAAAGAAAGAAGATTAGAATTATGTATATTCACTGTCCTTGTCCCTCCCTAAATATGTCTAAAACTCTAGAATAACTTTAATTAGTTTCAACCTGGGCTCCTAATTGATTTCCCTTTGATGGGGAAGGAATGTTCCAATCTACATCTCCACAGGTTTGACTCTTCCCAACAGATCCCAGCTATACAAAGAAAATAAACCCATTTATCCAAGTTGGCAGTAAGATCAGAGAAACTAGACAGTTTAGAATATAATGGAAAATACAAAATGAATAAGTTCTTCTGTGTGAATGAAATATCACAACTCAACAGAGAAGGAAAGAATCCAAACTCACCCAAATGGAAGTTCCAGGAACTTTCTATTTTGACAAGTTGAGAAGAGCAACACAATTGAGGTTCCAGGTCTTCTACGTGCCAGCTTCTTCCTAGAGTCAGTCTTTCTCTCCTCCCTGAAAAGAGAATTACTTGTATGATCTCTCAAAGTTAAAAAAGACAAAAACTAGATTCTTCTCTCCCAGCTCTCACCAATTCCACCATTCAAACAGGCATGAGCAATGAGTAATAATTGTCCAATAAAGAGAATCTTATGTAAATAGGTTTCAACCACAGGTTACATTCGCATGTGTACATTTTCCCCAAAAGAATATAAACAGTCTAAGAATAGTGACTGTATTTCATGTTCTTTGTATACCAAGGACCAGGCACAGGGACTGGCACATTGTAAAAAAAAGGACGGAAGGAAGAAATGGAGGAAAGAAGGAAGGAAGGAAGGAAGGAACGAAGGAACGAAGGAAGGAAGGAACAAAGGAATGAAGGAAGGAATCCAAAAAACAAGGAAGGAATGCTGAAAAGCAGTGTGCTAAGCTTGGGGGATACAAATAGAAAAGAAAGTTAATTACTGCTCTTAAGGAAGTCAAATTGTAATAGAGGAAAATAACACACACAGGATATTTTAGCTACAAGTCAGATGGAAAGGTTCTTATGGTGCAGTGATAAAGCAGATCATAATACATGCATCTTTAACATAATCCCTGTTGCTAAACTCATATCTGTTTGTTACATATTTTTTGTAATAAATTTTATTTGTTTTCACGTTTACATCATTCATTTTCATGAGATTTTTGAATTACAACTTCTCTCCCCATCTTTCCCCAACCTCAACCCCAAGACAGTGACCCCACTGTGGAGCCCTTCCCCTGGTCTGCTCTCTAACTTTCTGGTAGGGCAGGGAGGGTCTTCCTATCCCCACCCCTGTATATCTTAATTCCTAGTTGCAGGTATTGCAGAGCTTTAAATTCTAGATTCTTTTGGTTCCTCCC
>CM053599.1:158701998-158725939 GCA_028646575.1 Pseudocheirus occidentalis | reverse complement strand
TAGTAGCATTTTCTCAGAAATCTACTGCTGATTGGCTTTACAGGTTGTTGACTCTCTTTTCATGATTTTCTCGAATCATTCTCATTTCTCTTCACAATTTTTCCTCCACTTCTCTTATTTGGTTTTCAAAGTCCTTTTTCAGTTGATGTATAGCTTCTAGGCATTCTTCAATTGTCTTGGAAGCATTTGGTGTGGGAGTTCTGACTGTGTTATTTTCCTCCCGTTCCATGCTTTGATCCTTTTTGAGCACAAAAAAGGATTCTAGAGTTTTATTACTGTTCTTATTTTGCTTCCTTTTCCTCATGTCAATTAATTGGTTAGTTTTTTTAGCTCTGTGAATCTCTGCTTCCAGGGGGGAAAGCTCTGTTCCAAATTGCTGGGGTTTTCCCAGCTGCTGCAGCTATTAAAGGGGTGTTGCAAGTCCCCACCAGCTTTGGCTTGCTGAAAGCGCACTCCAGGACCACCACCCAAGACCACGATCTGGATCCAGGCCATTCAATGCAAGAGCACTTGGCCCTGATCAAACAATTCAGCCCCCTTGTGCAGTCTGCAGGCCAGGGCCTCTGAAGCAGCCCAGTGGGGGCAGCTGCTTGTTCCAGCAGTTCCCTTCCCCCGCTGCTTCCTTGCCCTGGGGGCAGATTGGTCAAACTGCTTTTCCTCCACCAAATTAAGTTTCAAAGTTTCACTTTCACTAACTGTCTCTGATCCTTGTTTGCAGGATTTGGAGATCCCCTCAGGTGCTTTAGATCTTCTCTGAAGTAGACTCAAGCTGCGGCTTGGGAGGCTCAGCTCCTACTGGTGGCCCTGGGGCCTGGCCTGGCCGCATTGTGGTTTTTGGGCTGGGCTGGTGTCGTCTCCTGGCCTGCCGGCCTGCTGGATGAGCCCCTTGTGCCGAGCTGCCCCTCTCCAATAGATGTGGAGGTGCTGGAGGCTGTAGATCTTCTCTCCTGCAGACTGGCTGCTGCGCGGCTCAGCTCAGCTCCTTCCTACCACCCTGGGGCCTGGCCACGGTCTTGGCTTCAGGCTGGGCCAGCCTCTGCTCCCAGTCTGACACGCTGAGCTCCTGCTGCCTTCAGCAAGAGATGTGTCTTCTATATTTTTGTGAGTCTGAGAGTCCTAGACTTTGTCTGGGGTCATATTTTATGGGTGTAGGGTGGTTGTGTGGGAGCTGCGAAGCTTTGCTGCTTCTACGCCGCCATCTTAGCTCCCCATCATATTCTTTATGTCCATTTTCCTGTGTGTTTATTTTTTGGTGATATGCTCAGCTAAACTTTTTTGGTGAACTGTAGGTTTAATTTTTCTGAGACAATGGAAGATATCAATGTGAATTCAAATTCAGCCTCAAACACTCATTAGCTGTATGACCCTGGGGAACTCACTTAAGCCCTATTTGTTTTAATATACTGGAAAAGGAAATGACAAACCACTCCATATGTGTGACAGGAAAACCTATAAAGGGTCATGAAGAGTCCTACACAACCAATTTGGTGAACAGCAAATGAATGTGGACTAGTGAAATGGTCCAACTATTCTGGAAAACAATTTGGAACTAGGACCAAAACTATACATACCCTTGGACACCACCACTACTACTACATTCCAAAGAGATCAATGAAATCGAGGAAAAAGAAAATATTCACTTTATTCAATATCATCTAAATTAACTTGCTGATCTAGTGCTTTACAAATCAAACTAACTAATGGGCATATGACAAGATAACACAAAAATTCATTTGGAGAAACAAAAATTCTAGAATTTGAAAAAATGAAGGGAATTCTTTACTTCAAATTATATCCTGAAGTTGAATCCATCTGATGCTGTTTATTAAAAAAAAAAGAAAATTAAACCTGCAATATATTAATCCATATATGATACTCCTTAAACTTTAATGGCTCCAACCCTAAATCCCTGAAACTCTAAACCTAACATTAAATTCGCAGTCTAACCCTAAATGCCTCCCAACTCCCGACCGGAACTCTAAATGCACCGGCCTCCCAACTCTAACCTTAACAGTTGGGTTCTAACCCTCAACCTAATCCTGCTGCTTGCTGGCTTCTTCCCAACTTTAATGGCACCTTAACCTTAAACCCTAAATACCCTCCCCCTCCAAACCTAACTAAACCCTAACTGTGCTCCTGAATCAAATCGTAACCTAATGCTCCTGCCTCCTGACTCCCTTCTAACTCTAACCCTAAATGCCCCTTCCTTGCCTCTAACCACACTTATGAGTTAGAGGTTGCCCTTCTTAACTGTAAACACCCTAAAAAAAACCCTAACTATTCCAAATGTAACGCTAAATGCTCTAACCTTCCCTAAATGGCTCCCCTAATGTTAAAATGTAAGGCTGAACTGACACTAAAATTAATTGGAATACTCCTGACTCCTGACAGAATTACTTCCAGACTACCGACTCTAACCCTAACAAGTTCCACATTCTGAGTTGCCTGACTCCCAGACTCTAACCTGAAATCTGGACTCTAAACCTAACCCTTGAATATAACCCTAATGATAACTGCACTCTAACCCTAATACGCCCAACTTTAACCATAAATGTCCTCTAACCCTAACCCTAAATGCACCGTCTAAATGAAACCTAACCCTAAATACCTCCGAACTCTATCCCACCTTCTGACTGAACCCCTAAAGGCGCCTAATGCCTGTAAGCATAAGTTTAAATGGCGCTCCCTGCTCTAAACATAATACTGAACACTCTAAAAAACTAATCCTTTTCACTCTAAACCTAACTACACCCTCTAACGCTCCCTAAATGCCTCCTGACTTGAACCCTAACACTAAAGATTAATATAACTCCAAATGCTAAACCTAGCTTGAACCCCACTCCACCCCCACTCCCTCTTTTCGAAAATATGACACAACAAAAAATGCATCCCAGCTCTAATACTAATGGTGGCCTAAACTTAATCTATAATGCCCCTCTGCCTCCTCACTTAAACTCTAACCCTGTCAGGACTCTAACCCTCAACCCTAATTCCCACCTACCACCTCCCTCCAGATTCTAATGGTAACCCTAACTCTAACCCCTAACCTCCAGAATAACCCTAACTGTCCAAACTCTTAACACTAACATTAACCCTAGCACCTCCTGACTCCCTCTGAACTCTAACCCTAAATGTGCTTTCTGTCTGTAATCCTAACCCTAAATGAACGCTGCCTCCAGAATCTAACACTAACTGTAAAAGCTAAAAGCCTCAAGACTATCCCTAATGATACATCTAATCCTAACCTTAACCAGTTTCTTAACACTAGCCCCAACTGCATGCCTCCTGCCTCCAGTAAGGCTAACCAGTCTTGAACCCTAATCTTCCTGACTCTAACCCTACATATATGCCTAAATGCCTCCAAACTGCCCAAGGAACCCCTCATTGTCTCCAATGTCTCCTCCAATGTCTAACCATATCCCTAGCTGCCTGGCAACTCTACCTGATGGTAACCCTAACCCTAAGTCTAACCCTAACTGCTTCCTGTGTAGAATTCTTAACACTGCCTCACAACTCCTAAATCCTAACCCTAAATGCACCTTTGACTGTAAGATTAGGGCTAATGCAAAATTCCTAACCCTAACTGCTTCCCAACTCTAATCCTAAGGTTAAATGTGTGGGCCTCCTGATTACTCTAATGGTAACCCCAACCTTAAATGCCCAACTCTAACCCTAAATGGCCCTCCCACCTACCCACTCTCATCCTAACCCTACCTCTAACCCTAAATGATTCTGGCCTTCTAACCCTAACCCTAAATGAAACCCACCACCCTCCGCTCAAACCATCCTGAAACCTAAATGCCTCCAGCCTGGGGAACTCTTAACTGTAACCCTAACTGCCTCAGAACTTCTGAATTCTAACCTTAAATGCACCTCTCAATTCTAACTCTAACCTCAAATACCTACTTACATGCCTGCAACTCTTAACCCTAACCATACCCCTTGGAACCTGCCTCCCATTCTAATTCAAAACTTATAGTAAGCATGACCTTAACCCTAAACCTAAACCTACACCTAAATGCCTCAGACTCTAAATCATCTTGTTCAAAAGATTATGACTATTCCCTTATATAACTAATAGCTTCATGATGGATATATAATGGAATTGAGTACTAAGTGTTTCGTTTCAATTATTCAGTTCAAGTTGGCAATAAAGAAGTGTACACAAGAAGTTAAGCCTCTAGTTTGTCACTTAGGCCATGTTATTCTCTGTTCTTCTTGTCCTCTCTTGCACCTTGCTCTGTTATTTCTTTGCTCCATTGGAATACACAGTAGAATAGGCAACTTTGCCTCTCAGAGAAAGTAGAGCTGTTTTATGAGTTTCCCTAATCCACACTCAGAAGAGCAGGCCACAAAGCCCTCATAGTCAAGGGACAGGGGACTGGGGAACACAGAAGTCTTGAGATGTAGTGTTTTCTGGCATACCGAATGAGGAATAAGAATTGGCAACATGGAAGCCTTGTGATAGCTTCCAGGCAGAAATGTATGGCACATCATTCAAGAGCTACATTTAAATTAATTTTATAGACCAGGATTCTAAAATTCTAAAACTAATTCTGGAAGATTATCTAGTCCAAACTTCCTATTTTTGAGAAGAGGAAATTTAAGGCATGGAGAGGGAATTAGTCATCCAGCAAATAAAGGATTCTTTCTATTAAATCAAGAGCAACTATCTAATACATAGATTATAAAGATTATAAATGTTAAGGAGAAAGATACAGAGTGAAACTTATATTTATTTGTAGAATTAAAAGTATGGCAACAGGAAGCAGTCAATTAGAAGACAGGCAAAATACTTTTACTACATACTACTGTTTCCATGACAACAGGCAAATTATTTAATCTCTCAGTGCCCACAGGAATCTAAGATTATAGTTATAGAAAGATAGTAGAGGAAGTTTTCTCAAGAAAGTTCTCCATACAAATGAATGAAATCACAATTTTCATCCCACCCACTCTATTCTATCTCCCAAAAAAGCACATTGGTCATGAGTGTATTCAGAAAACCATTCAGAAAGATTAGGGTCATTGATAATACATTCCCTAGGACAGATAGAGAACTGGAAAGGACTACATGATTATCTACTTAGGAGTTAAAAGGGATCTTCAGGAGATTTAATACAACCCCTCCATGAAGTTATATGAGCTAATAGGGTCATAGAGATAGTGACTTATTCAAGGTCACAAAATTATGATTTGAATGTAGGTCTTCTGACTACAAGTCTAGAATCCATTCCATAGGGCACTGTGGGATATATACAGAAAAATGAAACACCTCCGGCCGTCAAGATGTCATCTTACAATCAAATGAGGTGATACGACATTTATACCTAAAAATAAGTTACATATATAAATAGCTAGTATCTATATAATTGAAGTTATACAGGTTTCCAAAGTGGGCGCCCCTGGGGGAAGGGGGGATTTGAATAATAGAGGGTTTATAGAATTTTGAAAAGGGGCAGTGAAAGCAAAATTAAAGTGATAGTGATTAAATTATTTTCCACATAAACACACACAAAATGCAAGTTATAAAGTCGCCAACAGGTTTTAACAAGCAAGTGTTAGCAGGTGAGCAAGAATGTGCATGTAATGACTTGCTTAAAATACTACTATATGGTAACATGATGCAATCATAATCAAAATCTCATTGCAAGAAAAACCTCACAAATTTATGATAAAATTTTAGATATTTTAAAATTATGCAAATTTTCTTTAAAAAGCTATTAAGGGGTTAAGGAAAACAAATTTCCAGGAGGGTGCTGTGTAATTTTTTTTAAGGGTATGATAGGTCAAATAAGTTTGGGAAACCAAATTAAAATAAGATAATTTGAGTAAAGACTAAACATTTTTTTGAGGTGGAGTTGTCAGTAAAGCATTTGTGCCAATAAAGATATGACTGATTCTATACAGCATACATCTTCTACAAGTATAAGCACTTTGACACATTATTCCTTTATACATTTTTATATTGTATGTGATTATTTTCACAAAATTTATTCTTTAATATTGGTTACACAAATTGATGCAAAAACAAGCAATGACAAATTCAATGGAAGTAACTTCAATAATCAACTTGTGAGCAGTTTTTTGCATCTAAGCCAAAACTAGGTAATATGGGTCTTACTCTTCAATAAGTGAGGGTTGTTAATATCCGGTGTTCCATTTTCTTTTGGTGAACTTTTACTTCCTCTTGACATTTACAACAGAGTGTGGCCAGAAGAAATGAAAAGAGGCTGTTACCAGCTCTGGCTTTGGAGGAGATTGAATTTGACAGTGCTAATTCTTTTGCATAATTAACTGATTAATGGAGAGCAGAGTACAGTTCTGTTATAAAACAAATTACAAATTCCTTTTCCAGGTAAAATTTTCATTGTTAAGTTATTTAAATGAAAAACTAATCAAAAGAGACTGAGGAATACTTACATCATAACAAAAATACACTAGTACCACATCTTTAAAAAGATAAGAGGCTCAGGAATTCTGGAAACTTTATAGCTATGGGAATTAATTTTTCTGTATAATTTCACCAAATCATCTCAAAATCAATGTTCCAGAATCAAAGTTGCTCATTATAAAAAAGGGATATTATAGATTATGGGACTAATTGAGACACCATAGATAATAGCTTAAATGTTCAGTTTATTGTTCATAGGGAGTCAATAATAGGTGACATAATATATTAGTACAATGAGAATTATTAAGTTGTTTCCTTATTGTATAATCAACAACAATGTCAAACAAATGATAGGAATTAATACTGAAATGATCAGAATTTAATATGGACAAAAAGTAATTCTTTTTTCCAAACTCAAAATAGCCTTAATTTAATAGTAACTATGCAAAGGCATGTAAAAATTTCATATATTACCACTCACTTTCTAATTATAACATATTTCACACATATGCAAGCATGCACACATGCGCGCATACACACACTCAAAATAATAATTAATGATTTTTAGTAAGAACATTTTACAATTACAAAACTAAAGTTGGAAAAGAGTTTATATCCATTTTAATCCATTCCTTTCATTATAAAGAACATTGGAACTTGAAGAAAGATCTGAATTCAAATTTGGATTGACATAATCCTTTCAATCAATCAACCTTTTTTTTGTGCTTTTTTGAGGTGGGAAGGTAGGGCAGTTGGGATTAAGTGACTAGCCCAAGGTCACATGGTTTGTAAATGTTAAGTATCTGAAGCCAGATTTGGACTTGGGTTCTCCTGACTCTAGGGCCACCTAGCTGCCCCCAATAAACATTTTTCAGTCAATAAAATTTATTAATGCCTGCTGTGATATGCCCTATGCAAAGCCTTGGGGATGCAAAAAGAGGCAACAGACAATCCCTGCCCTCAGGGATCTCACAATTTAATAAGGAAGACAAGAAGCAAAAAAATTATGTACAAATAAGCTGTATGCAAGATTAATAGGAAATCATTAAGAGGGAAGGCAAACCACATTAAGCAGCTTGGGAAGGGCTTCCTTAATCTCTGAAAGCAATTGGAATCAGGTACACCTAAGTTCAAATCTTGCCTCAGATACTTTGTGACCTTTGGGAGATTTGCCTTATGTTTGCTTTGTTTCCTTAACTGTAAAATGGAGCATCTGTATCTATCCCAGAGATGCTGTGATAACAAATGAGAAAATATCTATGAAAATATTTGGCATAGTGACTGGCACATATGTTCTATGTAAATGCTGGCTATTGTCACCTTTCAAAGACAAGGAAAATTAAGAACATGAGGGATTTTAGAATTAGGTTTACACTCAGGTCATATAGACAGTACATTGCAGAGTTAGGATTTAAATAGATATTCAGAAAAATGCTTACAGAATAAAGTGAGTTTCTTATGCAGTGATTTGTTTTTTCCCCTTTAATTTCCTTGTTTCCTCCCCAAGAATTCCCTATACCAATAAAATCAAAGGTCAAGTTCTCATATCATTATAAAATGTAACAAAGTAAATATAAAATTGCTGTATTTGCTACATATATAATCTTCACTTTTTTTTCCTATGCATTCTCTTCATCTAAAACTCCACTTACCTACCATTTGCATGAGCAAAAATGGAAGCCTTTTCTTATTCAATTATAGTCCAGTTAAAGAATTCATGTTTTACCAAAGCCTAAATAATATAGTAGCTGCGAGAAATAGCTAAAATATAGTGGAGTAAGATTCTAAAAGTTCTCAATAATTCAAAATGGTCAACTGAAAGGTAAGGCTCAAATTTAATAGAAATGAAAAGTCCTGCTTTTATTTACATTAAAAGTAATAACTGTATACGTATAGGATGGGAGGAAATCTGACTTTATAACCATTCATAAGAAAAAGATAGGGGATTGAGTTAAATGGCAGTACATTTAGTGAGGAAATGACCCTGATCTTGGATAGACTATGCCAGTAGGTCACAATCACTGACAGATTATCAAGCTGGAAAATTTTCTAATATGATCCAAGATTGTGTATGTTATACTATGTAAAATAATTAGCAGGATGTCCCCAGGGCAATTAATTATTTGGTCACAGAAATGCATTAAGAGAGTTCAAACATAAAATGGCTCTATGCTTGGTAACTTTCATAGTGACAATGGCAAAATAGCTGAAAAGTAGGAAAGATAGCAGTCACACAATTCTTAGGTCATTCATAAACATTCACTTAACTTGACATCTTATATTCTTAATGTTCAATCATATACATATAGATGTTCTCACTAAAGATGAAACCAAAATACAGGATAAATGGTTGAAGGCCATAAATACGTACTTCTCAAAGGAAGAATTTCAAGTTATGCATAGTTAAATGAAAAAAAAATTTCAAATTACTATTAAAGAAATGCAAATTAAAGCAACTCTGATTTTTCACCACACATCCAATTTGATTGTCAAGATCAACAACAACAAAAAATTACCAATAAACTTTGAAGGGTCTGTTGTTAAGTAGGCACATTAATGCATTGTTTGTGAAGTAATGAATTAGCATAGCCCTTCTGGAAAGCAACTTGGAATATCTCAAAAGTCACTAACTTGTGTATATTCTTTGAATCAACTTTACACATAGTAAGTCCGTGGACAAATATATTTATAGTAGCTTTTTCCATAGTAATAAAAAACTGAAACATGTCCATTGACTTTGGGAATTGCTGAGCAAGTTTTTTCTACACAAATGTAATGAAATGCTGTTACCCTAAGAAATGATGAAATTGACAATTTCAGAGAATCCTGAGAAGATTTATATGCATACTGATGTGAAGTAAACAGATTGAGAACAATTTGCATAGTAACAATACGATAAAATGAACAACTTTGAAAGACTTAAGAAGTTAGCTAACATATCTCCTAACAGGTGATGGAATAAAACGGCAGATACAAATTTTTGGATGTGGCTAAGGTAGGAATTTGCTTTCCTTAACTATTCATTTTTGTAATAGCCATCTGGTTTTGTTTAGTTTTCCCCACAGGGGAAGGGAAGAGAAGGAGAGGGAGAATATTTGTTAACAATATTGGTTAGTTTGGGGAAAAAAGTAAAATAAGAAAACTAAATTAAATAAAATATATAAAGAAGTACAGCTAAATAGAAGACAATTATTATTCATTAGTATGAGCTTTGAAGAGGAGGAATATAATTTACTCTTGAGTAAGACAAAGAGAGATAATCAAGCAATTCTTATTTTACTTCAGTTTGGTCGACCAAGGAAAATGAGCTTTATGTTAGAAATGACAGAATAAAATTGTCCAAAAGGGAGCCAATAACCCAGATAAACAGCAAGACAATAAGAATACTTTAGCTGTCCTTAATATATTCAAGTCACCTAGTTCAGAAGAATTATACCTTCAAATAATGCTTTAAAAAAATTGTGGAAGTGATGCACAGTTGCTGTCAGGGATTACAGAAAGGGATTGTAAGAAATATTAATGATACTCCCATCAGAATGAAGTCACATTTCCAAAAATGGGAAGAAAAGTGTGTAAATAACTGATCAGTTAGCACGAGTTCTATTAGAAAAATTCTAGAGTGAATCCTTAAAATAGAGAATTTTTCAAAAGGAAGAAGTGATTACAAATATATAGCAAGGCATCAAAAGTTATCATTGTTTGAAATGAGGTAACAACAAAAATTTCCCCAAAAATATACAAGGCAAAGAGATTCTTATTTTGCTAACATTATTTCCTCAACTATTATAACTTTAGAAATGTCAGCGATAAGAAATAAGAGAAAGAAATGAAAGTTATAAAAAAAAAACTTATATTCGGACCAAATAATAATTTGCTTAGAAACACCAATCAGCAAAGAATACTGAGGCAGCAAAAATATAAAATATAGAAAGGAGCTGTAGGTGGCATAGCAGATAGGGTGCTAGGTATGAAATCAGGAAAACACAAATCTGGCCTCAGATTTACTGGCTATGTGACCCTGGGCAAGTTACTCAACCCTATTTGCTTCAGTTTTGTCATCTGTAAAATGAGCTGGAAAAGGAAATGGCAAACTACTCTAGTATCTAAACACCAAGAGATCATAAAGAGTCAGCCATGAATGAAACAAATGAAGAAAAGAAGAAGAATATAAAATAGCAATATAGAAGCAAGGACAAATCCATGAAAAGCATCAGCACAATGTAGCAACAGCAGAATCCAGAAGAAATGAAGAGAAAAGGAAGATCTTGTTTCTAAAAGTAAAAAATATTTGCAAGAATGATATCATAAAGCAATAATTAAAAATATTTAATAATGGTTTTTAAAAAACATAAAAGTAGGACAGTGGAAGAATGAGAATCAAATTCAATAATTTAATATTTGATGAACATAAAACTAAAATGGGAAGAATTTTCTAGTTCATAAGAACTGCTGAGAAAACAAGAAAATGTGGCAAAAAATAGGTTTAGACCAGTACTTACACTATATACAATATTAAGTTCCAAAAGGATATTTAACTCATATATGAAAGATCACATTGGTCAGCTAGCATATATCATAAAGTAATTGGAGCAAATATACAGAGGTGTCTTTCACAGAAGTGACTTAATCAAACAAATGATAAACAGAATCATTAGTATAAAAGTCCATAATCCATCCATTCCCCACTGGATTAGTCAAAGGAAAGAAACAAGCATTTATTAAGTACTTACAATGAGCCAGGCACTGTGCTGACTGTTGAGGATACAAATACAAGCAAAAAAAAAAATCTTCATAGAGCTTACATTCTAAGCAGTAGGGTGGGGAGTGGGGAAACAGAATTAAGGAATCATGGTTTTGAAATTCAGAAGCCAGGAACAGGGTTAGAAGGGAAATGAAACCAGCTTATGACCCAACAAAATTCAAGGCACCAGAAGGACTCACCAATGGAAGATTGAGACAAGCCTTACAGAGATGTATACCAGGTTGAGAAGACTGTAGCAGTGATAGATAGATGTGGCCCAGATGCCCCAGGTATTCAGCAAAGTCCTGCATAAGTGAGCAAAAACAAAACAAAACAAAACAAAAACATGGTTTTGAACAGCAAAAGATAATAACTGGGCAGATAGCTCTCAAAAGATCAATTGCATTCTCCAATAGACATGATCAAAGAATATGATGAGGCAGTGTTAAAGGCAAAACAATCTAAGCTATCAATAACATATGAAAAATGTTCCAACTCAATAATAAAGAGCAAATTAAAACAACTCTGAGGTAGCACTTCACACCCTTCCACTTGGCAAAGATGATTAAAAAAAGGAAAATGATACATGTTGGATGTGGTAATGGAAAATAGGCATATGAAAGTACTGTTTTATATGAAAGTACTGTTTTTTAGTAGACTTATGAATTGGTCTAGCCACTCTGGAAAGCAATTGTGAATTAACCCCAAAATTACTAAACTGTGCATACCCTTTGACTGGATTATTTTTAAAAAATCAAAACAAAACTATATGTATGTACATCATATTTATAACAGCTCTTCATGTAGTATCCAAAAACTGAAGAATGACCAAACACATCATGAGAGATGAATGTAATGGATTATTGAGCTACCTCTAAATGGATGGAGATTCATAAGAAATTGGGAAGATCTCTACTGGGAATACTCATTATAGAGTGAAGAGACCACAACTAGAAGAATAACCGTGACAATCATATGAAAAACAAATTTCAAAGACTTTAGAACTAATCTATGCAATGGTAAACCATGAATTCAGAATCATAGAAGATGAAATATACCATGTACCCCCTACTAGAGAAGTGATGGAATTAAATTATGCAAAAAGATCTAATTTTTTTTTACAAAGGCAAGATGGAAATTTGTTTTTGCTGGATTATTTTTGTTGAAGGTTTTCTTTTTCTATTTCGAAAAATTGTTCAATGTGTGGTTGTAGGGTGCCAGTGGAAGGAAATTATAATGCTTCTAAAATAAATTTTTTTAAAAGATGAATTATGTTCCTGAAAACATCACCTCTATTAAGAGAAACATATATCTAGCTGGCAGGAAAAAAAATAAAAGCAAGAAGAAGCTTCAGTTGCTCATTGCTGGAAGTGCTATTATTAAATTGTCGAGTAAGAAGGATGAAACCTGATAAAGGTATTGATTCAAGCAAGTAGTCTTAAGGAGAGCAAGTTCAAATCCTGTGCTTCATGGTAAAAAATGGAGCATTCAAAGAATACTATTAGGAGCCAATTTGCTTATTAAAATGGTTTTAGAGGTTACATGATACAAGAAATGTTGCAAGGAAATGGGTTCAAGGAAACCCCTTGAAGCCAAGAAAGCATTTTTGGGGAAGACTGGCCTCTATACTTTTGCCAGACTCAATCACCTGAGCAGCTCTATGACCCTTACAGTATCTTCTACCCAACTTTGGAGGGCTCTCAGCCATGGAAAGTCTGACTCTGAACAGGTTCATGTGCTAGACCTGCTAAATTAGGACACACAGAAGAGGTACCATGAATACCTTGAGCAGCTTGTCTCAATTTAAAGTGACTGCAGTAGGTAGCATGAGCTAAACCACTGCTCATGTCCTCTCACCTAGTACCTGACATCATCTGACCAATAATAATAATTGGTTATCCATGTAGCCAAAACTCAGTCAGAGTTAAATAGGGATCCCACTACGGAAATTTAATAGCACTGTAGACTCTCCCTGCCAAGCCCAAACTCACAGTAGACTTCATAGCATCATCATTTTCCCACTTAACTCTAGGACTTCATGATATCCATTTCTCAAGTACTTCCATTCTCCTCTCCTTAGTAACTGTTACTTCCTTTTGGCCTTCTTTTATGTGTTGTCTTCCCCACTGTACTGTGAATAGCTGGAGACCAAAGAGTATGGTATGCCTTTCTTTGTACCACCAGCACTTAGCACAATGACTGGCACACAGTAGTCAAATTTTAATAAATAACTAGTGATTGATTAAACTTCAAGAAAATGTACCTCCCTCTACACACTATATAAATTCACCATTGTGGGTATAAAATAATGTAGTACATATGATCAGATAGGACTGAAGTATCAGTCATTTCACTGAAGTGAGTTTTTTTCCTTTCCTTTTTAATCTGTATTATAAAAGATGGCTCAGTGGACGAGAGAGGATCAGGAAGAGGGATGTTCATCAACGAATGTGATATAAAAACAGAAGGCATCAATTAAGAAAAATGTAAATTGAATGAAATCCCTCAACTGGTACAGAACTATAAGAGAAAAAAATCTACCTAGTTATACATTTATTCACATAATTTGAATGATTTGATTAAAGAGATCATGCTGACTAAATTGGAAATATTTATTCAAATCAAGGAAATGTCATTAAATGTAGTTTATATAGATTTCAGGAAAACATCTAATAATTTAATATTGAAAAGATATGTAACGCCATGCATGAGCAGCTTTCCAGAAGAATGCTACTATGAACAGCTTTTAAGGTTCTGATAACACAGTATAATGAACACTCTACAAATCAAAGCAAAATATTCACAGAAAATCAAGGTCCAGCATTCACAATATTACAACTTATCACAGAAAATCACAATATAGTATTCACAGTAGCTTATCATTAAAACGGCCACACAGTTTTCACCAAAGTGGTCACAATATTTAGAACAAAGAACAATCATCTGGTATCCCTAAGCAGGTTTGCCTCCTTAGTCATTCAGTCATCTCAAAGTACAATAGTCAAAGTCTTCCACTCATGGGGCAACTAAGTTAACTCAATCAGCACTTATTCAGCAATCAAGTACTAATTATTATTAATCACTAAGTATAATCATTAGAAAATACAAAAACTCTCCACCCCCAGGTCATGTAAACTACATCATCACAGCATTCAGTACCCAAGGAGAGGTCTTTTCTTCATCTTGACCCAAGGCAAGTTCTCAGCAATCTCTGTTCCTGGGGAGACAAAGCTTAACAAAGCCACAACATACATGGCCAGTGTCCTCATCAATTCACTCTCTGCCTGCAGAACAGTCTCAGGACCCCTGAAAATATAAGCAAGACCCTCTTCCAGGATTTCTGTAAACATATAACAAGAAAATCCTTCTTCAGGGCTTCTGAGCCAACAGCAAGATTCCAGGACCTCTGCGACAATAGCACTTTCCTTCACCAGCAGATGAATCTGGCAAAACAACATCAAAACAGACAGACGCAATACTGGCATTACAGCCATGCCTCCTCAGTCCTCTGGCAGTTCAGCTGGCCCTAGAACACAGAAGAAATCTCAGTTGGCTCCCGGAATCAAAATCACTAATCCCAGGTTTTCAAAATCAAAATTGTTTTCTCCAGCCTAGGAGGGGCTTTCCTCTTCAGCCTTCCTGGTGGCAGCAACTTCTGTCTCCACAATTTTTATCCAAACAAAATTCTGACTCAGTTATCAGTCCAGCAGTAGCAGTCCAGCCTCCAGATACTGCTGAGAAAAATTCTCTCTCCCCTCAGCAGAAGAGATTCTGCCACCAGATTCTGGTCTCAAGAAATTCTGACTTTGCCTCTCTGGGGCTTTTCTTATATACATACAGCATTAGCTTCCTGTTTCAGCCAACCCCTTCCTGTCAGTAACAGGAGACAAGAGTTCATACCTTCTGTTTCCCCAACAGTGGCTTGATCAATTACTAACTGCTAAGTACCTGTTGCCTTTGCTTAACTTGAAACAAGGTGCTAAGTACCTGCTTACTTGCCAAAAAAAAAAAACCAGGGGGTCTTCAAATTCAAATTAATTACCATTACAAGATATAACATGGACTAAAAGATAATGGATTCCTAAGTTAAAGAAAGTAACAAGTTACACTGGTATATTTTCCTCACCAGAAAATTCCCTATACCAGTGAAATTAGAGGTCCAATCCTTCTCCCTGTCCTGATCTTTATATATGTATACCCAGAAAAGTACCACTTTAATACGTTAGATCATGTAAAATTAAAATCATAGAAATAACTTTGATGACCCTTTCAGCTGTGCTTTGAATATATTAAATATATAAAATCAGGCAATAGGACTACTTCTGCTTTCTTCAGAAGGAACAAAATACAGGATATGTGCCAAATGAAAAGGAATGTATCCAAGGTAACTTAACTGTGTTTGAACTAAAGAATGAGCTTCTCCTACCTGCCCAGTTTATAATCCATTCTAGTCTTCTAAACCTGTGCAATTTGTGTCATCTCCTGTAATAACTGATTTTCAGGCCTGTGAAGACTAGTCCCTTTCAATTAGTTCACAGTAGTGCTAAAGAAGAAAAGTGGGCAGACTACACTAACAGTTTTAGCTCATCTGAATAAATTGATTTAATTGAGGTATTAGATAAGACTAGAAAAGTTAGCGAAATTCATTATGATGAAATGACTGTCAAATTATTTGTAATATATAGCTCTTAAAATGTGATTCCTAGAACTCAAACATTTGATTTGAGCAAGTAGAGGAATTATTACTTGTAATTATTACTTGTTCTGAACAGCATGCCTTTTTTGATACAGCCAAGTGCAATTCTGATGCCTTATCAAGTAATTTGAAGGAATTTGTTCCTGATATAAAGTTTTCTCTTAATGGGGATTTGTTTTTCTGAATGCTTTATCCTTTTCAAATTAATACAATTCCACATGAACTCATTTTTCTATCTGAAGACACCTACCTTCAGAGAAACCAGAACATGATAGCAGATCATCTCTTAAGATCCAATTAAACTTGGTGTTTAGTCATTTTGCTCTTTGTCACTATCAAGTACCACACTACACTTGGAAGCTGAGATTACTCAAAGTCAGAGTAAAGGAGAAAAGGAAAGACTAGGTAAGTAGGAGAAATATATCAGCATCATTTTTCAGTCATTAAGTATTCTTTCCTTTCTTTGATGATTTTCTTTAAAGACTTTATAAATTAAGAAATTCATGAATTAAAATCAATTCTTTAAAAATCACAGTTGTGGGTGGCTAGGTGGTACAGTGAATAGAGAACCAGCCCTGGAGTCAGGAGGACCTGAGTCCAGATCCAGCCTCAGATAGTTAACACAAAAACTAGCCTTGTGACTTTGGGCAAGTCACTTAACCCCAAATGCCCTCCAAAAAAAAAGGAAAAAAATAAGAATAAAAGCCTTTCTTAAATAATTGTATGTATGTATATATCTATATCTATATCTATATATCTATATAGATATATAGATAGATATAGATAGATAGATAGACAGAGAGAGAGAGAGAGAGAGTTCTTCAGTCTCACCTTTGTCCATACTGGCCTACAAAGTAATTCTTTTTTTCAGAGAGAATTGGGGTTAAGTGACTTGCCCAAGGTCACACAGCTAGTTAAGTGTCAAGGGTCTGGATATGAAGTCAGTTCCAACTCCAGAGCCCATACCCTATTCACTGGGACACCTAGTTGTGCCTAGAATGTTATTTTTTCATAGAAAGTTATTTTCTCAAACAGTTATATAAGATTGATAAAAAGAGGATCAACTAAAATGTTTATATGTTATTATAGATTTCTATCCCGAGTTATTTAAATATATCTTTTTCAGAAGGGCCTAACAGATCATTTGTTTCTTGTCAGGGACAGGATATAAAAATTACTAAGAAACACTTCATAGCTATAAAGTGCAAATGGTAGTAATCAGCATTTCCACTGTTCTTTCTCTAAAATGAATAATTTTGATAGCCCTGAAGCAACTGTTAACCTATTGCATTAAACAATAATGATTCAACACTTTGAATGTTCACTCTAGCTTTAAGAATTTGTTGACATTAAAACGCCATTTAGAAATTTAATTTCCTAAAGTTTTCTCAACAGTATTTCTCTCAGCACATGGCCTAAAACCCCACAAGAAAAACTTTTCCTGTGTTGTTAGTGATTTATTACTCTACAGAAAACTCATTTCAGAACCTAAATATGAGAAGGAAAGTACCAATCTTGGGAAGCTCCCTGATGATCCACTATTCCTCCTCCTCACATTACCTGTTGGAATCTAGCTTAGACAGAGATCAAATTTGAAAGCTATTCACTAAGACTGCCTCACCAATTAGTAAACTGTTCAATGGACTCTTATCATAATTTGACAGATGAGCCACAGGTGAAATAAACAAGTATTAAGTCAGTCTTCAAGTGGTTGTGTTGTCTCTAGCCAGATTTATATATAAAACCAATTTCCTGGTAAAAAATTTTTAGGAGTAAGGTATGGAGTAATAGATGAAAAGCTAACCTCAGAGCCAGGGTTCAAGTTCAGCCTTTGACCCATACTAGCTATGTGATCCTAGTCATTTAACCACTCAGTGCCCCAAGGAACTCCAAGGCTGTAACTTGTAAAAGAACTGCTGATGTGCTTAAGTGGAGTTCTCATCACTGACGAAATCACAGATCTGTACATTCACATTATAGCAATCTACAGATCAGTTTCACCAGAGCAGTAAATATGTAACTGGAAGCTTTTTTCTCCTCTACCAGAGCCAGGCCTGCTACGTCAGCTCCTCAGGGTTCCAAAGGGGTAACTGTGAGGTGTTGGGAGTCTCTTTTCTAGCATCATCTAAGCCCTAAAGACTGTATTCTCTCCACGATTAAGGGGCTGTGACTATCAGCCGAGTTTCATTTTACCACTTAATAAGTAGGTTTTAAAAGGAATATTGTGAAATTCTAGTAAGAAGAGGGGCATACAGGTGTCCAGGGAAGATTAGCTCCTGGCTAAGGGCCGCCCAGCCGTATCCAGGGCTGGTTTCCACATTTGGTATCCTCCTGAAAATGCAACTCTCACTTGTGAATGCATGAAGTTGTGGTTTGCAGGGCAGCCACACCCCAGTAAACTGTTTCAGCAGCAGGCTAAATCAGATTGAGGGTAACCCCTTGCTGAGTTAGTAGTGTCTACCCTAGGCATGTGAAGACTTCCCCATGTGGAATGGGCAGATGAAAACAATTTGTTACAATGGCCATTAAATGGTGGCTGAAGCAGGTGCTGTAGAGTACTCAGAACAAAGATAAAGGTCAGCCATTTCGTCCTGAGTCTTGACTTTTGTCTCCTCACTGGACTCCAATGACAGGGAGGCTGACCACTTTGCAAAACTCTGCCTCCCTTTAATCCAGTTTATGCACAAGTCAAAAGAATCACCCCTAACATCTTTCTATTTTTACCCACCTCAAAAGTCCTATGGTCAGTGATGAAGCATTAAGCGTAGATGCAATGGGAACTGTAATCACAACTCTGCACACAGGCAGCCCAGGCCATAAAGTTGTCTTTTTTTTCTTTTTGGAGGGCAATTGGGGTTAAGTGACTTGCCCAAAGTTACAGGGGTAGTAAATGTGTCAAATGTCTGATGCTAGATTTGAACTCAGGTCCTTCTTGACTCCAGGGCCAGTGCTCTATTCACCATGTCACCTACCCTCCCCAAGGTTGTCTTCTCAATGGACAGTGTGATAACAGTGGCAGGATTGGGCAGCCCCTGGCATGTCTGAGCTGCCTTTTTTAAGGACCATACTCTGCTCCCTTCTTGGTGTGAGAAAGGGGTGAGAAATGGTGCCCTAAATATTCACCTAACATTGACTTGCTTACAAAACACAAAAAAAATGTACAAAAATTTTGGGAAGATCAATTCCATTGACCACTGGTTCATGGAATGTGTGGGTGCTTATAGACAACAGTACATCCAGTAGACATGGAACACAAACAACTTGTTAGTACTGCAACCAAATTACAGCCCTGAGTGAAACAAGGCTAGCAAATGAAGACCAGCTTATTAAAGTCAGAGTTGAATATATGTTTTTCTGGAATGGAGTGACCACAGAGAAGGGAAGTGCTGTGAAGCTGGCACAAGTTTTATAACCAAAACTAATCTCAATAAGTTTGTATGCCTTTGACAGACTTATGACAACATGTTTGTTACTTTCAGGAAAGAGCCATGCCACCATCAAAGCATATGCACTGGTATAGGTAATTCCCAGTGAGGAACCTCCCTGCACCAATGGAGATCAACAACTCAGTTGTCTTAAATTATGTTAGGTACTTATAAGTCAAAGGTTTAAATCCAGCTCTTTGCTTCTAAGATGTGGCTTACCACACTGCCCCAGGACATGTGCATATGGAACAGCATGGCACTCCACCAAGGATGACAGTAAAACCTTAGCATTTATCTGGGGTCAATTTTGTTCCCATAGAAGGCACTAGGGACAGGGACTGAGGCTGGTAAATCACAAACTGCCCAGTGTGGAAGCGCTGAGACACTCATGAGGCTGAGACAGTTTTGAGATACCCCACCCAGGGAAACTGCCCTCAAAAGGAAAGGATTCAAAAAGTAACCAACAGAGAAAGTAAAGGAAAAAAGACATGATTTTTCCAAAGCTCTTAGGAAGAAAATAGCATTAACTAAGAGGGATTTTATAACAGAAGGGAAAATAACCTCTAGATGAGGTAAGAGTTCAGGCATTCATGAACACTGCAAGATGAAAACAAAATGAATCAAGATGATCCAGATGACCCTGAGGAATCCAGAAAAGAGTATGAAACACCAGATCTTTCTTAAATGGTTTTATAAAAGCCTAATGTGGCTTGCACAAAAGCAAGCACAGAATTTGAAAAAAAATTTTAAATTGAATCCATGGTGGCAAATACCAAAGAAAAGACAATATAACTAATTGGAAGAAAAACCAAAAAGGAGCAACAAAAAGAAAGCATGATTTCCTTATAAGTAAAACATGTTGATCCTAAAATGAGAATGAGTTGAAACAAACTAAAAGATTTTTAGGACTCCTTGCCCCACCAAAACAACAACAACAAGCATGCCAAGTCAGAAAATGTAAACCATGAAAACGCAAGAAATAATAGGAAAGTAATGACTAACTTTTATAGACTTACCTCTTAGCCATGCAAGGGTCAAAGACAACTCCAAAGGACTCATGATGGAAATGATATTCACATTAAAAAAATAATAACTATGGAATCTGAATGCAGACTAAAGCATACCACTTGCTTGTTTTTCTTTTTTCTCCTGGTTCCTCCCACTGGACCAAATTCTTTACAATGTGCTCATGTAAAATACGTTTTAATGTGAATATATATGTAGAGTATCAGATTGCATATTCTTGGGGAGGAAGGGAGAAAATTTTAGAACTCAAACTCAAGTGATTGTTGAAAACTAAAAATTTAAAAATACTAATAAAAAAGTAATTGAATGAAAACTACCCAGAATTATTTCATAGAGAAAACAAGTGTCAAAAATTAAAAGAATCCAAAAGATTGTCTTCAGAAAACACCTTATCCTGCAACTCTTAAGACAGCCAGTAAATAAATTTAATAACTCTACTGACTAATACATTCTACAAGTGATCAGGAGAAAAAAAAAGTTTAAATATAGCAGAAAATAAATTCAAATAACACCAATTCTAACCCCACCAATAATCACAAGAATGGAATAATGTCTTTTGAATTGCAAAGGAGTTCAAGATATAACCTAACCTGATCTACAAGATGCAACCTACGGTCATCTACTCTACAACTGAGTCTATTAATGGGGAGAGGAGGAAGGACATTCAATTAAAAAAAAATTTTAAGGACATTTGAAATACTCCTAGGGGGAAAAAAACAAGACATGAAGAAATTATTTTCTTCTCTCCATTTCTTAACTCTGTTGTCTGTTTTTGAGTCTCATTCATTGAAAATTGCTAACTCCTAAAAGTTAACAAATGATCCTTTAATTACCAAATCTAATGGTTGTCTTCTTTCTGACACTATCGATCACCCTCTACTTATTATTTTCTACTTCCTAAGTTTCTGTGACATTACTGTCTTGGTTCATTTCCTGTCTGACTGCTCCTGCTCAGTCTCCTTTGATGGATCTTGTAGAAGGTGAGATTTTACAAATACAAATACCCATACAAAAGTGGGTATCCCCAGGTCTCTATATGCTGGGTCTTTTCCCCCTCCTCCTTTTATAGTATTTCACTGGAGATCTGATTAATTCCTATATGTTCAATTATTATCTCCAAACTGATGCTTCTCAAATCTACTTGCTCACCACAAATCTCTCTTGTAATATCTAGACTCACATCTTCAACTACCTACTGGAGATCCCATAAATAACTTGGACTCCAAAGATGAACTCATTCTTTCATCCCAAATTTTCCTTTCAAACTTAGCTTTTAATAGCAAGGGCACCACCATTTTCCTCCTAGGTCTATTAAGGGGCAGGGAAGAGCTTTAAATTCCCCTTCTCATTATAGGCCTGTAGCTTAAAATATAAGAATGATGATCTTCTGGGGAAGAGTAGAATACCTAAGGAGAGGTATTTGCTAAAAGTTTAAAGACATTTCAAAACCATAGTAATTTACAAGGAGGAAGAATATCAGGTGGCAGTAAATCACTGGGAAAACAGTTTATGAAAATAACCCAACAATAAAGACATGGCCCTATATATTTACACAAATTCAGTAAACATTTAGCATAACAGCATTACAAAGACCAAAAACAAAATGTCTTGCAGAACTTATAATATATAGGTAAATAGTTGGAAAGCAACTTCAGTAAGTAGAATACTGACAAGGGGGGCAAAGGGGAATCAGGAAAAGCCTCATGTAGCATAGTTTATGTGAACTATGCTTTAAAGAAGAGGGATTCTAATGTAAAAATAAGGAGCACATTCCAGACATGGAGAACCACCAATGCAAATGCAAGGAGGTTGGAATTTAAATGTTACATACATGGAAATATTCGCAGGCCAGTATGACTAGAACACAGCAGATAGGTAGTATAATGGATAGCTGGGCTTAAAGTGAGGAAAATTCATCCTCATGAGTTCAAATCTGGCCTCAGACACATTGTGTGACCTAGTGTGACCCTATGTGTGTAAGACCTGGGCCATTTCCTTAACTCTGTTTGCCCCAGTTACTCATCTGTAAAATAAGCTGGAGAAATGGCCCAGGATCTCTGCCAAGAAAACCCCAAATGGGTTCATGAAGAGTCAGACACAACATAGCAAATGAACTAGGACAGACTATGAAGGGAAGTAATATTGAAGACCAGAAAGACAAGCAAGTGGCATTTTGTAGAAGGCTTTAAATGACAGGATGAGGATTTTATACTTTATCTTAAGAGGTGATCAGTAGCAGACATATCTAAAATCTGGGTAATAAGCAAATGAATCAGTGATGCCCTCATAAACATAACAGAGACTTGGTGAGATGGGACCCATGATCAGAATATGGTTCCAGAAGTTTGTATACTATTCAAATGCAACGGGATAGGTAAAAGTATATGTGGGGAAAAGTTGGAGGGAGGAGTCAGCAATGACGTGTGCAACAAGATGTATTGAAGTAAATGAAGAAACCAGGAGGAAACAGTGATGGAGCATTTGGGCAAAGATCAACCAGATCAGAGACATAAACCAAAAACAATACTGCTATCTGAGTACACAACACAAGATCTAAAAAGAGGATATAGATCAGGAGTTTGGGAAACAGATCGTGAGGCTGGCAAGGAGGCATAATGTAGAACTGAAAGGGGACTTCAATTATCTAAACATCTGCTCAAGTTGGCCCTTGGCCCAAAACAGAACAGCTAATAATTTCTTGGCTGCATTAATGGCAATTTTATCCTTCAAATGGATGAGGAAATGACAAGGGAAATTGCTGTTCAGGATCTGATTTTCAACCAAAAATGCCAGCCTGGTTGCTGAAGTAGAAATGGTAGCAACAAGAAAAGGTAGGGAACAATGGATGTGGAACATTTAGGAGTGTGCTGGCATCACCTTGTACTAACCCTACTAATTTTCTTTTTTAAAAATTTTTTAAATACTTTTAAAATTTTAATTTATTTTCTTGATTACATCATTCATTTCCACAAGGTTTTGAGTTACAGATTTTTTCCCTTTCTTTCCCCCATCCCCAAGCCCAAAACAGTGATCCCACCGGAAAGCCCCTCTCCCAATCTGCTCTCTTCTATGTCCTCCTCTAACGCCCCTCTAACTTTCTGGTAGGGCAGGGAGGATCTCCCTACCCCAGTCCCTGCACGTCTCATTTCCCAGTTGCATGTAGTTAATAATAATAACATATATATGTTTGTTTGTTTTAACATTTGATTGTATAGCTTTAAATCCCAGATTTTTGCTGTTCCTCCCTTGTCACCCACTCCCACTGGAAGGAGCAGCAATTCAATACAGGCTGTACATGTGTAATTATGCAGGACATCTCCATGGTGAACATGTTGTGAGAGGCTGATTGTATGTCCCTCCTTCCTATCCCGCACCCCTCCTTGTTTTGTTCTCTACCCTGTTCCTGTCCTTTTACTGAAGTGTGTGTTTCCAGTATCCCTCCCTCCAACCCCGCCTTTCCCTCCATCATCCCCCCTCACATCCCCATCCACCCTACTTTCCTGTGTGGCAAGATACCCAGTTTGGAGCTTATGTCATTCCTTCCCTAAGCCAAATTTAATGAGAGTAAATGAAAGCAAAGTTGTAACAGTTATCCCTTGCCTCTTCTATATGGGATGATTAACCCCATTTTGTCTCTTCCTGTCTCCTCTCATTCAAGT
>CM053599.1:158677331-158701498 GCA_028646575.1 Pseudocheirus occidentalis | reverse complement strand
TTCCAGTGTCTTGGAAGCATTTGGTGTGGGTGTTCTGACTGTGTTGCTTTCCTCCCACTCTATGCTTTGATCCTTTTTGTCCACAAAAAAGGATTCTAGAGTTTTATTGCTGTTCTTACTCTGCTTCCTTTTCCTCATGTTGGCCAGTCTATCAATTGCTTGGTTTTTTAGCTCTGTGGAACTCTGCTTCCTGGGGGGTGCGGGGGGAAGCTCTGTCTCAAATCACTGGGGCCTTCACAGCTGCTGGAGCTATTATTGGGGTGCTGCAACCCCCCAGCTTTGGCTCACTGAAAGCGCACCCCAGGACCACCACTCAAGACCATGATCCAGATCCAGGCCACTCAATGCAAGAGCCCTTGGCCCTGATTGATTGCCTCAGCCCCCCTGCTATCTGCAGGCCAGGGGCTCTGAAGCAACCCAGTGGAGGACGCTGCTGCTTTCAGCTGTTCCTGCTGCCATAGCTGGCCTCTCACTGCTTACTTGCCCTGGGAGCAATTTGGCCGGACAGCTCTTTTCCCCAAAATTTAGCAAAATCCACTGACCTTTCTCTTAGCCTTCTTTCCTCTGGCCTGATAAATGTGGGGACTCTGTCTCTAGTACTGCCAACCTGCTCTCCCATAGATTCGGCTCGGCCTGATGCCCTGGGGCCTGGCTGGGCTGGGGTTTCAGGCTGGGCCGGCCACGGTTCCCAGACTGCTGCGATGAACTGCATGCAGCAACAGATGTGTTTTCTGTATTTTGGAGAGTCTTGGAGCTCTAAAATCTGTTTAGAATCATATTCTAAAGGTGTTTAGGGTGGCTGTATTGGGAGCTGCCAAACTTTGCTGCTTCTACATCACCATCTTGGCTCCCGAGAAACCCTGCTAATTTTCAATGAGGGCCTCTTCTGCCTTGTAAATGTTACAAATCAGGGCTTGTTTTTTTGTTTGTAGACTTGTCAATTCTAGATTTAAGAACATGATGGAGACAGTTATTAAGGGCGAGTTGTGGCTTATGATTGTGATGGAATACTATCATGATCTTAGAAAAACATGGATAGACTAGTACAAAATAATGAAGAGCAAAATGAACAGAACCAAAAGAACACTGTATATAATAACAGCAATATTGTTTTAATAACTTTGAGTGAATAAGTAATTTTGACTATTTTACCCAAAATTACAAGACCTATGAAAATACTAACTACATCCAGAAAAAGTACTAATATTTGTTGAAAAAAATTATATGTAATATACACACAAATGTGTCTAATAGTAGCCATATCTAGGGAGAGGAGCGAAGGGAAGGAAAGAAGGAAAGTGTTAACTTTTATTTTAAAGGAATATCAAATTGTACATAATAGGTTTGTATTTTCACATACTATCATCTGTTTTTGTAATTCTACTGCATGATGGAAATGCTTGATTTTATAAATTTAAAATAAAGTAAAATGTTTAAAAATAATGTGCATTAAAATGAGTCCTGCCTATATTTTTTTCAGACAGCCAGCTGTTTAACACTGACCTCTAGACACTGTACACATTGTCAGACTTGGTGTATTGATTCACTGTTTTTAAAAATTTCTCTTAAAAATAGCAAGTTTTTGAGAACCCTGGATTTCAGAGTGTATATTCAGAGTATAAATTTCAGATTTATAGAGACTTGACATTGTCAAGTGCCTTAGCCAAAAAAAAAACACAAAAAAAAACCTAGGCTTAGACCTGCATTTGTATCTATGAGTCTCTAAATTCTCCAAATGACCACAAAAAGTCACATCATAATAAACTTACAAGGGAAAGAGATCAGGTATTTCACAATCATGCAAGATAATTCTGAAAACATAAAAATTAGAAACTTTCTGCATAAATATGTATTCAAGACATATTCATAAAGATGGAATCTTTAAGATTTAAGTATTTACCTAAAATGATACCCTGCTTCTCTACATTCTCATACTACTAAGTGGATATAGCCTTCTTTGACTGGTTGTATACCTGAAGATGTCTTTTAAACTGCCTGGCTGGGACAATCTTCCTTTCCTATAAAGCATTTTTTCCTGATGTGGACAGAGGATGAATATCATATAAAGAAGCAAGGCAGAAAATAAACATTGGACAAACCCAGGAAGTTATATCCTTAATTCTCTGACCTCACTAAAATAAACAGAGTTGACCTTCATTTCATAAAAACAGTACGAAGAGTCAATTAACCTGGATGGGTTTTGGGTAGCCTGGTCCTGGGAAGGGGGAAAATGCAAGGTAAGGGGAGGATACCATTGGTGGTGGTGCATGTTCAGGACCAGAAACAGTCTCTAATCTGAGCATGGCCAGGACAAAACAAAGCATACTAGAGTCAGAAATCAAATGAAAGTTTAATTTCAGACTGAGGGAAAGAGGTTTGTGAATCAAGTCTTCTTGAGGAGAGCTTATAGCAGAGAAAGGGGTTTTAATCCCTGAAAACCACAAAAAGGTGGCACGCAGGCATCTTTAGGTCTTGAGTAGTTTCCATAGTCAGCATTTCTTGGGACAATACAAGCATTCTGAACCTTGTGATTATTTTAAGTCCTAAAGGTCATTGAGCCTTATGTTAATTCAGTGGGGTACAGAACCAGAATAACCATGGCAGGAACAAGAGTGCAGTCCCTGGTTTGGTTCACTTCATGTCAGAAGATGTGATTAATGGCTTTTTACTATAGCATGTCAGCTGCTTCTGGCTCTCAGACCCCTGGGAAATAAGGAGGCTCCAAAAAATCTTAAATAGCTATCATCAATTAATATGAAAATCATAAACCTGATATTGGTCAAAACATTTTGCCAAAAGGTAAGATCATCCAAGATTGTTGTTATGGCAAACCCAGGGCACAGTCTGCTTTTTTAGCTCTGGAAAAACAGGGTATCTCCTAATATCTTGACGATTCTTAGCCATCTCTCCTAGGTTGGGGAAACAAGGAAGGGGGAAAGGAGAGAAGACAACAGAGAAACGGCAACCCTAGTGGTAGTGAGAAGTGGGAGGGTGGGGGTGGGAGGGAGAATAGGAATCACAATTCTATCTTGGTGTACTAACAATGTAGAAATCTCCCAACCACATGGTAGCCTAATTTTAGAAAGTCATACAAGCAACATGGTAAAGTAGACAGTCTCATCTACTGTTGTAATAACCACTTAATATGTTTTGACAGTATCGCCTAAAAGGTCTGCTTTCACAATTGTATTTGTTCTCTCTCCTGTGTTTCCTTGAATAGGGAATGTTTTCTTACTCTGATGATATATGCTGCCACTTGCATCCAAAAATACAATGCTTCTCTCCCTTTTCACCCCTCTGTCTCTACCCCTACTTTTCTATCCTAAACTGTCATAAAATGCCAGTGATTGGTTGTATAATCTAAGGAAGCCTGAAAGATTATTATCTTTAATAGAAACCAAATTTATAATTTAGGAATCAGAATTTCCTATCAGAAAGGATATTCATGAACATGCTTTTAAAAATCTTAGCCTCCTTAGGGGGCAGGTAGGTGGCAGGTAGGTAGCACAATCAATAGAGCACCAGCCCTGGAGTCAGGAGGACCTGAGTTCAAATCCAGCCTCAGCCACTTGGACAAGTCACTTAGTCAACTTTTACCCACAGTCCAAAGATTCTCACTGAAATGTATGTATGTCTCTTCTAAGAGGTAAAGAGAATTCCTTAAAAGTAGAAAGATTTGAATGAACTGAGCAAAGTAAGCAAAACCAGAAGAATAAGCTATATAACAAACAAAACAACAATCAGAAAAAATAACACCTACAGGGTTCTTAATAATGAAGTTACCTATTGCAACTTCAGAGAAATGAATGGTAAATTATGGTTCCCAGATCTTGTCAAAGAGGTAGTAGTTCAGAATTAGGTATACATTGTCTAACAGCCTTTGTTGATTTTGCTTATTTATTGTACTTCCGTTGTTATGAGGGGGATTGGCGGGGGGAGAGAGGTTTGCCATGGGATAAGGTATCATTAAGAGGTGGCAGTAATGTTTAATAGCAGTATAAATTTTTAAAATAGATAAAATATATAAAATAAGATTAATACAAAAATAGTAACTCATGCTTTTATCACTGAGCATAAATTAGAAAAAACAGCTTATCAGAACATCTTATCTACATAAAGATAACACATTATCTTTCATAATCAAATATTAATTTGATGATTGATACCCTATGTACTGGTAGAAATCCGATGGACTCTCAGAGTTAGGAACAGTAGCAAGATCAGGGACAGATCAGGACCTTAGGAAATATTATAGATGAAAACAAATATTGAACCCAGTGTGATGAATCTCTCCAAAGAAGTATAAGAGAAAATAGCATATTTTCCCAATCTGGAAAGAGAAATATAACAGACACTAATATTAAAAGAACTTAAAGGATAACTTAAGGATCTCTCAGAAGAACACAACAAGTCAAAAAAAAGCTTTACACTATAATGCAAGAAAGACAGAAACTGTCCAAAAGTTCTGAATGTAAAAAGAAAGCGCCAATGAAAAGCAAACAGATGATCTATAAATATAACTTCACACTTCCACACAACGCTGAGATAAAAGGTAAAAGTATTTTTATTCCTATTTTTATATGTGTCAACCAAAGCCCAGAGAGCTTAAGTAACTTGTCTGTTAACATAGTTAAGTAGCAGTGAATCAAATCCACATTATTTGGGTCCCTAATTGAGCACTCTCTCTTCCATAGCACCAAGTGTTCCACATAAACAATATGGTACAATACAGGTGTGGGGTGTGTTCAGGGAAGACTACTACCTCTGGTATGAGGGCTGCCCCACCCTTTTCAAAACTGCTTTCCACATCTGGTAACCACTGATTACCCCAACTCTCACCTGTGAATCCATGAAGTTGCAGTTTGCATTGCAGTCACACCCCAGTAAGCTGTTTCAGCAGCAGGCTAAATCAGATTGAGGGTAACCCCTTATTGAGATAGGAGTTTGTCTGCCCTAAACACAGTGTAGATTCCTCCCACAGAAAGGGCAAATGAGAACGAATTTGTTCCAGTGGCCTTTAAGGTGGCCGAAGCAAGTGCTGTAGAGTAATTAAAGCTTGGTCAGTCAGTCACTGCATCAGTCATCACCAGTGGTCTTGACTTGGTCTGCCACTAGACTTCAATGACCCTGAAATAGTGAGGCTGATCACTTTGCCAAACTCTGCCTTACCTAAAATCCAATTTATGCACAAGTCAAAAGACATCATACCATCTTACCATTTTTACCGAATTCAAAGTCCTATGGCAACAGGCAAGTGAGGAAGGAGTAGGTGTGGATGCAATGGGAACTGTAATCACAACCCAGGCCATAAGGTATCTTTTTAATTGACTGAAGTAGGAGTGGAACTGGGCAGCTCCTGGATTGGCTGAGCAGTGGGTTTTTTTTAAGGACCATATTGTTCACCTCCTGGTATGAAGAAACGACTAAAAAAGGTGCCCTAAAATTTTTCTGCTTCACTCAACCCTGATCTGTTTACTGCCAACATGTGAGGATCCCACCCTGTGGTCAAAACACAAAAAAGTACAAAAATCTTGGGGAAGAGGATTCCATTGACCATTGGTTCATTGAATGTGTGGGTGCTTAGACAATAGTAAATCTAGTAGATCTGAAAGATGAACAGTTCTTATTGTGCAAGAACGAGGCAGTTATTGTAACCTAAATAGTAGCCCTGAGTGAAACAAGGCTGTCAAATGAAGGCCAGCTTACTGAAGTCAGAGCTGGATACATGTTTTCCTGGAGTGGAGTGGCCACAGTGAAGGGGAATGCTGTGAAGCTGGCACAGGTTTCACAGAACTAATCTAGTCAACAAGCTTGCATGCCTCCCAAAAGGAGTGAATGATAGGCTCATGATAACATGATTGCCAGTTGAAGGACAACCACATGGCACCAGTGTATATGCTTGATGCCTGCATCAAAATGGGCACAGGCTGAACTGAAGAGTGTTGAATGATTGGACCCAAGCCAGGCAGGTTCTGTCATGGTTCCCATTTATTGATTAGAGAGCAGGGTTTATAAAATGAATGTAAAGCAATTATCTCTTAGGTTCCCATGTTATGCACACCTGTATGTTTTAATATCCTTGTTCCCTTGCATGCATCTATGTCTGGGTTACTGCTCGGTTATCATATCCTAAACTCCTGCAAGTCAGGAAAAGATGGTGAACCAATCTTAAGACATATGATAGCCTTCACGGGAAGCTAGCTTGGGAGAAATCCTGGACCAGACTCTTCCCATTTATGGACCAGATCAGAGACTGGCCCTCACCATCTCCCCCTTTCTATATAAGTAACTTAAGAGCATGAACCTCAGTTCCCAAATCCAGGAAAGAACAGCCGAGCATGTGAATCCCCAGAGGTGCAACAAGGCATAATATCAGCAAGTATGCAACTGGAACAAAGTGAAGCACTAGAGAGTTGAGATTATTAAATGGATTAATCTGATTTATCCAGTGAAATATCTGATTCGCTATATCTTCAGGATCAATTCCTGAAATATGACTTTGTGTAATCTGTTCAATCATATAGGACAACTGATTTATATCCCAGGTGAGATTATGACTATGCAAAGTGCCATTAAACCTATTCCTGATTTGACTCCAAATAACATTAGAAGCTTAGTTATTCCAAATATATGGGGTTATACAAACGTAAGTATAGCAGCATTCACACTGCAATTTTGCATTCTACTATCACTATACTGTTGACTTTCTAATAATACATTATGTGAGATTACAATTTCTACAAGTAACATTCCAATATAAATCCTACCCTTTAAAAGTTATGTTCATACATTTGGGTTGATAATGGTTACAAAGGCTGTAACATCAATCTAGACACTGCAGTAACGCACATACATAGAAATAATACAATAATCAAGACAGGTAAAATATGCAAAATCATAGACATCAAATTAAAAGGAAATAACTTCAACGATGTTAACAATATTGTATTGGCAATGTTCCTGGATCAATTCCAGAGCAATGACAATTTTGGATGTTTTCTAATATACTTTCTAATACTTGAATCATATCAAACACCAAGAAGTTGGACACGTATTTTGTCCCATTGTTTTACTGCCAGTGTATACTCATTTTTAGCAATGTATAAAAAAATGGGTGGGTGTATAAAAGTAGCTAGCTTTTATAATAAATTGGAACAAGCCCCTTTTTATTTTGCAAACAGATTTAATATCTTTATTCCATTTGTCAAAATTATAAGGGTTATGCCTGTAATTAATATCATTTGAAAGTGATCACAGAAAGAATGCAATAACTTGCTAGTGTAGGTGGGGGCACTTTCAGTTTTCAATTGCTTTGGAATGCTCATTGAAGCAAAAGACTGCAACATATGGTTAATTACATTTTTACTGCTTCCCCTGTGTAAAGGGAAGCTGGAGGAATAATATATATAACACACTGATGGCAGTTTTTAATAATCTGTCTAGCTTGTTCACTAGTAACATGGAATTGTTTACATATAGTATGTGCATTTTAATGAAAATAAGAGTGAGATAACATAGCTCTATGGATATTTTGGAGGAAAAAAAGTTGGAAAACCTTGAACTTTTTGATTAATAGTTACACTATTTTGATAAAGAGGTCCAGGAAGTGAAGAATGAGCTGGAATATGGGATAAATAGGTTGTAGTAACCTCTATCTTATGAGAATTTGTCGTCTTAGAGAAAAAGTTAAAAGGAACTGTATACTGTGTGTTTTTAAGTTTAACAGTATCGATATGTGGACAAACATACACTAAATATATACAATCTGACACAATATTAAGGAGAAAAGAAAAAATCATTTAACAATAATATCATAGCAGAAAGCTGTGTCCAGTGGGCAGAAGTAAATATTAATAACTTTATCATTATTAGCATTAATGTAGTAGCTTGCCTTTCCAGGAAGCTGATAGACAAAAGAAGTTCCTGACTAGAACTTTACAACTGAATAGTAGACTCTTACCTATGATAAGTTCAGACACTAACTTTTGCTTAGGCTATGGAATGACTATACATTGAAATCAAAACAGCAAAATCAGTTCTACTTTACTTTAACTTAGCTATAAATCGTCATTGAAATGAAAGTTTTAGAAGGCTTCCTAAAAATCATACTAGGGATTGAAAAGAAATTTTAAAAGCATGTCCCCTTTATTCAAAAGAATTTTTAAGATTTACAAATGATCACTAAACTTTTATGAAGAAAATTAATTGAGAAGCTTTAAAATGATACCTGTTTTTTGCCTAAAAGCAAAAACAAAACTTGTAAAATTAAGATTCATTTAAACCAAGCTGGTGTAAAAATGTCCTTAAGTAACATAAATTCTAAAGGTATTTATTAACAAACTATTGCAGAATTCTTAGATATCACAAAGTTTTTCAGTCAAAAAAGGTATAGTAAATGAATCTTTATATTGGCAACAATTAAGAAGCTGATTACAGTACTTGTAAAAACTATTAGTCTTAGAATCCCTCTAAATAATGGGAATATTATAAAGTGAGCCTAAGTAGTTTGTATAAATTTCTGTATATATTCAAATTCTTAGTGAAAAATAATATCAGATTTCCTATAAAGCTAACACAAAATAGTTCATATCTTTTACTGACTAATTGTTCTGACCATAGAAATTTTACTATAGAAAGAAAAAAATAAGAATATGTGAATTAAATATGGTCTAAAATGCTTTTTATTTTAAGTAGCAATTTTTCACTAATCACAACTCATATCCAATTACATGCTAATTTTATTCCCATGGAACTGTAATAAACAATAAAGATTTACTAGCTTTCTGCTACATAAAGAATTCCATTTAATGTTTTTTTCTTCCTCAAATTTAAACTTGTCCTGATATAAAAGCCAATTGTTAGAAATCTTTTTAATATTTTGTAACTTTCTTAGCAAATTATATTCATTATTTTAGGAAATAAATAATTAAAACAAGTTCCTTTCTCAGGCTGAATGACCTTGCCTCTAGAGACAGTTTCCTTGGCAGTTTTACAAAATAAGAATAACTGAGATGGACTTTAGGGAGGGGCTGGTGGTGATGGCCCTGCTTCATGAAATCTCATACATGGAGAAGGAATGGTCTGAATGAGCAGAATTAATCTGGATAAAGTTTTCACCCATTCTCCTCCTTTCCACATATAGTAATCAATTTTCCATTTTAAGTTTTAGTAAAGTAACTTAGATAATAATTTCCATAAATGATAACCAAATTATTTTAGCTGGAACCTCCTCTTTAACTACAGGTAAAGATATAAATACCTGGTTTCCTATATTATCATATATAAACTTTATAAGACATTAAGTGACATAACAGTTTTTACACAAACTTTTCCTCTTTCACTTTCAACAAAATTCAGATTAAAAATTTGCTTATCTAACACTATTTCTGGCTTACAATGACCCCTCGATTTTTACATGAGAGAATTTTGCTACAATTTAAAAAGACAACAATACATCATGATTTTAATTATACTTCCAAATCATCACTTGCAAAACTTATTAATAGAAAATTGGGCCCATGAAGTGCAGAGATTTTTCTCCTTTCCTTACAGCTGCAGAGCCTGATTGTGTATTTGAGGATTTTGAATGGAGAGGTTCATCTGTTTGCTTAAAGGTATGGGGCTTCAGTGCCCTAGGGCTGTTGCTAGTGGGGTCCTTGATAAACTTATTATGCTTCCTTCTCTTAGTCAGATTGGGAGGGTAACTTAAATTCCCAATTATTCTTCAGCACTCTCTATTTTAATCTGATCTAAGACAAGAGGCTTTAATGAATTTTTGTAAAATGTTTTCAGCTGATTAAACTCTCACTCCAGTAAACTTTATTTATGTGTCCACCCCTTAAAAACTTCTTTGAAAGTGATAGCTTTGAATCCTCCAGAGAAAGTGAGGTGGGAGTGGCACCAGCTCCCTTCTCTCCCTTCTCTCCAGTACTAGAGAACCCCAAAAACCTCACATTTCTTATCAAATTTTAGAAAACATTCCAATTTGAGAGAGGTGGAGTTAAGATGGCAGAAAGGAAGGAGTAACTTTTCTAAGCTCCTCCAAGAATTCTGTCACTAAACTTTAAAAAGTTAATTTGAACGGATTTTAGAGTGACAGAACCCATTGGGAGACAGAGTATGGCAGATTCCCATCCCAGGAGAGCACCCAAATAGGTCTGGACAGGGGGAACGTGGAGTACACAGGGGCTGCACCAGCGTAGATCTGACAGCAGACTACAGCAGAGTGAGAAGGAGCCCCAGCCAGGAGAAAATATTGCAAGCAGATAGTTAGGATCTAGCAGCTTCTACATTAAAAGATCGGAGGGACTGGAATTTTATATTTCATAAAATAAAAGAGCTAAGACTGCAACCAAGGATCAGCTACTCACCAAAACTGGGCATAATCTTTCAGAGAAGGAGATGGTCATTTAATGAAATAAAGGACTTCCAGACTTTCCTGATGAAAAAGCCAGAGCTCAATGGAAAATTTGATCTCCACTTACAAGACCTAAGAAAAACATAAAAAGGGAAAGAAGGGAAACACACTCACACATACACATACAAGCACACATGCACACACATGCATATAACTTGGGACTCAATAAAGGCATACTGTTCACATCCCTATATGAGAAACTCATACCTTTCAATATTGAAATTTGTATACTTATTGCAACATTTAAAAGGGATGTACATAGATAGAAGGTGTGGGTATCAACGAACTAATCTGTAGATTAAAAAAACCTTATTAAGGGGAACAAAGGGATTGTAATGGGAGAATAAGAAAGGATGACACAGAAGATGGTAAATTATGCCACACGAAGAGGCATAAAAGCATACTAAAGTAGAGGAGAAGGAAGGAGGGAGATGAGCATCATATGAACGATATTCTCATTGATCAAAGAGGAATCAATATAAACAGTTAAGTTTAGAATCCTAACATGAAAAGACACAAAAACTCATTATAATAGAGGGAAAGGAGGGAGAGGAGCATTGTACGAAATGTACTATCATTGCTTTGGGTTCAAGGAGGCAATAACATACTCCATTAAGTATTAAAATCTATTGCACCCTACAGGGAGTAGGATGGGTAAGGGGGGATGTAAGAAGGGAGAGGTGTTCAGAAGAGAGGGAAAGAGTATTAAGGGGAAAGAGTAGGTAAAGGGGGGGGACACAGGGAGAGAATACTGAGGGAGGTGGTGGTCAAAAGGAAAACTCTTAAGGAGGGAAAGGGAAAATGAAGATACAAAAAATATAAACAGGGGAGGGAATAGGATGAAGGGAAAGTCACAGATAGTAATCATGACTGAATGTGAATGGGATGAACTCTCCCATAAAACAGATGGATAGCAGAATGGATTAAAAACCACAATCCTACTATATGCTGTCTACAAGAAACATATTTGAAACAAGGGGATACACAGGGTAAAGGTAAACGGGTGGAGTAGAATATATTATGCTTCAGCTAAAGTAAAAAAGGCAGGGGTAGAAATCCTTATCTCAGAGAAAGCAAAAGCAAATATAGATCTAATTAGAAGAGGAAGGAAGGAAACTACATCCTACTAAAATGCACCATCAAGAATGAAGCAGTATCATTACTTTAACAGATATGCACCAAGTAGTATACTATCCACATTCCTAGAGGAAAAGTCAAGGGAATTTAGAGGAAGAGATAGATAGCAAAACCATACTAGTGAGGGACCTCAATCTCCCCCTCTCTGAACTTGATAAATCTAACCTCAAAATAAACAAGAAAGAAGTTAAGGAAGTTAATAGAATTTTAGAGAAGCTAGACATGATAGATCTCTGGAGAAAACTGAATGGGGGTAAAAAGGAATATACCTTCTTCTCAGTGGTACATGGTACATACACAAAAATCATTCATCTACTGGGGAATAAAAAGCAGAAGTATTAAATGCATCATTCTCAGATCATGATGCAACAAAAATCATATGCAATAAAGGGCCATGGAAAGATATACAAAAAACTAATTAGAAACTAAATAATTTAATCCTAAAGAATGAGTGGATCAAACAAGAAATTATAGAAACAATCAGTAACTTCATTCAAGAAAATGACAATAATGAGACATCATACCAAAACTTGTGGGATGCGGCAAAGGCAATTCTTAGGGGAAAGTTTTATATCCCTGAATGCAGATGTGAAGAAATTAGAGAAAATGGAGTGGAGGTCAATGAATTGGGCATGCAATTGAAAAAGCTAGAAACTGAACGAACTGAAAATCCCCAATTAAATACTAAATTAGAAACAATGAAAATCAAAGGAGGGATTAATAAAATTGAAATTAAGAAAACTATTGAACTGAGAAATAAAACTAAGAGCTGGTTTTATGAAAACACCAATAAAATTGATAGACCTTTAATCAATATGACAGAAAAAAAGAAAACCAAATTTTGAGTATCAAAAATGAAAAGGGTAAATCTACCTCCAACGAAGAGGTAATTAAAATAATAATTAGGAATTATTTTGCCAAATTGTGTGCACATAAATTTGACAATCTTAGTGAAATGGATGAATATTAACAAAAATATAAGTTGCCCAGATTAACTGAAGAGGAAGTAAATTACTTAAATAACCCCATCTCAGAAAAAGAACTTGAACAAGCCATCAGTGAATTCCCTAGGAAAAAATCTCCAGGCCAGATGGATTTACTAGAGAATTCTATCAAACATTTAAAGAACAATTGATCCCAATACTCTACAAACTATTTGGGAAAACTGATGAAGGAGTCCTACCAAATTCTTTTTATGACACAAACATGGTACTGATACCTAAATTAGGAAGAGATAAAACGGAGAAAGATAATTATACACCAATCTCCCTCATGAAAAGATGCAAAAATTTTAAATAAAATATTAGCAAAAAGACTACAGCAACTTATCACAAGATTAATACATTTTGATCAGGTAAGATTTATTCCAGGAATGAAAGAATGGTTCAATATTAAGAAATTCAGTATTATTGATCATATCAACAATAAAACTAGCAGAAACCATATGATTACCTCAATAGAAACAGAAAAAGTTTTTGACAAAATACAACAATCATTCCTACTAAAAACACTAGAAAGTATAGGAATAAATGAAGTTTTCCTTAGAATAATAAGTAGCATCTATTTAAAGCCATCAGCAAGTATTATATGTAATGGGAATAAACTAGAAGCATTTCCAATAACATCAGGGGTGGAACAAGGATGTCCACTATTACCCCTCTTATACAATCTGGTACTAGAAATGTTAGCAGTAGCAAACAGAGAAGGAGAAAAAAATCAAAGGAATCAAATTAGGCAAAGAAGAGGCTAAGCTATCACTCTCTGCAGATGATATGATGATATACTTGGAGAATCCTAGAGAATCCAGTAAAAAAAACTTCTTGAGACAATAAATAAATTGAGCAAAGTTGCAGGATATAAAATAAACCCACATAAATCCTCAGCATTCCTATATATTTCTAATGAAGTCCAACAGTAAGAGAAACCCCATTTAAAGTTACTGTAGACATTATAAAATATTTGGGAATCTACCTGTCAAAACAAACCCAAGACCTGTATGAACACAACTACAAAACACTTTTCACACAAATAAAGTCAGACCTAACTAACTGGAAAAACATCAATTGCTTGTGGCTGGGTCGAGCTAATATAATAAAAATGACAACTTTACCTAAATTAAATTACATATTTAGTGCCATACCAATCAATCTACCAAAAAATTACTGTATGCAGCTAGAAAAAATGGTGAAAAAGTTCATTTGGAAGAACAAAAGGTCCATTTAACATTTAAGGCAATCAACAAAAAGAAATTCTAGGGAAGGTGACCTAGCAGTACCAGATTATAATCTGTATTATAAAGCAGCAATCATCAAAACTACTTGGTACTGGCTGAAGAATGGAGCAGTGGATCAATAGAATACATTGAGTACACAAGACTCAGTAGTCAATGAGTATAGTAATCTACTGTTTGATAAACCCAAAGACCCCAGTTTTGGGGATAAGAACCCACTATTTGACAAAAACTGCTGGGAAAACTGGAAGATGGTATGGGAGAAACAGGACATAGACTATTATCTAACTCCATATACCAAAATCAAGTCTAAATGGGTACATGTTCTAGGTATAAAGGCTGATACTGTAAGCAATCTGGAGAAGCAAGGAATAGTTTACCTGTCAGATTTATGGAGAAGGGACGACTTTATAACCAAACAAGAGTTAGAGAGCATTATAAAATGCAAAATGGATAATCCTGATTACATCAAATTGAAAAGCTTCTGTACAAACAAAGCCAATGTAACCAAGATTAATAGGGAAGTGGGAAATTGGGAAAGAATTTTTACAATCAGTGTCTCTAATAAAGGCTTCATTTCTAAAATATATAGGAATTGAGTCAAATCTATAAGAATACAAGTTATTTCCTGATTTATAAATGGTCAAACAGGCAATTTTCAGAGGTAGAAATTAAAGATATCTATAAACATATGAAAAAATGCTCTAAATGACTATTCATTAGAGAAATGCAAATCAAAACAACTCTGAGGTATCACATCTCACCAGTCAGATTGGCTAAGATGACAAAACCGGAAAATGACAAATGCTGGAGAGGATGTAGAAAAATTGGAACACTAATGCATTGTTGGTGGAGTTGTGAACTGACTCCACCACTTTGGAGAGCAATCTGGAACTATGCCCAAAGGACTATAAATAATTGCATACCCTTTGACCCAGCAATACTACTTCTAGGGTTGTATCCCAAAGAGATCACAGAAGTGGAAGAAAGACCCATACGTACAAAAATATTTATTGCAGTTCTCTTTGTGGTGGTAAAAGACTGGAAATTAAGGGTATGCCCATCAATTAGGGAATGGCTAAACAAGTTGTGGCATATGAATATAATGGAATACTATTGTGCTATAAGAAATGAGGAGGAGATGGACTTCATATTTACCTAGAGAGGCTTACACAAACTGATGCTAAGTGAGAAGAGCAGAACCAGGAGAAATCTGCACACAATGACAGACACAATATGTGTGACGACCAATTCTGATAAACTGGACTCTTCTTAGCAATGCAAGGTTATAAGGCAACTCTAAAAGACTCAGGATGGAAGGAGATGTCTACATTCAGAGAAAGATCTAGAAAGAACAGAGCTTAAATGCAGACTGAAGCAAACTACATGCTCTCTTTCTTTTCCATGTTTGGTTCTGTTTCCTCTTTCCCACTCTTCATTCCATGGGTTACAGCCCTTCTTTACAACCAGACTAATGTCTAATGTGAAAGTATCTGCATATCCTATACTTGATTGCATGCCGCC
This sequence comes from Pseudocheirus occidentalis, assembly GCA_028646575.1. Taxonomy (NCBI): domain Eukaryota; kingdom Metazoa; phylum Chordata; class Mammalia; order Diprotodontia; family Pseudocheiridae; genus Pseudocheirus; species Pseudocheirus occidentalis. The sequence continues at coordinate 158,686,190 of CM053599.1, read as the reverse complement.
ATGTGGGGAAGGGGCAAGGGAGGGGAGAAAATATGAAACTCAAGGGATTGTGGAACTCAATTTTTTAACTAAAAGTAAACAAACAAATAAATTTTAAAATTAAAAAAAAAGAAAAGAAGCAAAAATATGCCAATTTGTCTAAATGCCAAATAGTATAAAAAATTCTGACATCTTTAACATCAAATAAGGAGTGACACTTTTTACTTTTCACATAAATTCAATTGACTTACAGCTGCATTCTGATACACAAAATTTTTCTCTAATAAGTGAGTTTGGAAATGGTTAAATGCTTGTTCATATGCCTCTTTGATCTGAGGGGAGAAATAATTCCCTTATCGCCTTCTCCTCACTCAACTTGGCCAGAGTTGAGATGAGAAGAAAGAGATTTTCAAATCTTTAAAAATCTTAAAACTTCTGTTCACACTTTTCAATGCAAATAGTTTATTCCTGATACTTTTTTCTATACTCTATGACTTAATATTACCATCATATAATCTATAAAATAAAATGCTTTTTCCCTCTCTTTCTCTCTCCTGCTGCCTGCAAAAGAAGGGAGAGGGAAAGAGATAACAGCATTCCAAGGGAAGTTCAGCTATATATTAAACCTTACATTCATTTCACACAGACACATATAAACAAAACAGACAAAAAATGATGAGAAAAGTGCCCTCAGAAATTGTTAAATATCATTTGCAGAAATCTTACATTATGCTTGGTCCTAGGTAAAACTTACTTGATCATTTTCTTTTTATCTGTTTCCAACAAAGACAGATGTATCACAGTGAATGGTTTGAGTCACCCCTGGCACTTTCATTTCTGATGTTAAACATATCACTAATATATTCCATAGAAAAAAGGCAGAAATGGGGAAATACTAGAGTCCCTCCTCCATAAGCCTCTTACTCCTGTCTCCCTGCTGTATCCCGTATTACCAAATCTACCATCCCCTTCTGCTCTACACATTCCAAAAATTCTTGAGCTGACTACTGTTGATAAGTAAACCTCCATCTTTTACAATTCTTTTAAAAAGTCATAGATAACATGCCCAGCTCTACTTTCTCTTTGTACCTGTCCCATTTTCTCCTGCTTTTTTTCTGGAAAAAAAAAGACCAGGCTCATCTTTACTTGTTTGTATTTTCTACTAATCCCTATCACATACTCCTGTTGACCTGGTGAGTAACCCTCTGTAAGCTTTTAACTTAAGAGAAAATCCAACTTTCACCTCCTACTGATGGGGTCTGGGATGATTTTGTCTGTAACCTCAGTTTGTAAAATCTCATTTATGTTTGGGTACCTATGTATATAACATCAGTTTGTAAGCCTGTGTAATTAAGTTGTAAAAGTCACACTTTCCCCCTGGCATAAAGGCATTACTTCCTCTCACCTTCCCCCAGCCTAAAAGTCTTTTCCCCTGAGCTAGCAGTCTACCTAGCAGCAATAGCCATCCCTATGAATACATCACCCATGTATTCTATAAACAAACTCTTTAGTCTAGAGAAATGCATAGCCCCTTTGTTCTAAGTGGCCAGCTGCACAAAAAAAGCCTTGAACAACATTATCAGACAAGATAACTCCATCTCAATATGGTACCTCCTGAATCCCTAATCAGTCTAGTTCCCAGACTTGGAAACAATTAAGCCTGTCCTCCCAAAAGCCATATTGGCCATACCTCATTCATCCTTGACCAAAAGTAACCTAGTGACTGTCAAGCATAAAACCACACCTCCCTCTAGCCCCACCTAGGGAATTTACCAGTGAATTATGGGTAATTTGCATGCACAGTTGATACAAAAAGTGCATGTCCCTTTAAGCACTGACAGCTCCTAAACTCCTCCCTAACTCCACCTTTGCCCACCTAGTTAGCATAATTAGCCTTTGACTGACAGTTTTAGGGTTATAATAACTGCCCCTCAAGCCTCAGCTCTTTGCAGGTTCCCTTAACCTTTTCTTGCCCGCTGCAGAGGGTAAAACTTTATAACTCTAACTTAGATCCCTGCTCTTTGCAGGTCCCCCTATTTCTCCTGCCTGCTACTAAGCCAGCATATCAATAAACTTTGAAACTTTGCCAAAAGACAGCTTGAATCCCTACGAAATTATTTTCCAGATAAGAACCCAGGAGGAATTATATGACATCCTTCAGATACCCCCTCAGACATCCCAAACTCCCCACACCTCTTCACTACCTTTAATTATGTTCTCTGGAGTTTCAGGAGGCCATTCCTCTATTTGCTACTTTTTCTTAAGTGCCTGTTTGCAGCCATATGTTTTAATATCCTTGTTCCCTTGCATCCATTTATGTCTGGGTCACTGCTGGAAGAGATGGTGAGCCAATCTGAAGACATAATATAGCCTTCATGGGGAGCTGGCATGGGAGAAATCCCGGACCAGACTCTTCCCATTTATGGACCGGGTCAGAGATTGGCCCTCGGCATGTGCTCCCACCTCAAAGAACTCTGATGAGGTCGAAGAAAAATGTATAAAGACCTCCTGGAGACCCTCATTGTGCCGAAAGTGGACAAGCTTTTCATTGTGGGTGACCTTCATACAATAGACACAAACTACCACATATAGCAGAAAGTCTTAGGGAGGAATGGAATTGCAAACAACAGCAATAATAACCATTTACTACTGAAGACTTGCGTATCGCACAACTTTCTTATCACCAATACTATCTTCTGTTTACTTAAATGGAATAAAATTTAACAGATGCACCTTCACCACAAACACTGGAATTTAGTAGAGTATGTCATCATAAGAAGAGACAAAAAGGATGCAAAGGACATTAATGGAAAAAAGATACAGGAAATATTATTTCAGACATAGGAAATATCATGAACATAGAAGGAATAGAGGCAGGAAAATACACAGGAGTAGGGAAGCTGCAGCCTAGAGGCCAGATGTGACCTAGGGTGCAGCCTTTTTGACCGAGTCCAAGTTTTACAAAACAAATCCTTTTATTAAGGGCATTTATTCTGTGAAGTTTGTATTCATTCAAAGGGCTGCCCTTGAGGACCTAGAAGACTACAGATAGTCTCAAGGCCACAGGTTCTCCAACCCTGGTATAGGATATGCATGTAAAAAGTGATGTAGTCTTTTAGCCAAAGGACAGACTATGACAGGGAGAGTAACAAGAAATAAGTAGGAAGTGAGGTGGAAGCCAAATCCTTAACACCAAATTAAGGAAATTAGTCTTTATTCAGTAGGAACGTGCAGCTTCTAAAGAAAGGTTTGAGTCAAACCAAATAATAAAGACAGTGGGAATAATAATCAATGACCTGAAGTTAGAAGTAGGGTGTAGAGAAAGGACATGTGGATTCCAGTCTAATTTCATGTAACTGAGCCATTTTCAGAATGTCAAAGCAAAAATGCCTCTTTTCATACCATTCTTCAAGACTGTGGACCCTCAGACTAGGCCATTTATATCCACACTACATTCGTTCACAGGACTCATTCTAAATATTCAGAAATTAAAGTTATAACTAGAAGTAACTTCAGCAAAATTTAGTCACAGTAGGAATCAAGTTTGTTTCTTTCATATTCAAACCCCAAAGTAATGTACCATAACTTGCATATTAATAAGTTCCCAAAGATAGAAGTGGCACATAAAATCTCATTACTTAAAGGAAATTAAATGCACCATGACTTGTGTTATAATATCTCTCATCCATGTCCAACATCAGATCATTCACATGCCAGTCACAGTTAAATCTAATTTGCTATAATCAAAGTAAATGGCAGTTAATCAACATGTCCTCAGCTCAAGCTCAGAAGAATCACATACTAGACTTCTGGAACAGTTTAAAAAGAAAACTTATCTTGACGAAAAGGAGGGGAAAATAGGATTCTTGCCCGTAATTGACAACTACACACCAGCAGTCCAACATGAAGGGTATAGTGTCCTGCTCTTACTATTATTATAATTTATAATTTTGCATTGATAAAGTACCTCAATTATTCAGAATATAGCTAAAGGACTTAAGTACTACTCCCACTGAGCAATAATGCCAGAGAAAAAAGTAGTATTTTTCTGATTTGCTATGTTGAATAATACTGCTTTGGAAGGCACTCTTAATACAAGATTATATAGATAGGTCATTGGGAGTTTAATAGGTATCTGTCATTAAATTATTTTTTCCCTTTTACTTAAGAGGTGCATCTGATTCTAACTTTCACACCTTAATATGACAGCAACATTAATGCTATGGATATTTTTCACCTTCATCATGATACCATTCCATTTTGATTTCCTTTAGTCCCCTATCTAATAAAAGGTATCCAGGTTGTCTCTATAGTGAAAAAAAAAAACCTTTCATTTTAGTTTTAAAAACAAAACTAAAACCAGCTCAAATGGAGTTTCACACATCATATATATAATTAAATACTGTCTTTACTCCATTGACTCCCTCATAGGCTTGAGGCCCTTTCCTATAATGTTATCTTTTTATGAATAGATCTGTGATGATTGGTGTTCTCTGAAAGAATACAGTGATGATCTGAATGTCAAAGGTGACAAGATTATTCTGACCCTATGCAAAAAATCTTTTGGAACTCTGTCCAACCTAGAACTCTTTTCTCCCTAAGTTTTATGCTTTATTCTTTCTCTCAACTAGCAGACTGTTTATCCCTACTAAGGTATTAATAGACCCTTTCTATTTCCCACTCAGTTCACTGACTCAAATAGAATACATACAAAAACAAATACAACTTCTGTGGTAGGATGAGGGACTTTTTTTAAGAAGGTCCTCTCAGGCCATCTCTCCTCTCAAAAATGAGAACAGCCACCACCCTGATCTGTAATCCTTCTTAATGGTGCAAATAAACATGGCATGCTACCACTAAAATGGATCAACTATTACATCCATTCATTCATCAGGCATTCAACTATTTATTGAGTGTCTACTTAGTTCAAGATGATTAGGATACAGAGAGTAAGACAAGGTACTTGTAATCACGGAGCTTATAATAAAAGCATACTTCTGGGGCAGCTAGGTGGCCCAACAAATAGAGCACCAGATGTGGGGTCAGGAGGACCTGAGTTCAAATCCTGCCTCAGACACTTGACACTTACTAGTCTGTGACTTCGGACAAGTCACTTAAACCCAGCTGTCCTCTAAAAAACAAAAAAATAAAAATAAAAAGCATACTTCTACTCTGTCACAATTCATTAACATATATACTATACAATGAAATTCTCTACCAAAAACCAAACATTTATTAAGTGCTTACTTTATGCCAGGCACTGTGCTAAATGCTAGACACAAAGAAGCAAAATACAGACTTTGCCCTTAAGAAGCTCACAATCTAATGGGGAAAGACCACAAATACATACAAGCTATTTACAGGATACCTTTCCACACCACCACATTCCAGAAATCCTCTTAATTGGTCTCCTTGAAATAATCACTTATATTCTGTGTGTGTGTGTGTGTGTGTGTGTGTGTGTTGAGCTTCCTGTTAAGAAAGCTCACAGCTGGCTAATTGTACATGAAAAAGGAACAGAAACCAGAACTACTGGACGGCAGAGGTAATGAAACGAGAATGTAGAATGAAGACTAGGCCCTAGTTACCCTGCGAGAGTGAGAAACATGATAGAATCTAGCCCTAGAACAAAGAGCCAAGAAGTTTAAAAAATAAAACTAGGAGGTCTTGAGGAAAAAGAAAAATTGAAAGAGCAAAAATATTAGAAAAGGTACAGAAACTGTGGGAAGAAGACTCTTATGCCTACCCTGCATCCCAACAAATACTCCAGTAGGTGGCTAGGTGGCGCAGTGAGTAGAGCACTGGCCCTGGAGTCAGGAGGACCTGAGTTCAAATGCAACCTCAAGACACTTGACATACTTACCAGCTGTGTGACCTTGGGTAAGTCACTTAACCCCAATTGCCCTCCATAAAGAAAAAAAAAATGATGTCCTCCCCAAAGACTATCTAAAACACACACGCACACATAAAAAGAAAGAACAGTTATAAAGAAAGCTGAAGAAAGGCATTGATGATCCAACTCTATCCTCAGTGCAGGAGTGCAAAAAAGCACTACTAGAATCCTGCAGAAGGTTTGAGCAGAGACAAGGTAAAACAGGACAAAGAAAAAAACCTAAGAATAAACCCAGAGCAGGTGAGAGGGCGGAGCAGCTGCAAGCCCAAAAGACAAAACCAGACCAAAATCTCACTGCAGTCATAGTGTCAATGACACTCCCAAATGCAAATAGGATAGCACACAGCGTACAGGCAGCTCTTCCCAAAGAGCTGGAGACCGGCAGCTTATTACCCAGGCAATTTAGCACCCTAACCTCCCCTCCTAAAAACTGTAGGGAATAGGGCCAGTTTAGTGCTCAGACAGTCCAACCCTAGGGACAGGAGGAGATAGGGTCAGATCAGTGCTTATGCATCACAGCACTCAGTTACAGGTTGTGCAATGAATGCTAAAGTAGCACAAAGTTGTAACAGCAGAAAGGGCCAAGGGAGCACCTGGGCAGCAAAGCACAGATGGTCTTGCAGTAATCACCAGCATAATCAACAGCATCTAGTTGGGACATGTCAGGCTCACAGTAAGGGACAGAGGTAACTTTAGATTTAGAAGAGTGCAAGAAAATACTGAACTCAGTGAGGAAATGCTATGGATTGAGATAAGCAGAAGAGGCAAATCCAGATGAAAAGAGTAACTTCTCAGCAAACTAAGTGTCAGTTAAGAGAACACCTTGGTCAGAAAGACTACAAGAACACTTGAAAGAAATGAAATAATAGATATAAAATATATGTTAAAGTAAATGAAAGCTAGGAAGAAAGGAATGATAAAAAGAAATAACAGTTTAGAACAAATAACAGTAAATCTTACTCAAGAACTGAAAGCTTGAAAATCAGAATGGGCAAAGTAGATTGCAGTTATTCCAGGAAACCAAAGGAAAAAAATCAACAAATAAGAATATTCAAAACAACTTGCCAGGAATCATTGAGGCTTCAGCTTTACAGGTGCTCAGGACTCCAAAACACTGTCCTGCCAAATGAATTGGCCTCAAGCCTTCTCTCAACCAAAGAAAAGCAAAGTTTATTACAAATTTGTATACTAGACTCTTTAGGAACCTAAGCATTCAGGAAGCTTGTATTAACAAGCAGACCAGGGGCGGCTAGGTGGCACAGTGAATAGAGCACCGGCCCTGGAGTCAGGAGGACCTGAGTTCAAATCCGGCCTCAGACACTTAACACAAAAACTAGCCGTGTGACCTTGGACAAGTCACTTAACCCCAACTGCCCTCCAAAAAAAAAAGCAAAAAAAAAACCCAAAAACAAAACAAAACCAAGCCGACCAGAACAATTGCTGAAAAAATGAGTCTGAGCTACATTGAATCTGAGCACCTTTATGGAAGCAAGATGGATTTTATAAACAGAAAGACTGGGAGGGATCTAGGAGTGGTCTAGTAGTATGGGGTGACTAGAGGAGGAGTCTAAGGAGGATCTTGATGCAATTGGGGTGACTAGAAGTAAGATTCCCTTACCAAGAGAATGGTATTTTGATGGGATCAAGGGTGAAAAGCAGCCATAAGCAATCTGGAGGTAACAGACAATGGAGGTCTAGGCTAGGTTAAGGGTAAAAGATTTGGGCATGAAAAAGCAAGGTTAAGTGGGAAAATTCAGAAGTTCAAGGTGGGGGTTTCCCTGAGTCCTCTAGACAATGGGATTCAAATTCTTTTGGGGTAAAAGGAAAAGGTCTAGGCTTGGGCCCCTGTCAGAATCACTTGGCCACCTAAAAAACATGTTGAAAAAAAATCCTGGGGGTGGAGTCAAGACGGCAGCATAGAAGCAGGAGAACTACACAGCTCCTCCCATAACCACCTCAAATTCCTATAAAATATGACTTTAAACAAATTTTAGAGCTTCAGAACACACAAAAGTACAGAGAAACAAAGCTCCCTCTGAAGGCAACCTGGCAGGGGAGATGGGAAGGATTCATTGCAGCATGCTGAGAGTCAAGCCCAGCCCTACCTGAAACCACGATGTTACCCCAAGGCGGCCAGGACAAGTTGTGACTGGAGCTTTCAGGAGAGTGGATTACCGGCAGCTGTGGCAGTTTCCAGAATTATCAACCCATAAGAGCCAAGGACAAAGTGAAAAGGTAAGTGGAACTCGGCTAAATTTAGGGGAAAGAAGCAGGTCTAGCCATCTGCCCCCAGGGCAAGAAAGCAGGAGAAGCATTGGCCCTGCAGCCACCTCTGCATGGCTGCTTTGGAGCTCCCAGCCTGCAGACTGCAGGGGAGCCAAACTATCATTCTGAGGCTAAGTGCTCTTGCTTTAACCTGCCTGGATCGGGACAGTGGTCTTGGGTGGTGGTCCTGAGGTGCGTGACCAGTGAGCCAAAGCTGGTGGGGGCTGCAGAGACAGCAGCCTCCTAATAGCTCTGGCAGCTGTGAAAACCCTAGCAATTTGGGACAGAGATCTCCACCCGGGGAAGCAGAAATCTACTGGGGCTTAAAACTCAAGTTAACTGACTGGCAATGTGAGCAGACAAAAGAAGCAAAGCAAGCTCAGCAATCCAACTTTTAGATTCCTGTTTGGGGGACAAAAAGGATCAAAGCATGGAACAGGAGGAAGACAACACAGTCAGAACTCCCACACCAAAAGCTTCCAAGAAAAATGTAAACTGATATAAGCCATAGAGGAGTTTAAGATGGATTTTGAAAACCAAATAAGAGGAGTGGAGGAAAGACTGGGAAGAGAAATGAGAATGATGCAAGAAAATCATGAAAAGAGAATCAACAACCTGACTGAAGAAAATAACACCTTAAAAAATAGATTAACTCAAATGGCAAAAGAGGCCCAAAAAGCCAATGAGGAGAAGAATGCCTTAAAAAGTAAAATTTACCAGAT